>JANHFL010003449.1:6488-29718 GCA_032468155.1 Oxyrhabdium leporinum | reverse complement strand
AGTCACAAACCACTTTTTGAACCTTTCGGTACTTTGACATTTTAAATATCGGCTGCTGAAATTAGTTACCCTGTGGTTTTTTGTGCTTTGGATGAGGTTTGTCAATCTCAAAGGTGTAGCAAGATGCTACATAAAGCAAATGTGATCTGATGGTATTGAATGAGAAGGATTTATGTATTTGCACAGATGGAACTAATTTAATGGGACTTTACAGGATTTTAACTCAAACTGCTTCATGTGTCTTAATTCTATTTTAGCCAATCCTTGCTGTTCAAATCCATGCCAAAACCGAGGTTTCTGCATGACGAAAGGTTTTGATCAATATGAATGTGACTGTACACGGACTGGTTTTTATGGAGAAAATTGCACTAAACGTATGTATTTCTGACAATATTATAATTGATATAATGATTTTTTTAAAAAACAACCTTTATAGATTATGGCTGGGCAAATTAAGGACAGACTTCTTTTTAAGTGTCTGAAAATAAGATTCCTATCAATGTAGCTTCGGGCAGTGTTCAGTGGTAA
Source organism: Oxyrhabdium leporinum (assembly GCA_032468155.1). Classification (NCBI taxonomy): domain Eukaryota; kingdom Metazoa; phylum Chordata; class Lepidosauria; order Squamata; family Cyclocoridae; genus Oxyrhabdium; species Oxyrhabdium leporinum. The sequence goes on along the minus strand of JANHFL010003449.1, from coordinate 29,190 downwards.
AGTTGTACTATATATTTAAGGGTTAAGGGAGGCAAGTGGGGAAGGTTTTAATCATCTGTAATTAAGCAAACGATACATAGACTCAAGCCTACAGTCTATAACTTCATTAATTTGATGATGTTGACAAATTAAAGAGATACACCTTTATTATATTTGTGCTTTGATTAATAAATAGACTTTAAAAAAATTGCTGAAAGCACCATTTCTTTTAAACTAATCTGCAAAAGAAATATTGAGAAATGCCGATGTAGATAGTATTGAATTACTGTGTATCATGCAATCATCTGACTTGATAAAAGCCAGTTTCCTAATACATTTTATTTCTATGCTTTTTATGCAGCGGAATTTTATACTTGGCTCAAACTTAAGTTAAAGCCTTCTCCAAACACAGTACACTATATACTCACACACTTCAAAGGCATCTGGGATATAATCAACAACATTCCATTCCTCCACAATGCCATAATGAGATACATTCTGATGTGTAAGTCTTCCAACTCTATTACATTGCTCGTACTGGCTAATCTTGTTTTTGTATACTTGGAAATCAGTCTTATTGAATTCAGTGAGTTTCTTAAAATCTTGAACTCCTTAAGCAAGGAAGGTTGTAATCTTAATAATAGCTGTAGCAATTTCTCCCCTTTAGAGCACTTATGCATTGATTAAAAAAGCTAATAAAAACTGGTAGTGGCATTTGACAAAGTTACAGTAAATTGAAATTCTGTTTTTTTATATATGTGTTTGGTATAATTTGGTGTCATTTTGTAAGCTGCTCAGAGTTGCTGCAACAGTGATATGGGTGGCATAAAAATTTAATATATAATAAATGGTCCTCTTTAAAGAGAATATTAAATAAATATTTATAAATCTTTTTAAAAAATAGAAAAGAAAAAGAAAAATATAGTAAAGTAGACGTATATAAAGTAGTGACTTCATCATATCAAGTATAAACAACTAAAGTTATCATCTTCTCTTAAAATACACCAGTGGTCTCTTCTTCTCATATCTTATTTCTTATCTGTAAACCAATTCTTAAAGCCTTATCCCTTCAATCCTGGTCAGCAAAAGTTCATTAAGGATTATCAGAGGTAATGGATGGATGGATGGATGGATGGATAGACCTTTCTCAAATAAACAAATCCTTTTATTTCTAGCAATCTTGATATTTAGTCCCTTCAAATTACATTTTAGAACTTTATTTCTTTTCATTATCCTTTGCTCTTTCTCACAAAATTCTTCAAAAATCTAAGAAACCTCTTTTGTAAATCAAGATAGGAAACTTATATGTTGTTTTTGGTTTGTTGTTTGTATATCCCTTCAGATTAACAGATGAGTTGGAGGGGACATCATCTGGTTTTATGTATACATCCAATGTAACATCTTTCTTCCATATCATTCTTATAGCCTGCCATTTCTGTTCAGTTTTTAAAAATCCACCTGGATTCCTAGTTTGTTTATAATTTTCCAAAATCAACATTCTGTTGCTATTTATTGTTAAAAAAGAACAAGATTTTTTAAGCCCTTAAATTTGTATTTATAACTTCTATCACTAAGGATTGAGGAAATTTACCTGCTGTTTTCAGGCCTAGGATCCAAAGATTCCTAACAACTGAAAAGCAGTTGATACATAAATTCCAAAAGTGATTAGAAAGGAAGTATGTGAACACAGTGTCCATAAAAATGCCAACTGTGATTCAAGCAGAGATGGGGCTTCCTTGTCTCCTAGAGCTCTAAGTCCACTAGAGCCACCTGTTTGAGTGAATCTGAATCAGTGCATCTAGATAAAATCTATTGGCATAATATGTGACTAGTACAGAATATCCTGTTCAGTGGTTTAAACAACTTCTAAAAGAGATTTCTATAATCCCACACAAAATTATCTGCAGTTGGGTTGATAAGATATGTACAGTCTCTGTGTATTATCAAGAAATATACAGCTGGCAGAAGAATGTTTAGTGTGTTGCCAATTGCTTTTCCTTATAAAATTGTAAGACAAAATATTTTATCCAATTTAGTGACAGCAAAACTGAGGCTGAACAACTGCATTATTGAAACTTGTAAAGTTAAGAGAGATGAAACCAAAATCTAATTTTTGCATCTTATTGGGACATATTTTTTAAATTTTATGTTTGAAATAATGTATGGGTGATTGCTGCAAGTTGTATAACATTAATACATTTTTTCTCATTTTCTCTTTTAGCCAGATCCCATTTAATTGAAAGCCCACCAACCTATAATAGCCATCATGGTTTCAAAAGTTGGGAAGTCTACTCCAATCTTTCCTATTATGCTCGAGCTGTTCCACCAGTGGATCATGACTGCCCTACACCTATGGGTGTGAAAGGTAAGAAGGAAAGCAAATCAGTGCATGAGGACTGGAGGAAGAGTACTTCATCTCATAAATGAAGTGGAATTGTGATCAAATAGTCAAAACTGTAAAGTTATAATATAGATCAGGAAATTATAAGATACAAGACTTTGATAACAGATACTGCGTCCTCATTGTGTAGCTAGAATGGAGTAACAAGTTGTCATGAAACATAAGTAGAAGATGCACACATGGAACTTTAAATATTAGGGAAATTCAGATATTGATATAGGATTTTTTCCAAATATATGCCAAACTTGTCAAAGAAATGGAACATGGGTGACACTATGAATATATCTGCAGTATTATCATGGCAACCAAATTCATGCATTTATTTATTTTTCACGTTTTTGAACCACCTGTTTCATTCAGAGAGAGACTCTAGACAGTGTACAATACTAAGATATAAGAACAGAACACAAAAGTTAAACATTTAAAAAGAGACGGGGATGATTAGTCACTGTTAAAATTAATTGTAAAGCAAAGGGAAAGCCTTCAGGATACTAGCCAGCCACACAGTTGCATTCTCCTCTCGGCTACCCAAAATTAGTCACCATTTGAAATTAAGACGAGACTAAGACAAGCTGTGGAGCATAATTATGTGGAGCAATTCTAATCTGCAAAAAGTATCAATATTTTCTACATCGGTATTGTGTTTCCTTCTCATTGGAATTCCATTTCAGGAAGAAGTTGGAATGTTTCAAAATGCAGTTGGTTTTCTTCATCTACAAATGCAACAAGATAAGTGTTTATTGTATATTTCAGGCAAGAAGGAGCTTCCAGATTCAAAAATGATTGTAGAAAAATTCTTGCTAAGGAGAAAATTTATTCCTGATCCTCAAGGCACAAATGTCATGTTCACCTTCTTTGCCCAGCATTTCACTCACCAGTACTTCAAGACAGATACTCAAAAAGGACCAAGCTTCACAAAAGGTCTTGGACATGGGGTAAGTTTAGTTAGATAAGTTGTAACAAGCAAAAACTTTGTTAAATGCTATGCTAAGAATAATTATCTTGAAAATACTGGAGAAGCATTTCTACTGGAGCAGCAGAAATGTAGCAATAGATACACTTTCCAGCAAGTCTCTCTCAACTAATCTTTTCTCCTTGGGAAGAGTGGCATGTTTTGTCATCTAATCAGTTCCTCAAATAGTTCAGTTGTTTCATATCATCCATTCAGATTAGCTGTGCAACATATACTATTCTTGTATCTATTTTTTAATCCAAAAGAAACTAGCTTTGTCAGCATCTTCTAAGAGCCAGGAATGTCTTTATGAAAACCATTCACTTTGCATCCTATAAATATAACTTTTATAAATATAGTTAAGCATCTGAAATGTTGAATCCAGCCGAGGTTAATACTGGCAGTTTTCAGAATGCTTAACTTGATTTTGCACAAATATTGCCTGAGATAATGAGCTATTGAAATTCCTTTGATTCAAGGGAATTTGCTCTTTTATTGTTCCTACTACTACTACCCCCTCCCAGTACTGTATCATATAGAGATCTAGAACTCTGTAGTCAGTATCCCTGGCTGGCATTCACTGTATTTATAGGTATTCTGTCTGTCTTGTTTAAAGACTGATTCTAACTTTTTGTCTTTTGTTCTTTGAACAGGTTGATCTTAGTCACATCTATGGAGAGACTTTGGACAGGCAGATAAAACTAAGACTTTTTAAGGATGGAAAGCTAAAATTTCAGGTGGGTTTGGGTTTCCTGGAGAAATTCCTTCAGTTCTACTTGATTGTATTGCTGCCCTATAACGAAAAGACTATCTCAGCTAATGAAAGCAGAAGGCTCAACTCACTAACTTTTCCATCAGCGTACTATTTGAAGTAATATTGAGTAGGCCAGAATTCTATTTGTTATAAATTGCATGTATGAAAATTCAATTTTCATTTACTTTTGTTTTGTTTTTTTTAATTACAGTTGATTGATGGAGAAATGTATCCACCTACTGTGAAAGAAACTCAAGCAGAAATGATCTATCCACCCCATATCCCTGACCACCTGAAATTTTCTGTAGGACAGGAGGTCTTTGGCTTGGTTCCAGGGCTGATGATGTATGCCACATTGTGGCTCCGGGAACATAATCGGGTCTGTGACATTCTTAAAGGAGAACACCCAGAATGGGATGATGAACGATTATTTCAGACTGCCAGACTAATTTTGACAGGTAATTTAACAAATATTACACATATACCTTTGTGTGAAATCTAAAAAATAGTATTTTTCAGAAATGTAAAGGGGAGGTTCTGTCAACATGTACATGCTACAGTGGTTAAGTAGAAGTTAATTGTATAAAGCCGGTGTCTAATGCTGAACTGTAAAGGAGCTTTTGAACAAAAAGTAAAGTTGGATAGACTTCATGAGTGTTCTCAAGTATGCCATCAAAAATAGTTTGGGGTAGGGTGAGAAACATAAATATATTTCACCCTTTCAAAATAAAAAGGTGTATCTAGAGTAGCTATAGAATTGTCAAAGAAATGGACCAAATAGCATACTATGCCAGCCAATAGAAAATAATAAGCCTTGGAACTTTGGGAGAATGATAATGCTTGTAGAAAAGAATATGGGAAGGAACCTTTCTTTCTTATTATGATGCATTTTTCAGATATCAATGCAACATATGACAATTTGCATTACCTGTCTGAATACCATTTGCTGAAGGAAAACTCCAAAAGATAGTTATTGCACCTGTAATCCCTATCTGAACTTCACAGAGTCATGGGAAATATAATGTTAGTCAAGACAGATAATTTCTTAGATTGATTGGGATTATTTCCTTATTGTTTGGCTTATTTATAGTACAGAATTCTGCCAGGCACAAAATAAACCATTTTGGAATAGCGAAATTAGGTATTTGGTGCTATCAATGAATCTAAACTGCAACACTCATTTTATTGTGTATTTTCTTAAAGGAGAAACCATCAAGATTGTGATTGAAGACTACGTGCAACATTTAAGTGGATACCATTTCAAACTGAAGTTTGATCCAGAACTTCTCTTCAATCAGAGATTTCAATATCAGAACAGAATAGCAGCAGAGTTCAATACCCTCTACCATTGGCATCCTCTTCTGCCTGATACCTTTCATATCCAAAACCAAGAATATACGTACCAGCAGTTCATGTATAACAATTCCATTATGTTAGACCATGGCCTTTCTCACCTGGTGCAGTCTTTCTCCAAACAAAGGGCTGGAAGGGTAAGATTCTTTTCTCCTCTTTCTTCCGCCTTGATCAAAATTGCATTTCAACTGACATGAGGAAGCAGACATTTATTTATGCATACATCTAAACTTCCCAACTTCTATAATAGCAGAGCTGTCCTTTGTTAAATCACTACCATATCTGAAAACCTTTTAAGAACAGAAAAAAGAATAGCCCTATTGATACGTGGTCTGATACTAACTGAAATTTTAATTGAGATAGCTATATGATTCGATCTTCTTATGCTACATATTGAGAATGGCCTTTACATGTAGCATATTCAACAGAGGTCAGCCAGTAGTCATATTGCAAAGGACTCTATTTCATTGTTTCATGTTAGGAACATAGAAAAGTATCCTCCTTTTATGCAGAGGAGGATGCTCTCAGCTGCTGCTTCAGAACACGAGGAAATGTTCCATTTGTTTAATCATTCCACATATAAAATTAGATATCCGCAAAAAGAGTTCCAACTATCTGTTTTTTTAATAAACCAGATTTGAGTATGTGTAAAATCCTAAGTCATTTCTCTTTAAAAACTAGACTTTGGTAATTTTCAGGGATAATGCAAATATGTGACTAAAGTAGCCAAACCAGTTTAATTTAGAAAATAGACAGTCCTCTTTTATTTTGGTAGTCAAATAAGATATGGGAAATCCATGCCAAAGGTATACTAAATTATATTATCTTTCCTATTCCATTCTTATTTTTCTCTGAGAGCAAGAGATCAATAAGCATAACAATCTTTAAATGAATAACACTGTTTTCTCTGGCCTAATATAATTTGCACCGTGTCTTTTATTATAATTTTTCATATTATTATTTTTGCCAACAGGTAGCTGGAGGTAGGAATGTTCCTGCTGTAGTGCAGAAAGTAGCTAAAGCTTCTATTGATCAAAGCCGGCAGATGAGGTACCGATCCTTGAACGAATACCGAAAGTTCTTTATGCTGAAACCTTTCACATCATTTGAAGAACTTACTGGTAAGTCATGGGTGCAAGCAAGCAAACATGTGTGTATCTCAAAGGTAGATCTTGTGTCCCCAGTCCAATTCTTTGCCTCGCCAATTAAGGAAAGGGTACACAACCTAAAAAGCTTCACTACAGATTGCCGTTGAACTATAACTTTTAATCAACAGGGAAATTCACAGAGAGTTGAAAATACACAGAGTTATTGTATTATCTACATTAACTTTAATAATGAAATACCCATCTCTGCAATGCTTTAAAGCAGATTGTGACCCTGAGCTACGAAGAAGTGTACCACTGTTGTTTTAAGGGATTGAAAGTAGCAGATCTATTGGGTTCGACTATCTTCTGTGCTGCAATAAAATGCAATATTGAAGCAATATATTTTATTTTATTTATCAAATTTATAAATAAAAATATACATAATGTATCATGTAAAAAACAAGAAGTAAAAATAAGCTAATGATTTCTACTTTTAAAAGAAATATGTACAGTAGTCACAGATCAAGAAGAAAGAGTTTCTTTTGTACTGAATACAGATACCTTTATTACAGGTGAAAAAGAAATGGCTGCAGAACTTGAAGAACTTTATGGAGATATTGATGCTATGGAATTATATCCCGCTCTTCTTATTGAAAAGCCACGTCCTGGAGCCGTCTTTGGTGAGACCATGATTGAACTTGGCGCGCCCTTCTCCTTGAAAGGACTTCTGGGAAATGTTATCTGCTCACCTGAATACTGGAAGCCAAGTACTTTTGGGGGTACAGTGGGCTTTGACATCGTGAATACAGCCTCACTCCAAAGTCTTGTTTGCAATAATGTGAAGGGCTGCCCCGGCACAGCTTTCCATGTCATCAACTCTGAAACATTGGCGACAAATAACGTCAGTGCATCCAGCAGGTCAATGGATGAAATCAACCCTGCCGTACTTCTCAAAGAACGGTCAACTGAATTGTAGGGGTGGGGGAATCACTACTGGTGTATATTTATTTATTAATTAATTTATATAACAATATTTATTTATATTTCAAACCAAGCTGCCATGGAATTTTCCTGTATATTTTCCCGTGCATTGGCATTTAGTTCAGGACATCTGACTTGAAGGGGTTCTTGCTTTGGTTTGCAAGACAAGTTCTTTTCATTCTTCATTATATCTTCTGTACCACAATGAGATATGTGAGATATCTGAAAATGGATCAAGGACCACAGTTTTGTTGCTTTAAACACAAACAATAATCTTGAGTGGTTTTTTTCCCCAACATGACATCATGATGGTAAAGCAAGTTAAGTGTTATTAATTCAAGATTGAAAAAGGCTTTAACTAGTTAACTCCTTCAAGAAAGGGCCTTACCAAATGAATGAGAAATAGAAAAGTAGTGAGTTATGCACTTCTACAATGTTATTGACCAAAAGAAATACGAGATGTCTAAATTGGGCTCTCTGTTAACTGATAGAAAATCAGGAAGCAGAAAATGAATTTTATATGAGAAACTGTAAGATTTTGAAAACTGAAAATTTTTTGCAACCCAATTTCATTTCCTGAGTAGTCTTATCTCAAGCAAAAGAATGATCCTCTTCCCTTAAATAAAAGGCATTGCTTTTTGATTCAGTTCCTATATATTGCCTTACTAAATGAATAGGAACAAGCCCACCAAAATAAAATTTGTTTTTCAGTGTTTTCAAATCTTTCATCTGAATCCTTTTTTATTTTCAGAAACTGAAGAAAATTACCCAATTCTCGTAAAAACCACTTTTACATTAAACAGTTCAATAGTTATCCAATGATCAGATAGTAAGTCATTTTTCTCTTAAATTTGCCATCAGGTTTCCATAGAGTATGTGGTAACTATCTTTTTATTTTCCTATATCACTTATATGGTGGGAAAGAACCTGTCTCTCATAGGAGAGAAGCTGAGTTCTGGATAATCCACTCTTGCTGGATTCCAGTATGATTTTGAAATCTAGACTCTCTCTTTTAGCATTGCACTTTATGCAAAGAAGGCCAGTTCAACATTAACACCTTAACACTACATTTTGTGTAATATTATTTTGACTGTTCAGATAGATTATAGATTCTGTAGTTGACTTATAACTTGAAAAATGCAGTTCTTTTGTATTATGTTTGTTAAATGTTAAATATTTTGTGTGGCTGAAGAAATATTGAAATCTAATAGGGTCTAACACACTACTTCCTAAGAATTTTATTTTTTGGAGAGAAAAAGACCCTTTAGTACACAACTTTGATAGTATTTGTGGACATTTTTTTTGAAAGATGAACAGTAAAAAGGAAAAATATTGCTGGCTGGAAAAAGAAATCTCACAATAACCAAAGAGTACCGTTAGGGTGCTCTTAATAAAGTCTTGTTGCTGTTACTGTTATATCACTGGAATTTACAGAGTAGAATCTCTAGCAGATTATATCCAACTATTTGCATTTTTCTTAAGACAACACCGTCTTACTTAAATTGGTCGCCTATGTATCTTTAGGTTTCCTATTGCTACAATTTTTTCCAGTTGTCTTTTCTTCAGCAATACAGTACCCTGCCCTTTCTTGAACTGAATGTTTAATATTTTCCCTTAGTGCTTCATCTTGGTCAGTGTTACCTCTTTTTATCTGTTTGTCTTTCATTGCTCTGTTTGCCCTTCATGTCTTTTATACAGTACTTGTATTAGATAAATGCTATGTAATAACTGGTATTACACTGTAAAATTCCATGCTGCATGATCATGCTGCATTCTAATGCTGCAGAATCATGCTTGTTTTTGCATTTTTTCAATGTATTTATCAAGCAGATTAGTTTGCTTTTATAATAGGTTTCCATTTCTTCTAGGGGAGAAAAAAAATCCCCCAAAAACTAATTTATCTCAGCAAGCTGGTCTTGGTTGGGTGTTTAGATTATAGCTGCTTGAAAGCCAAGATGTTGAGGAACCCAGAGAAAAGTTGACACACTTTTTTTGTATATGATTAAATCTGCTGGATTTGAAGTTATATTTATTAAATACTTTTACTTAATTCTTCTGTTCCCAGAACATTTTATAAAAACAAGAGACAAAAGAATTCAGTTTAACAATTGAACAATTTAAATAAGTTCCATGCAGAAAATAGTTTTTTTCTGAACTGTGGCCTCTTAAATGTATTAATGAGAATGAATGTATAATTTATTGATATAATTATTTAAATTATATTAAGATAGAATTTTAATTATATTTTTTACTTTTGCAGTGTACATAAAAGTGTCAAAAATAAATTTTAATACTATGCATTTTGAATTTTTTTTTTAATATCACAAAAGTGAATTTCAAAATTGATTATTGCAGTCACTTAGGAATGGGTTGGGAGTCACTAGTTTGGGAAGGATTTCTAACTTAATGATGAATAAATTTATCCATGAATTCCACTCAGAAGCTCTGAATGGCACCTCTGTAGATAGAGAAGATTAATTCTAAGTATTAGATGGACATAAAGGACCCACCTCAACTAAGCATCTTGAGAATTCAGTTGCTTGGGAGAAGGGAAGTGTTTCCTCCATGGGCTTCCTCTTTCCCATTGGTGAGGTATAGGTAGTCCACAATTTAGAAATGTGAATTTAAAATGTTTCTATTGTCCTGTATTACCCATTAAAATCAATTCCCCAATAAAGAAGAATCACAACAGCTCTCCAATGCTGGATAAAAGCTGGGTGTTATAAATAACATGTATATATCTAAGTGATGCTGTTTAATAATCTACTCAAGGACCTTGGCCAGCAGGTCTGCAAGTCCTGGGACCTCTTTCTTCTTTCAAACACAGGAACTTTTGCTGTAAACTTCTGGGAGTTTCCCAGGAATCCATACAGATTTGTTAATATGACTTCTGCTTGTTTCTTTGATACACAAAATCTCATTCATCTTGAAACTTGTATTCATTTACATCAGCTTTCCTTCTCTAACCTGAATTGCAGCTCTCTCCTACCACTCCTACCGCCCATCAATGACCAATTAGGGCTTTGAGGGATCCTTAGTGCTCTCTGAGCTTGGTTGTTTCCTTGCAGATGTTTCATTACCCAAACTAGGTAACATCATCAATGCTAGTCCTGATGACTAGGGCTGATTATGTTAGTTTGGGTAATGAAACATCTGCAAGGAAGCAACCAAGCTCAGAGAGCACCAAAGGAGCCCTCATTTCAATTCTGAGCTATAAATATTCTCCTTTATTGATAGTTAAGGGCTTTGTTTCTAACTAAAATGGGTCTAAAGAATGAAATAAGATCTTTTTTTGCCATCACCTGTTATCAATTTATCTCTTCCTCCACACAAAACACCTACAGCCTTTTCACCTTTCCCTCATATACCCCAAATATCCCCCAAAGCTATTGTTGTTTTGGGGGGCATTTCTCAGAAACATCCATTCATTTTTATCTTTTTGCCCGACATTATCTCTTCAGCTTCTAATGGCTGTCTGCCTCGTATCTTGTTTTGGCAATACATTCAGCATTCAAGACAGCCTTTAGTCTTGTCAAATGTGATGCTTTGTCAACATTGCTGCTGGAAGAAAGATTTAAAAATACTCCGTCTCTAGCATACCTTTGTCATATCTTGATGGAAGAATAGAAACCACATCTCCTAGGTTTCTTTGCTGTCCTGTCAGTGCAACCAGGTTTGAGGTTTTAATATATCTATTAACCAACCAACCCTCATCATGAAGCAAGAAGAAAAGATATGCATTGTATAAGGATTAGGGCATGATTTTGGAAGCAGCAATCAATTGTATTTTATGTGCTCCTGCAGGAAACAGCTACTGTTATGCAAGCTATGAAGTTCTGTGATAGCAATAGCAATAGCACTTAGACTTATATGCTGCTTCATAGTGCTTTACAGCCCTCTCTAAGCAGTTTACAGAGTCAGCTTATTGGCCCCAACGATCTGGGTCCACATTTTACCAACCTCGGAAGGATGGAAAGTTGAGTCAACCTTGAGCTGGTCAGGATCGAACTCCTGGCAGTGGGCAGAGTTAGCCTCCAATACTAACCATTGCACCATAATAACGTTTATAGGAGTCGGGAAACCAGAGTTGGACATAGTACATTGATTCAGAAGAGGAAGTTATTTATTTCCTCTTTGCTGATTTCCTGATTTTCAGGAAGGTTTTAAAATTCTGCTCACTTGCTACTGCTGACCATTGCAGTTTCTATTTTTAAATACAGGATCTGCATATTTCTGTTGTGTACGAGGGGTAGCAAATTGATCGTGGTTTCTGTAAACAAAATCAATTTCTCTTTTTTAAAAAACAAACAAACAAACAATCATTTCACCTAAAATTGTCTACTCTCCCTGATAACACAGGGATTAAAATATCATCCTTCCGTTTTGCAGTTGTAAAATGGAAAGTATTGCTGAAAACCTTCATATGAAAAACATGTACTTTGTTACTAAGCCATGGTTCTTTTCCCAAGGGGGAATCATGATCCAGTTGATCTAAATAATGCTTCATTTTTCTGAATTAATAACTGAAGTGCATTTTCTGTACTGGTAACCAGGTGGATCCACTTATTTAGACATAAACAGAGGAAAGCATAGGTGTGCCTTCTTCCTTTGTTCGGACCTGCCCTGTTAGCTAATTATTTTTAACTCCGATTCATTTTCTTCTTTTTCTTCTATTTGCACATTCCTTTGATTATGCATTGATGGCTGCACCCCTTTCACTCTGCTGTAGAGGAAGCAGGTGTGCATGCAAGACTTGTAAAAAATAAAACACGAAGCATGTATGAAATAGGTTACATATCGCTTGCTTTGGAATATATGAGACTGTGACCCCTGATGGGCATATCTGCCTCACAACTGCATTCCACGATTTGACCAACCAAAAGCAAATAGCATGGATACAAAAAAATCAAAATATCCGTAGGTGTTGGGTGGGCCCTGTCAGGCACAAGTAACCAGAAACAGGAGTTGAATTCAAAGAACTAAAAGTTTTTTACATGCTACCTATATACAAGTATCTGATCTACTAATGGTCAAGCCAAATTGGCATTAGATAAGGATCAACAGAATTCCCGAGCAGGAGGAGATCTGGACTTGGATGTTTTGTGGCTCTTCAGTGATTCCAAACTGATAACACATTTAACCCTATCATTGGACTCAGCCTGCTCAACTCCGTCAGGCTCATAGCCCACAATCCTTGCAGTATCAGTAAAATGAGTTACTAACTAGGGCTTTAGGAACATGGTAACACATGAAGAAAACAGAGCACCTATCCATTTGTTGCCCACCACCAACCACATACACATGAATATATACAAGCACACTTTTAGATAACTTTTAGATAACAAAGGGATTGCTTTCTAAAATGAGAACTTTCTTCTATCTCAGGGTGGGTAAATCTATAGTTCTTCAACTATTGATGAATGATGACTCCCATAGCTTGCATTTGGACACATTTGGGAACAAGAGAGTCAGTGTACCTTGTCCTACCCTGGCTTCCCAACTCTGTCTATAATAGCCATTGTGGCGTAGGGTTAGAAGGCAGTATTGCAGGATAACTCTGCTCACTGCCAGGAGTTTGATCCTGATTGGCTCAAGATTAACTTAGCCTTCCATCATTCCGAGGTCAGTAAAATGAGAACCGAGATTGTTAGGGCCAATAAGCTGACTCTGTAAAGCATTATGGAGTGGCATATAAGTCTAAGTGCTATTGCTATCACAGAAGTTCATAGTATGCACAACAACAGCTGTTTGCTGCAGGAGCACATAAAATACAATTGATTGCTGCTTCAATATTCATGCTCTAATCCTTGTTATAGGATGCATATATTTTCTTCTTGCTTCATGATGAAAGTTGTTTTTCTTTTATCTTAACAGGTTGTATGAATCAAGGTATCACGATTTAATAAAAAGCTTTTTTTTCCCCAATTCTTTCTTCTATTAGGTCTCGTCCTCTCTTTTTATATGTACATAGTTTTATTAAATTTTAGTTAATGAAATGAACCAATAATCTCACTAAATCCAATGGAACTTGCATCTATTAATAAAAATAAAACAGTACAAAAATATTTCAGAAGCGATTGATAAAACTGTTTAGATTTCATTCCTACTACCCTAAGGTAAAAATGAGAAGTCCTTCTTTTCCCCTTTTTCATAATGGTGCTGTTTTGTTCATTTCCCTCCTAGGAACAGTTTTACCAAGTTCTTTATCAACAATCTCTATATTGTATACCATGTAGTCTCATGTTTGGAGATGTTTGCTAATTGCTATCTGATTAGAACCCAAACATGGCAACTTAATGCCATTTCAGACAGAATATTTATAGTGCATGGGTTCAAAGAAAAGTGCTGTATATTCTAACTTTGTTAGAGAAATTTAAATAAACCACAGAGTAGGATGGCAGAATCCTTGCTACTACTTCTGGAAGATATGGGCAAAATTCATGAATACTCCAATGGCTCCAGAGAAGAACCTTCTCTTCTTACTGCCACTATTTTCTCTTCTGCTCATTCTTTCTCCTGTTTTTTGTAAGGAAACATGGGGAAAACACACGACTAAATGATAAGTCACAGAAGACTGGGCTTGGAAAGGAGCATGGGAAATGCATTAAAAAAAAAATCCAGAATCATTCCCTGAATCTCTTGCCATTTTCCTGAGACCTGGAAAGACTTCATGTCTTCACTGCCCTTCCAACAGATTTTAAAACCATCATCTGGTTTTAGTGTTGATATATTTCTGGTTCTAATTTATTGGAAACAGTTGTGTACTTTCTTTAAATTGCTGTGACTCTGCAGACTTTGTGGGTGATTTTCTTTTTCCAATTCCCCTATCTCTGCCTTCTTTCCCCTGCCTTTCCCATCTCCCATATCCCCAAAGTTCAACATTACTTTCTGGAATTTGACTTTTTCTGCCCATTTAGAACTATTCCTTCCACCATCATCACAGCAATTAAGAAAAATGCCCAGTTACAAAATTGCTAGCCTAGTAGTGTCTTACCTTCACAACTCTTAAAAAAAAAGATAAAGGTTTCCCCTGTCAGTCATGGCTGACTCTAGGAACTGGTGCTCATTTCCATTTCTTAGCCAAGGGAACCAGCATTCTCCGAAGATACTTCCATGGCCATGTGGCCATCATGACTTTACATCAAAGATGCATGGATCACTGTTATTTTCCTACTGAAGTGGTACCTATTTATCTACTTGCATTTACATGCTTTCGAACTGCTAGGTTGTCAGGAGCTGGGGCAAGGACAGGAGCTCACTCTGTCATGAGGTACTTGATCTCAAACTGCCAAACTTCTGGTCAACAAGCCCAGTGTCTTCACCACTTGACTGCTGCATGGAAGCTTTTAAATTCAAAGGAATGGTGGTCAAATAATTGGGAAGCTGTTGGAGTAGTTTGGTGTAGTTGGAGTAGTTTGGTGCCTTTGTTAACATTTTGCTACAATGTTCTTTTCTTTACATAAATTCCTAGTTTAAGAACCACTGGACAAAAATATGCACATGCATGTACTGAAAAACTCTTCAGGAAGAGAAACACAGATTAGATTACTTCATAGGCACTCTATTGTTGGGCAGCTGAAGGGTAAACACCAGTTAGCTCATGGTGAAGTCACCAAGTTTTCCAAATATTGCACTTTTATTATTATCTGTCTGACATGAAGCAAGCAAAATTGGTCTCATATAGAGCCATTAATATTTATATAATCTGACCTTCCTGAACCACAGCAGCTCGAGTCTGAGACTCTGGAGGTTCTCAACACCAGCTATAGTTACATTAATGGAGTAAAGGCCTAATTTGTTATTACAATTTGATATGTTCAGATGAAGAAGCAGAACAATTGCTAACATTGTAATGAATCACACAGGCCATTTGCATGGCTAATGGCTGCATTTGGTTTTATGGTTCCACATTTGTTTTTGCTCTTGTTACATCATGTATGTTGCTCAACAAATTTGCAGCCTGGACAGATAAGACCAAATAATTTGCCTTCTCAGTCGCAGTTTTTTTCCTATGGATTTCACATGCTGATATTTGTTTTGCCTTACTTTGTTCCTCATTTGATGTGCGGACACTTCTCCTTTCCACTCCTATCATCTCTTTCAATTGATCTAAATGAGTCCCATTACAAGAATGCCAAGCTGTTTTCTTCCTGTCTTGTATTTATTTTATGATAGATTTCTTGCTGAGGAGACATGTAGTAACTTCTTACTAAATATAGAAGCAGGGTTTTTGAGACTACGTTTCAAGGAACCTGTGGGTTTCATGAGAACTGAGTGGAGTTCTGTGAGAAATTAAAGACACTGAAAAGTGAACTGGAATTCATCCAGTTTTCTATCTCTAGAGCTTTGCTTCTTAGTTATGAGCTACAGGAAATTTAAAAAATACATTTAAATTTATTTTTTAAACTTGACACGTTCTACAGCCTGAAAAGCTTTGATCAATTTTCTATTACTAAAGAAGCTTTCCTTCTTAATTAGGAGTTCTGGGAATTTGTTTAAAAAAAAAATTAACTGACAGGTTCCAAAGACTGAAAAAGCTTGAAAACCCCCAATCTACAGTGGTAGAGAACAATACAGTGGTAAAGAACAATAACAAAAAACTACCAATTTGTGAAATGATAATACTTCATTTCACAGGGCATTTAAAATCTAAACTCACAATCAGAATGGATTCGACACAGAACCAATTTCAAGAAAATATTGGATGCTGCATTTTGAATTGTTGATTAATTTTAAGTATATAGACTAGAAAGAAACCACACAGTTTCCTTTGAGATGACTCTTAATGTTTTCCCTCTAAGCCTAAGGGAGAAGTCTTCAATTTCCACGTTCCTCCCTTAACTTCTTCTACTTTTATTCCTTCTACAGAAATTAATAGATGACAGTCCTAGCCAGTCTCTTTTATCCCAGAAAACCATGATGTGCCCACGAAGCAGAATTACAAATGAGAATTCAATTGTTATTGGTAATCCTGGTTTGTGACTAATCACACATTGTCAATCATTCAGACATGCTTGTTAACCAGAAAAATGATTTGCTTCCAAACTAGGGAAGTAGCACCAGAAAAGAAAGAGAGGATAAGACTACGGCTCATGCAGATACTTAGCAAAGGTCACTCTGCAGCCCTCCCAGATGCTGCTGAACTACAGCTTCCAGCAACTGTGACCTTTTAGATGTGTTAAACAACTACTGTGGTATTAAAAAGGAAGGCAATTGCAGATTATGAGCAATCCTGGGAAAATTTGGTTTTGGATAGCAATATCTACATTTCCAAAATAAATCACATGGGTACACCAAATAAATAAATAGTCTCAGGGGATCAGAAATTAAGAGCAACAGGAGCCTTGATGCCTTCAATATGAGTTTGAGAATAATAAATATCCTCTGGATTTCTAAAGACAATGACTTGGGGTCAGCATGTATTTCCTGGAATCTCTCTCTGAAATACAGATTGACAGGAAGGCAATTTATATCCAGAATGTACCAACAAGAACAGGGCCTCTGCTCACCAGTGTATGCTCAACTTCCCTATAACTTTTCTGACATTTTTTTTCACACAAATTTAAATGTGTTGCTTGAGCCAAATATCAGTGTTTTGCGTCAGCCAAGCATCTGCCACTGCAAGCTTCATTCGTTAAAGCCACTCATGTGTACAATTCCATAACTGCGAATAATATATATCAGGGAGCTAATCAGTTCTTTATTATTAATATGTAACTTGGTGACACAAGAAACATCACACTGTGGAATTCAAACAGCTTTTCTAAAAGGCTAATATCTTCCCCAAGAAAAATCTGCAAGTCTCTGACACTTTTAAAAATAATGTTAAGAATGTCACCAGCCTCCTCCCACCATGCTTCAGATTTGCATTATTATTACAATATAATAATCATAAGGTATTTTATTAGGTCAATTCTGCAAAAGAAAAAATATCAGAATCCTGTTTTTTTTCAAGATTTAGCATTATTCACGATTCACTGGATACCCTACAATGAGTAAGCGGAATGAGTCACGAAGTGTACTTTTCTTTTTTGTAATTATAGACTGCTGAGAAATATTGATAAAAGTCAAAGAGCAATAAGAATCCATGAGAAAATACCGATGTCTAAGTTCTCAAGCTTTCAAAGAGTTCCATCAAATAATATCTTACCTAATTCTTTGAAAGAGATATCCCATCTCTCACAGTTATTTACAAAAGAAGAAGAGTTAAAATACTGGTACAGACTCCACAACATCCATGTAGTTATGAATACCCTAGTAGCAGTGTCTACTTTACCTTTATTCATTCTTATTGAAGAATAATTGGCTTTTGTAATAATTTGTAATTATACAAGTAGATCCCAGTAAAGAAAAATGGCATTCATACATCAATCAGATTTTTGTGTCTCACTCAGATCCCTCATAGATCTGAACCCATAGTAATTCCCTCCCTCCCTGTACAAATTGCCTTAGTAAAATTAAAAACCCAATCCTACATTTCATTCAAGTCCATATATTCAATAGCTGTGGTGAAGTCTAAAGGTTCAGAAAGATTCACATGTTCTTTGCATTTAGACAGCATCAGGTGGAGAAGAGCTAAAAGGATTTCATTCCAGCCTTATTAAACCTCCCATTTACCATAGACCAATGTTGAAGCAACAGTTCTTTTTCAGAAAATGAATCCAGTCCATGGCTCTAAACAGTTTGTTTTCATTTATTAAGCAAGCAGACAACTGAGTTCTATTTTCTGATTCTGTTTCTGTTTAAGAACTAAATCTGATTAGCTTTGGAGTAACTTGGAGATAATGATATTAACTATAGAGCTCCACAATTGGCCCTTGAAATAGAATTGATAGTCTGTGCATCCTGAATGTTTGATACAATGATGCATAAATATATGATTTACACATAAGACAAACTTCTGAAGTACATTAAATAGGGAGGAAGTCCCACTGTGCTAACAAACATTATATTTCTGCCACTGCAGCGAAGTTGGTCTGGCTGGTGAAATTAAGTAGAAAGCTAAAAGGGTCTAAGAGGAGAAGACATGACAAAGCCTATCAACTCTTCAGTTCTAAAATTTGCATGGAAAATGAATGTTGCTATAATGCATCTAGGCAGAAAACCCCAATATTGCCAAATCAGTGAGATTTATGAAGGAAAAATGATTAGTTAGACACTACATAACAAATCAATGCAGGAGGCCTAGCAAGGTAGGTAGAAGGAAATAAAGAACTTCAAAAGCTACTACAATCTTGTAAGCTAAGATCCTCCAGTATTGGGCCAAAAGGGTTAGGGTCTCAGGAGGACACAACTGATGGTTTAGATAGCTCACTCCAATCTTTAACATTTAACTTTTCCACTGCTTTGTGGATGATTTGATTTTGCTATCCCACTATGGAAATGGAGACTCTGTCAGAATGTTATTTTCTAAGAATGATGAAAAGCTGACATAAGAAATTTTCTAAGGAAGCAATCAACCCCATTCTTCTCACATTTCTACTCACACTAAACAATACAAAGTTCAACAAAATCAAAACTAATACCAACCTCAGAACTGAATTAGGGAAATTGCAACATTTAGTTCTGGAGAACAAATTGCTCTTCCTCATGATTTCTTAGCTTCCCTAAAAACAAAGAATAGAATATGAAATAACTTGCAGAGTACATTAACACTCAGTGGGCTAACCTCTTTGGCTGTATTAAAATGTTAAGCCCCTGTGGAGCATGCAGAAGACAATCTGCTGATGCTGCCATGCAGAAAGAGAACATCACACAGAAAAAGTGGGTGTTTTGTACCAAAAGTTCAGTAATATTTCAGTAACTGAGGTCAAACAGAATAGTCACTTAGTCAAAGCATGCAGAGCTAACAGGGTTCAGCCTTTGTTCATATACAAAACTGATTATTATACTGTAATTCTCAAATTTCCCCCCAATTTCCTGCAAATATTTGCCACAGGGAAAGAATTACTTAGCAGTAATTCTTGCTTAAAAGAGATGTGGGGGAAGGAGAAGTTTTGTTATTTTTTGAAACCACAAACATTGCACTTTGTTCAAATGTTGTGGCGTAATAGCAAATAATTCTGCAATTTGCTTTTGTGCATGAGCAATGTGGAAAGCAGCACTATCCTTCAAACAACTTTTTTTTTACAAAACAGTTTGGGAAAGAACACATGTGGTTAGCTGGCTTTCAATGTACACAGAAAGACATTTTCTGCTATATAATCTTGGTGAACTCAGATTTGATCTTTAATGCATCTCTGTCTTGGATAGCAAAATGTGAATGATAAAGTTGTTTCAGTAAAAGGATGGGAAGAGATATTACAGAATAAGAGAGTTGGAAAGGACCTTGGGGATCTTCCAGTTCAACACTCTGCTCAAACAGGACATCCTATACCATTCAGACAAATAATTGTCCAATCTCTTCTTAAAAATCTCCAGTGATGGAACACCCACAATTTCTGGAGGCTAGTCATTCCACTGGTTCATTGTTCTCACTTTCAGGAAATCTTATCCTTAGTTCTAGGTTGCTTCTCTCTTCGATTAGTTTCTATCCCTTACTTCTTGTCATGCCTTCGGGTGCTTTGGAGAATGGTTTGACACCCCCCTTTCTTGTGGCAGCCTCTCAAATATTGGAACTCAAACATTGGGAAGGATTCATTTTTTTGAATAATTTGAAAAGGCAAACTTAAATAACAGGAGCTTCACACACACATTTTCCATGTCAATGTGGCTGTACATAATAGATGATTCCAGTTGAATTTTGTCAAAATGTTTACTGTAGACCACTTTCTGCTCAGTTTGCTTTCTCCTGTGTAACACTGTTAAGACCCATTCTCTTTCTTTAAATGTCAGCCATCTTTATTTCATGAACTGGCACATTTTAGAGCTGAATCTTTCTCACCCAAAGCAGCAATTGACGTCATGATTGCCAATCATTAATTCATCAGATTGCAAGCACATTGTGCAATTTATCTACCTGAGTGGTTAACTTGCCAGAGCCATTAATCAAGTCTATTGCTTCCACATAAGAGTATCACAGCCTTATTTTAAAGCAATGAGGCCATTTAATGAAAAAGCCGTGTGGAAAAGAAAAAGGGACCAAGTTACCGACACTGGACATAATAGATTGCAGAAGAACCATTCTTTGAACAGATTTCCCACATCAAGCCCGTTCTCCTAGGGTTGATGCTTCTGGTCCACAGAAAATGGTACAGCAAACTCTGCTCTCCACAAGTTTGTATAGGAGATAAACTCATGAGCCGTGGTGGTGCAGTGGCTAGAGTGCAGTACTGCAGGCTATTTCTGCTGACTGCAGGCTTCCTGTACTTTTGCAGCTCGAATCTCAAGGTTGACTCAGCCTTCTATCCTTCCTAGTAAAATGAGGACCCAGACTGTTGTGGGGCAATGTGCTGACTCTGTAAACTGCTTAGAGAGAGCTATAAAGCACTGTAAAGCAGTATATAAGTCTAAGTGCTATTGCTATTGCTATTGCTATTCTACACATTCTTTCCAAAATGCAACCAACTTTAGGCAAGAACACGGGTTGGTCTATGATCCAAAGGCCTATGCTGAGAAATATCTGTGTGTATAGCTTTAAGTTGTATCCATGTTGTATATCTTCATTGTGTAAAAACACTCCCATTTGCAGCAGATCCATAGACCTGTGAAATATTGGTCTTTACTTGACAGTGGTTCAGTGTTTGCAGCTAATCTGACTTTTGAGATAAGATATTATGTTAAGCTATATTAGCAAAATCATATACTTCATATACTTTTGGTACAGTGTGTGCCAATTCCAGGGGTCTCCTTGGTTAACTGACAGGTTTGAAAAATGCAGGAGCTTCAGAAGACCCACTGGAGCACATAACCTAAGTAGCATTCCATACCTGAGCTTCTTGTACTCTGATGCTGTTTCTAGTTTTTTTCTTAAGCTAGCTTCAGAAATTCTTGATTGATCCATTTTTGCTCCTTGCCATCTCATCCCTGCAGGGAATGCAGGGTTGTCTGACTGAGTTCTGTAAGGAGTAGCCTATATCATTATATTGGGTTTTTTCCCCCCTTCTTGCTAGTCCTTAATGTCCTTCATTTGTTTCACGCTCGAATGCCATCACACCATCTTCTCAGAATTATTTCCTGTAACATTAAAGCAGCCCCCTTCCCCCCCTTTCTTTCTTATACAAGCAGTTCTTGACTTATAATCACAATTGAGCCCAAGGTTTCTGTTGCTAAGTGAGACAGTTAGGTGAATTTTGCCCCATTTTGCAACCTTCTTACGACAATTGTTAGTGAATCACTGCTGTAAAGTTAATAACACAGTTGTTAAGTCCATCTGGCTCCCCCATTGACTTTGCTTGTCAGAAGGTCTCACAAGGGGATCACATGACCCCTGGACACTGCAACTGTCATAAATATGAGTCAGCTGCCAAGGATCCGAATTTTGATCACGTGACCATGGGCATGCTGCAACGGCCATAAGTGCGAAAAACAGTCATGACTCTTTTTTTCCCCAGTGATGTTGTAACTTCAAACTGTTACTAAATGAACTGTTGTAATTCAAGGACTACCTGTAGTATGATCATTGCTCTGCTGCTACAGTAATCAAAGCAATAGGGAACAGGCTGTTTTTCCTTTCCCATCACATTCTGCAAATCTATGGGAACTTTGAAGCAAGGAAGAACCGAAAGTTCAATTTCATAGAAGCAAAGTAGCAAAAAAAATGATTTTTCTTTTTAAAAAACCGTGAGAAATGCAACAAATGTTGCAGTTTAAGGGTGATTTTTTGAAAAAAAAAATTAAGGGAAATAAGACTGAACTGCTCTGCATTATTGAGGTCAAAGATGAGAAAACCAAAAAAAGAGGGCTTCATCCAGCCTGAGAAGAAACCAAAAATATGCTTCCAAGAAAGTTTAAGGTTGTAAACTGGAATGAAGCGTGACTTTCTATGGATGAAGATAGTTCAGCGATATAATAGGCCATGGTTAGAACAATTGAAAGATTGTATTTTGAAAATGATGGGTCCAATAAAGGAGAATATTTGTAGCTCAGGGTTGAAGTGAGAGCTCCTTGGTGTTCTCTGAGGTTGGTTGCTTTTTTTTTGTAGACATTTCATTACCCAGACTAGGTAAGATCATCAGTGCTTCCCCCAGCTCTACGCAGGCTCCCGGATTTAAAGAGCTTCCGCCGGGAGCTTAAGACTCTCCTCTTCCGGCAGG
>JANHFL010003448.1:102306-122560 GCA_032468155.1 Oxyrhabdium leporinum | reverse complement strand
TCATCATCATCATCATCATCATCATCATCATCATCATCATCATCATCATCATCATCATCATCTACATAGTAATATGAAATCATACTGTAACTGCCAGTTCTTTAGCTGGTGCTGGCCTTTATATGATTTGAGTACTTCCCAAGAATCTAGAATGTCGTAATGTATTGGCATGATATATGTACAATATGTAATTCACAGATGGAATTTTTGGCAATTCACAGATTTCCTAAGTGCTGTCCAAGCTTTCTGGGTAAGGCACCGAGGGTGTTGATAACCACTGGGACCACCACAACTCATTTATGCCATAATCTTTCAATTCTGATACTTTGTAATCTTCTCCAGATTACTTTGTAATCTTCTATTTCCTGGTATTGCCATGTCAATTATCTACACTTTTTCTTTTCAACCACAGTTAAATCTGTTGTGTTATGAACCAAGACTTTATTAGTTTATATTCAGAAATTCCACAATATTTTAACCTGCTCATTTTCAATTACTTTTTCAACTCTTATGTTCCCACCATTTTTTCATTAATGACATAGGATAATTTTTAAAGATATATCAGTGAATCATTTTGCTGATTATATTATGTTGTGTAACCTTCTTGCACAAGCTGTCTGATCTACTGTTTTTCCTGCCTCTTTGTACAATCTGCATTTTGAATCATTTGATGATTTTTCAATTCTGGCCTTCATAGCATTAGCTTGAATAGCTTGTTCATGGTCAGCCAAAATCAAGCCTTCAATTTCTTTTTCTAGCCTTCCAATTGTAAGCCACGCCAGGTTTTGACTTTATTCACTTTCACCTCAATGTTTTGTAGAAATTGACTACATAATGCTTTTCCTTGCCAGGAAAAACATTCTGTTCTTGTTTTTATTACGTTATCATCATTATTGCCTCCTCTGATTAGCCCTTTCCAGTATGGCTGGATGGCATAGCTTTCGTTTTCCTCAGATTGCACATGCCATACAATCTCATGAAGTTAGTTCCTTACTGAGGGACCACTATATTAGTATGGTTTGTTGCAATCTATTGTTGTTTATTGTTTATTACTATTATTATGTGAGAACACATTAGAATTTTATCATCAATATACATTGAACCTGCCTCAGTTACAAAATAGCTCCTAGCTTCAGAATATTGCATTATCCAAACTCTTACTTAGAAAATCAGAAATCTGCTTCCATTGGAAAAGGAAAGCAGTGTATGAATCTGCATCATGAAAATATCCCAGTTCAATATGAGCTATTTCATACTTTCAGGTAGATATTAAAAAGCATATATGACAGAACTCTGTGACTTCTTACTGCAAGGAACAGAGCAGCTGTATTCCCGCATCACCTTAACATGACCACCTTGGATGAGTTTTCTTCAGAAGAGGTGGACACAAATTGGAAATCTGGTCTATGAGATAGCATTTAGCTCTGAGATACTTGGGAAAACCATCCTCCCCTGCTTTTGATTTTCTATCTCTGGACTGTGATTCCACAACAGTCTTCAAACAACCACCACATTAAGAATTAAAAGTTAAGAAACAAACAAATCTTGTGAGTATTAAACAAAAACAATAGATAACATGCCAGTAATATTTCTATACCTTACTTTTGTAACAGTGAGGTCAGTATCATGGCAGAAGTACAATACTGAAACTGTTTAGGAATTAACTATGGTCAGCTCAAAGACATCTTATATACATATTCTCTGAGAAATTGCAGGCATACCTTGACTGCCGTCAACAATATCAAACTAAATATTAGCAGCTTCGGTTACCAAGTAAAAACTATTTAGAAATATGCATGGTTAAAGCCAAGGAACTTGAATTGTGGAGTATCAAAGAATATGTCTCTTCTTTAAATTAATACGATAGTAAGAAGAGGTAAGAGATTTATCAAATTTTCTTTTTCTAAATGAACATTAAAATGATATCAATCTATCTATATGTATTAACACACAAACTGAAAGAATTCATGTTTCGTACGATTAAAAACTAGATTGTCAACTCCCAGTCTTTTAAAAAGTATCCGGAAATGGTTGATTCATTTTGCTTTTGTTGTCTAGTCAAAAGATTGCATGCACGTCACTGTTGCACCTTAATTTTAAATCTAATTTGTTTAAACAAATCAACAAAATCAATAGAACTTGGATCTCTTTAATTATCCAGAACGCCGAGTCTTTGTCTAATCTACAATTCAGAAGCATAATATAACGAAATAGAAAACTAGCAAGAGAGAAACTCTGTTTCTTTATTTTCATGTCTGAAACAACATTAAGCATTCACTTGAAGCTCACATAAATAAATACAAGAGAGACTCTTCCCTCTAAATGAAACTAATTTCCAAACACATTTAAGACCCATTTCATATCATCCATTGGCATTGTCTTTCCTCTAAATGCTTTATATGTTGTAAGAATGCCAACTTATTCATCTTCCTAAGCATTAAGCAACAACTAAAACATTTTGACCATTATTAATTATCCATAGATTTAACAATACTCTTGAGCATTTTAATAGCTACAAGTTCTTATTTAGAAAAACAAAAGACAATTAAATCCATTGGGATTTTATAACTGGCACTAAGTCTACTTGCTTTCCAGATACACTGGAATCAGAACAGCAACTATTTCCAAATCAGCTAACTTATCGATGTGATGGCTAGAGGTGGTGGGAGTTATCTCAGCCTCAACTCTTCTGAAAAGCATCAACTTGGACAAGACTGAATCTAGGATCTGGGTACTTCTTAAATGATTTCTATAGTTGATTCAAGACTGATGGCTCCCTTCCTAGCCTGCTACAATCAAAATACCTAGAATCAGAGAGACTTATAGGATTTCTAGGAAAACATTTTAAAAAGGTGACTTTGTAAGCATTGGCCCTGATCTAGCTACCAACATTAATAATGACATGTCTTCTTTTCATGCCAATGAGGGAAGGGGAAATATATATTTTACTGAGCAGATAGGCTGCTTTTAAAATTATAGAGATTTGTACTGTAATGTTAGAGAGAGCTAATGGCGAATGGAAAATGTTCATTTTTTCAGGAGTGGTCCACTCTGAGAGAAGAGTAATCATGTTGTGCATTATTATTTCATAAAGAAACGATGAGCTCTTTTGGAGGAAGGGGCACCAAGGGCTTTTCATTAAAGCAGATAAATAAATGTATAGATGTAGCGTATATAATATCTCACAGGCAGTAGCCATTTGAATTATCTCACAGGCAGTAGCCATTTGGTATTTGTATAAATGAATCCTATGTTATATGTGTGATGTTATGTAACTCATTAGTGCATACTTGAAAAATTATCTCTGAACCCTGAGATTTTAGGTACAAATATTCCTTTCTTGGGCAAAATAATAGGGCGGTAATAGAGTCAGAAGTGAAAAAGTGTGAAATCATATTTTAGTTTGGCTTTACATCAGCACCAAATAGTCTCAGCTATTTTAGGACAGCCCTTGCAGTCCATATGGATCCCAAACAGCTTTGGCACTAGCCCTGGGCTAGGAGGTAAAAGCAAAATACTGCAAAAAATTGGAAGATGTTTCAAAAGCAGCAGCTCCTACAGAATGCAGCTACCTGATTATTACATAAGGCAAATAGGTGGTCTTTGTCACACCTCCATTAACTTGCACTCCTCCTCCAATTATATGCTAGTATAATGTTTGCTGCCCTGATGACCAAGCCTCTAATCTGCCTTAATAGAGCAAATGGCCATAATTGGCAGCCCTCCAAACTGTATAGGTAATAAAGAAAATAGTACTGCTGCCCTCTCAAGAGACACCCATGGGAAACAGCTGAAGCAGCAGAAAACCCATACAGTAGAACCTCTGGTCACAAGCACTTCTGACCACAACCAAATCGGGTTCCGACCAAAAAATTCACAATATTTTTTTTCGCGGCCGATTTCCCCTTCCGTGGCATTTTTTTTGTAAGCGCCAAATTTCCAAAATTAGGTTCAGGTCATGACCAAATCAGGTTGTGACCAAAGTTATGGAACGAATTATAGTCGTGACCAGAGGTTCTACTGTAATGTACTCACTTGGGGCAGAACTAGCAATACATTTCTTGTATAAGTCAGTGAATAGCCCCTTCCCATCCCTTTTTTTAAAACTAACATGTAGAATTCCCCCCTTTTTTTAAAAGATATATGTTTAATAACAAGTGTAATAGTATACCAGAATACTCTTATATGTATATATAATGAGCCCAGGTAACATCTGGACAGCATTATGTGAGTAGAAACATCCTTAAAAATTAAATTTCTGATTTTTTTTCCTGAAGGCCAGTTCAAATTGGTCATGGAAGGAAATGCCCAGGGATCTAAGGGGAAAGGGAAGGTCTGAGCAGCTTTAACTGACCAAAAGGTACTCAGAAGGTATAAACCCTGGCTTAATCATTGATAAGAACATGATTGATACGTCACAGATTGTTCACGCACCAAGACAAAACAGCTAAGCAACAAGTTTCAAACTGAAACAGCTAAAGAAAAAAATTAGACTACATGCATAGTGAGCAGGGGATTAGTCAAGAAGACCAGTGGGCCCCCAACCTTTTGGGCACCAGGGATCAGTTCCATGGAGAGGTTTTTCCGTGGACTGGAGGGGCGCGGTTTTGCATACCGCCTGCATCCCGCGGATGGGACTTTGCTGGTTTGCGCAGCCTGGTGCTGGTCCATGAACTGGGGATTGGGGACCCCTGAACTATACTGAATTAAGGACACGGTCTCTAAGAACAATTACTATGCTATCTTTGTACTGTGGTTAGGGGAACATGAAGAAGAGCTCTAAATAGGATAACACACTACAAAGTAGCTTTCTCGTTGCCCAGAAACACTCAAGATCATTTCAAAATGTTGGTCACCCTAACATCCAATATTAGTCAATCCGTAAGTTAAAATAGCTTGGTAGACTTTCTTAATGTCCCAAGTTATAGGCATGGATCACAGGTGGCCTTGATTATGGACTTCTTCTACCAGCTGAATACTCAGTTGAATACCCAAGCCACAGACTGAATTTCTGCTGTTCTAGTGTGCTGTTTGCTTTTTTGCTTGTGTTTGTTTGTTTATTAGAGTGTATCTTTTATCTTGCATTGTGCCCTTTGATGTTTTAATGATGACAAATGGAATGTGCATTTCATAAGTTAAATAAATTAATGAAGCTGCAAATTATTTATTAATCCAGTATTAAAACAATGCAGATTTTTATTGGAAAAATAATCTCTAGAAGAGTCATTTAAGCTCACAACAGCAAAAATTGCATTTATGGAGGAACAAATCAACCTGCAAAAACAGGGAAATAATAAAAATGAGTTAGGAAAACAAGTAGCCAGACTCTGTTGGCAATACCCAATAAAAGTCTCTTGGAGAAAACATAAACAAATACACCTGCGTAAAAACAGGTTACATTAAATTATTCCTTGGATTAAACAGCCTGCTATGTGACTACTGAGTACAAACATACATGTCTACTAATGATTAAAGCAACTAAGGCAAGTGTCAATCTCTATGTAGGGTAGCCAGTAATGAATTAGATAATTCAGACAGTTGAAAGTCTGTAATGTGATTTTTATGCTGACTGAAATAAAAGCAGCCAACACCTAATTTAAAATTTGGCTGTGTTAACAGCTTGGCTATTTATTTGTTTGCCACTTTCTCTCTCCACCCTGAACCCTAGGATCATAATTTTGTCTGGGCTTGCCGTAAATGAGTCAATATACTTTAAAATAAATTTTCCATGAGATTTATCACACCCAATCTAGAGCAAGGCATGTGGGTATCTTGTCCCTAGCGCAGTCAATAGCCAGCACACTGGCTGTTCTATTTAAAAACTTGTAGGATAATAAAGCCATGCGCACTACAATTTCCCTCTACACAGATATCTGACAATTACAGTGATGGCAGACACTACAACAGCAGAACTATTTTCATAAAGACCTAGGCAGCATGCAAAACTCTGTCTTTATAGAGATTTTCTTTCTATACACCTGATTGCCATATGGCAGGCTTATTTGATTATACAGTAAACTAAATAGTAAGTAAATAACCTTCAAACTTTAATAGATTAATTATCAAAAAGCAAATAATTAAAATTCCACTTAAAATGAGAAACTAGGCGAATTTCTGCTGCAACAAGCCTCAGGCTGTATCCTCTATCTGCTCTTCTAGCATAAACCATAAGCTCAGGAGGAGTCCCAAATCATTCTTCCATTAGGACTGGAGACATTATTGGACACAAACAGAAAAATACAATGGACAAATAGTACTGTATTTTTCGGACTGTAAGACACACTCCCCACCCCCAAAAAAAGTGGGTGGAAATGTCTATGCATCTTATAGAGTGAATATGGGCCTGTTTTTGGCCACCCAAGCCCTCTGTGCGTCCCGTTTCAAGAAGCACTCTGCCGGCCAAAAATGGGCCCATTTTTGGCTTCCCAAACCTTCCGAGGGTCCTGTTTTTGTCCTCCCCGGTGTCCAGAAGCACTCTGCAGGCCAAAAATGGGCCCATTTTTGGCCTTTGGAGGCCTCCACGCATCATTTTCGGTCTCCTTCTCTGGCCATTGAGTGACTGCAGGCTCTTCCCTCTCTTTGTTCCATAGACAGCATCTCTTTCCTCTCTCTCATCCACAATTCCCTTCCATTCCATGAGAGATTCGTAAGGCAAGAGTGCACCAAAACCTTCTGTCAATTAATAGCAATGAAACTATTCCCCCTCCATCTGCACAAAGAAGCCAAGAACAGCAAGGATCCAGCCCATAAGAAGCAGAGAACATTCTAGAGATATCTGCTCAACCTCATTAGAGGTCAGAAGTAAAAAGTAATCCCTTTGGTAAAAAGATACAGCCATTACCCAAGTCCCCAGACTTGAGCACCAGAGTAACTCTTTCTACAAAAAAAAATTGCAATAATTGGTCACAGATCCAGGTGGGAACTCTTTATACTGATTTTTCTCAATAGGGAATCGGCCATCCAAATAGGCTACGGGACAACAGCTTGCTAATAAAAAAATAAGGAAGGAGAAATAAAGTCAGTCCATGTCTCTTATTAACACAGAAAAGGCCCAAATGAGGCTGATAAGATTCAGTTTTTCTCCACTGGCATTCTATGCAAAATTTCTGTTGCTTCATTTCCCAGAAACTTTCAGTAAATAAGGATCCACCCAGGATTGATCAACGGGGAGAGAGGTTGAATTTGAGATGATTTCATCAAGAACCCAATCACTTCACGCTGGCAACAGTGAATCAGACCCTCACCAGATTATCAGCATATTCCAGAAACCATCTAGATCCATGTGGTACCTGGGGTGGATCATTCAAATGGGTCCAGCTCTACAGAGGTC
This sequence comes from Oxyrhabdium leporinum, assembly GCA_032468155.1. NCBI lineage: Eukaryota > Metazoa > Chordata > Lepidosauria > Squamata > Cyclocoridae > Oxyrhabdium > Oxyrhabdium leporinum. The sequence continues at coordinate 115,230 of JANHFL010003448.1, read as the reverse complement.
ACAGATAACTATCAATTGAACTGGGACCGAGAAATGATTGAGTCATGACAGAAGTGTGATGGTAATTCTCTTCACTTTTAGTTCTGATATTCTGAAGCAAAGTTCTAATATGTCAGTCTGTGTATGTTGAGGCTAAGGCCCCTAGAGTTAACCCATGATTACCTGGGCCCAACTGGAAACAGGACCTGTCACATGGAGGTCCCTAATACCAACAGACAGAAGGTCTCCGGACTAGAAACCCACATCGCTATCCTGTTGGGCACTAGAGATTTAGCACACCAACAGCATCCCTAGCTTGTGTCTATAGCACAATTAAACACATAAACACCCACACTAAGCCTTTGCAGGAACAATGATGACCAGAGATAAGATCTCCAGATAGTTCAGCACATAGACATAAACTCTAGTCCTCACCTTGAGACTGTTGTAGGAGATGAAACCACAGATTTTGTTAACAAATGCTAGGTCCACCACAACATCATGTAGAGGTATCTATCAACAACACTTTTAAGACTAGGAGCGCTAATTATCTGGCCATAGATAAGATTGTTAAGATTCCCACACATATTATTTCTTACAAATTTAATTTTGTTTAAATTCAGGAATGGCATAAAATTGCAGCCTTCGGTACCATCGTTAAAAGGGCACAAAATAACCAAAGCAAGGAAAGCACACAGAGCATGGCTTTTGAAATGATTTCTAACCCTTCTACCAATAGTATCCAAAAAAAAGGTATTGGTAATTTCTTTTGCATAATTAAATAATATAACGTCTATTTGTACTTTCTCCCCTGGGTCTAATCAGGGTGAAGTCATATGTTTGTCTATGCAAATATGTATCAATGACATTCTAATTAGAATAGGTGGCTATATATTTCAGTTATCTCCCCTCTCATGTTGTTTCTGTACTTGTGCTTATGTATGCCCTGGAAAATACAGTGCATACTTTTCACTCTAGATTATCAAACAGAAGGGAGAGGATCCAGACAAAACTCCAAACTATTACCCATCTGCCTCTGCCACGGGGATGCACCAGATAATTTTTTTGAGGATTTTTTTTCCTCCATAATTCTAATTCTAGCTCATTTTTAGACTTATCTTTTGCTGGTTCTACAATACCAAATTAAGACTCATTCAATTTTGGCCTTAGACAGTTACTAGACAACCTGTTACCCACTGGTCATTGTTTCAGAGATATTATTCTTACTTAAAGAGAGAAACAGAATGACCATGGGCAAAAAGCAATTGGAGCAGGAGTGACTTCCGACTTCCTGCTGGCTCTCCCACTGACTTTCCTTGTAGAAAGCTGGGGAACATTGGAAATGACGATCACATGACCACATCTGACCATGACAGTATAGCAGCACTGAAGTGGCCACAACTTTGCCAAATTTCAATTCCACAGGAGCCATGGATCCTGGGTTTTGGACACATTCTATAAGTCAGTTCATTTGAAGTACATTGATTCAAAAACTGTCACCCATTTCATCCAACTGAAGGTTACAAACAATCAAACAGACATGAGCGTTTTAGTAGTATATAGTTTCTGTGGATGGAGAGGTAGGGTCCTGAGTTCATTTATATGTTTTCTTTACATTCTTTGTAATGGAAATAATAAAAATAACTGGCAATTAAAGTTATATTTCTTTTGAGTCAATTCACTCAAGAAAAAGGTAAATTAGCAATGATAAGAGAATATCCCTAGATATAGCTACAAGGAACACTCAAAGGGTAATAGGAAAAAAATATTTTTTGCATGGAGAATGCTATGTGTTTTGCGTGATATTATTTTTATCATGGCTAAGTTGGTTTCTGAATCACTGATGCACGTTTTGCCTAAAACATCTTTTACATATGTGAGTCTCAGGTTTGAAATAATTTTTCATTTTGGAATGGAGATTATATCACAGTCCTGTACTTAAACTCATATGAAAGTTTTTATTTTTTTACTTCAATGTCACATAAACATCATAGCAACCATTTTACAATTAGTAAATTAGTAAACCTTCCTTATGTGATAGCCATTTTATGAGTCCACCAGGCCAATCACATTAGGAAGCTTTGAAACTGCTACTAATTGCAAATTACATAGTAATAATTATGAAATGCACTCTTGTTCAGATCTAGCCTACTTTGACTTGCATTACTACCATATATAGAGCTAATTGCAGCTTCATTCTCCAGAAGGTGCCAGGTATTTTCCTTAATATACTGACAGTAAGCAATATATTCAATTGTTTTTTCCAACAGTTTATTCAAAGATCTAAAAACAACTGAATACAACATTGCTTCCCTTTTCTCTGCACCATAAAGCAAGGGCATTTTTTTTTCCTGGCAGCCAATACACCTGAACAGGATAGTGACTCATAAACTGGCTCTTTGTTCAAATACTGTTTGCACCTTTAACAACATAAAAGGGTTAAGCAAGATTTCGAGATTTGAGATAGAGAGTGAGATGGCCTTGTATTTACAGTAAAGTACATGATACTCCACTCCACTGTTCTCCGATAAAAGCAAATTGGAGTCAGTTAGACATAGCAGATGTTAGGTGACTACATTTATTATTCTCTTTAGAATAATCTGGCTCGATCTGCAGTTTCTACCAGCAGGAAACTTTAGATATGCTTGGGCAAGATAGTGGTAATTTTTTTTAACAAAGAATTCATTGGTCATTAGACTTCGAAGAAATCTGAAGCTTCATAAATAAAAAGGCTGATGAAGTGAAGGCAGACACAAAACAATGTGTGTTCACAAAGAAACACATACAGAAAAGCATGTCTAAAGTAAGAAACTCAAAAAGTATGCCTAAAAATTCAGTAAGTTTGTTCCATAATTACTGTTTGTTCAATAGCAAAGAAAGGTTCCTTTACAACAGAGGTAGACAACCTGTGTCATGTGCACATTGCTGAGCCACAGTTCTTAGCAACCCTTATCACTGGCTAAGCAAACTGGAACAACTGGGAGATGTAGTTTAGGAACATCTGGAGTGCAAGAAGCTACTATCTCCTTATTATACTGTAAGTTATGAACATTGATATTGATTTTCTAGAAGCAGGTACAATACAACAATATACCAAATCTGTGTCTGCAGGCCTTTGAATTCTATAGTCTCTAGTTCACAAAAAACAGCAATGATTCAAAGATAACCACATAGCATCCTCAAAATCTGTACACCACAGATTCAGACATTTGAGATCTCTAAAATTCTACTTATTCCAAACTTATCCATAAAAAATATCACATAGCATAAAAACGTGGACTGTGTAAACAGCACCCTTCATTTTCACCATGTATGATGCTTGGTGTCCAAAACTTACACAAGCATGTATTATTATATACATAAGAGGAATGAATCTACTAAGATTTATGAAGTGTACATTTAAAAGGCATTCATTTGATATTTAGGATCATCAAAAGCAAATTTTTGTTGTCTTCTTGTGAGTGGGATGATTTTACTTTGGAATTATTGCTGAGTCATGCACACTGGATTCCTTTGAGATTGCTGTAATTTCAGAAAATAAAACATGCATACACAATTCAGTGACATTAACTTGCAGGTTGATTCACCCGCTGTTGAAAAAGGAGGAACATAAATAGATCTTAATTTGGAGTCCAAAAGTGTGGAAGTAGGAAGACAAATGAATAGTTTCGTTATATCAAAGGCCAACTTTTCTAAATTATATTTATTGTTAAAAGTCCAGTTATCCCAAAAGCAAATATCAAAACTACTTCTACCAATAAAATACAGTAATTTTAAACAGAATAACATGCTATTCACAGAATATTTTTCTGTTTTTTACAAAACACTAAAGCAGTATTTCTACATTCTACCACTAGGGGGCGCTGTTGCAAACCAAGGTATATAAACTTGCACCAGCAAATCCAATTAAAAAGATTCTGCACAGAATCTTGCCAAGTTGCTACCAAAAAGTAGCTTCCTAGAAGCAATCACAATAGCCATGGTTCTTGCTCACACTTGAAGACATCATTATCTGCTACAAAAGGCTGTTTAACATAGTTTTAGCAGTATCAGGTTTATCATTAATAAAGTTGTAATAAAATTAGGGCACTATAAGAGGAGGCAGGAATTAAAACTAACTATGAGTAGTCTAGTGACTAAGATTTATAATTATATTGTATTTTCCCCTTTAATATATTTTATTAATTATATAATTATACTAGCGTTGCCTCATCATCTTGTGACTAACGCCTGCCATACACAAAGGCAACGTTCTGCAAAAAATCAGACAAGTTATCAATCCGATGCTAGTTGTACTGAACCTTAGCACTGCTGCTGTTTTATTAAAGTCAAGTCACTGAAACACTTGATTTGGCAACGTGATAACTACAGGAATTACAGTAAAAAATAAAGCCTTGAAAGGGATGCCCCAAAATTCAAAGAGATCGTATGTATTTGCTATATTGATTGTTCTCAAGAGATTTGCATGCTTTTAAATGGAGCATTTGAAGGATGACAATGTCCTTTGTCTAGAACAAATATCTCTCAAACAGCCATAAAGTTTAATGAATGCCTCTTGTTTGTTTTGTTCGCTGCAAGTCTGCCTAACCATGTGGGTTGTTGTTTTTTTACTCTCTTTACATTTAACCCTTTTTCCTAGTTTACAATGATTCAGTTTTATCTTAACATCAAACCACTTTTTAAGTAGAAACCCACAATTAATATTTCATTCCTAAAAATACAAGGATTCCTTGTACCAAAGGAAACTTATATAAATAAAGCTCTTAAGTTCCATGTTTTATTCCTTATTTATTTACCATTTCACCGTATTTTTTAGTACTTCAATATATAATAAATAGCATTCTGAAATTCATGATTCTGGGCAGCTAACAAGAATTAAAATCAATACTTTGTTTTTGGTATCCTAAGTTATTAGATTGGTAGATCATCAAAATGGCCTGGCTGAAGAATAAGCAAAATTTAGGGAGGGCAGATGGATCTACAATGGATCAATATGCCGTTTTATAATTCCTAGGAGAGAAATACACACATGAGCAATACTGCCTCTTATAGATTATACAGATCATCTTCAAAGAATTAAACTGTCAATTCTATTCCAGTAGAAACTGTCCCTCACTTCTACTTACCAGGGTTTACTCTTTCTAATTAGACTGTCATACCTTTGGAAGATCTGAACAACCAGCTTAAGGATTCTGAAGAAAATCTATATTTGTGATTGCTGAGAGTCAACACTGACTTGATGGCACATAATCAATAAATTATAACAAAATCAAGACAAAGTCACTTAAATTAAATGCCATAGAACTGTCCACCCTACTGGAGACATTCCAATCTGCCACAGAGTAAAAAATGGTTGTATTTTAGCTTCCTTATTGTTTAATATCTATGTGAATTCATAGTAGCTACCTTAGCCAGAATGGAATTCCACCCTTCTAAACCCGATGACAAGTATTTGGCAGTTCTGTTGTATGTCAATGATGAAGCAATTTTTTGCTCACACAGGTACACTTTCAGGAGTTGTCTGTGGGCCTTAGAAGAATTCTAAGAAAGAAGGGCTTAGTCAATTACTCTAAGACCAAAATTATGCTTTTCTGAGGAAGATCTAGTCATCACAAACATCAGTAGCAAATTGGAAATAATAAAATTATTATTTTTTTAAAGCTTGCCATAATTTTTCAAGTCACAAAGCTTGCCAAAGCCAACAACAGTGCAAAGGCAATTTGGACTTTTTTTCATTTCAAAGGGGGCAGATACATACCTGCCACCATCAAGTTTTTCAAAGGTAACAGTACTTCCCAGATACTGTAAGGTGCATAACATGTACCAACTATAATTCAAAACCCTTAGATGTTTTTCAATCTAGGTAGTATTCTTCTGCTCCTCATACTATGTTCTGAATGCTTTAATCAACATGTCTGCATTTGCCAACTCTCCAGCTTAAAATTCTGTTTTCCAAACGTTCATTGGCCCCATTAATTCTTCTCATCAAGATGAAAAGGGGGGGGGATATTCACTGACTTGTGATATTGTGGCCTTTTTACCTACTTTCTGCTGCTCCTAAGCCTAGAGAAAGCTGCAGCTGAAACCCTTTAAGTGTCTTTGAGATCACACCCCAGACAAGTTTGAATGCTAAAGCCAACTTTCTGAGGGGGGGTTCTGAACTGGAAACCTTTTAATAGCCACAAGCTACATGATCCAACCTTGTTTGCCCAGCACACTGTGGAGCCATTTCTTTGGCTTGTCTGAATGCCTTGCCCTCAGCAGCACTAGTTGGGAGGGACAGTAGTAACTCATTTGGTGAGAGGGGTCATCCCACTGGTCAGAAACAACCAGACTTTATTGTGTGCCTTTTTCCACTGCCTTTTCTACACCAGTTTAACGGCAGCCGTTCCTTTAGCCCCCTCCCAACAAATCCCCAGTCTTGTATAAGGGAGGGTGGTTTGTTTCCTACTTGCTCCTCCACTTCTCTCTGCCGCAATTTCCCTAAGATGGCACAGCAGTGGCTTTCCTTTTATCTTACTGCATTTCTGTTTTATATGTTTTGTGCTATTTTACTACATTTCATTGAATGTTCCCCTTTTTTGTGTGTTTTAATTTTTTTTAGCTTTCACACGGCTTGCACTTTGTTATTTTTGTTCATTGCTTCTGAGGGTTTTTTTTTTTTTACTGTGCTGGTTGCTAATCATTATTTTAAAAAGAAATTTGATTTCTGGCATAGAACATTAAGATTTTTTATATTAACAAAACTTTAACTAAACTATTAATATTCTCATTTTCACAAATAAGAAAGAAGGCAAATAAGCTGCGGTGAACATAACTCTGAATCTAGGACATCTGCTATTAACCAAGGAAATGGTAAACATCAGTGGCGTTAATTAACAGCAGAGGAAAGGAAATATTATAAGAAAACTGGAAACACTTCCCCAAAAGTATTGGGTTTTGAAAAAAAATACATTAAAGAAAGGAAGTGGAATATGAAACGGAAGGTAGTCTACCGTATCAACTATATTCCCACACATGAAATAAGGAGGGTTATTACAAGTAAAGAGGGAAGAAGAAAAACATCTGAAACTACAGTTAGTTCTCAACTTACATCCATTCACTGAATGATGGTTCAAAGTCACGATGGCCTCAGAAAAAGTGTTTTACAACCTGTTCTCACAATTGCCACTGTTTTGTACCACCCCCGCAGTCACATGATCACAACTCAGGCGCTTGACCACCAGCTTGCATTTATAACTGGTTGCACCACTCTGCATTCACATGAACGTCGTTTGCAATCTTCCCAGATGTTTCCAGCAAAACATCAACTGGGAAAGCTGGATTTGCTTAACGACCATGTGATTTGCTTAACAGTTCTACGATTTTCTTAAAAGACTGCAGTAAAAATGGTTGTAAAATCAGGTCCGGTCATGTGATAACTTGATTTATGATCATTTCATTTTTGCAATGGAAATTCTGGCCCAAATTTGTGGTCATAAGTCAAGGACTGCCTGTAGTATATATACAAAAATGAAAGCAAGTAAAAGTAGAAATTAAAATAGATGCTAAGAATTGGAGAAAGTAATACAATGGCAATGTAACTGTACATGCTTAACCTGCACTGGTTTCAGTGAAAAAAAGATACTCAGATTATTATTTACCGCAGAGATGGGAGCAGAGACCTATGTAACAATCAAAGGAAATCGGTTGTTTTTATAAGAACAAAAGAAAACAAATTATCTTGCAAATTGCAGAGAAAGGTTTATGATATGAAGAATCTCATCAATATTTTTTTTATCTTTTAAAGATTTTCCTTACAATGTTAAAAATAAAAAAATATTTTTGTATGTTAAAAATAAAGATGCAAATATACAGTCATGGGCAATTTCTAAGGATATTCAACTGGTAGTAGAGATGAAATTGATCTTATAACTAAACTTTTTTTCTAAAATTGCCAATGAGCACATGAACCAAAAATCTGAAGAGATGAAATAAATCTGAGCAAGAAGGAAGAGTCTGGATATAAATGTAACAGAGAGAGAAAAGCAATCAGAATAGAAAAAAACTAAAGTAAGAAGAAGAAAAAGTAAAGAACAGAAAGTGAGCAGAACAATTTCCCCAAATGTTTCTGATATACCACATTTACAAGAAATGTATCATTTCTTCAGAAAGACTAATTATCCATCACTATGTAATGTATTTGTAATGTAATTCTTATGATTATGGGTAAAACGAGTAAACACAGTACATACAAGTTGAAGTTTTGATGGCCAGAAAGAAACTTTACTATGACAATTGCATCTGTTTTGAAAATGCTGAAGAAAGCATGCCTTAACATACAGGATCTCCGTTATAGTAAATACAGGTAGTTCTCGACTTACAATAGTTCATTAAGTGACCATTTTAAGTTACTACAATATAACACTGAAAAAAGTGACTTATCACCGTTTTTCACACTTATGATCATTGCAGCATCCCCGTGGTCACGTGATCAAAATTCAGATGCTTGGCAACTTTGCTGTTCTGTGACTGTAATAAAAATTGACTGATTTGTATTTATGAAGGTTGCAGTGTCTCAGGATCATGTGACTACTTTTTGCAACCTTCTGACAAGCAAAGTCAACGAGGAAGCCAAGTTCACTTAACAACCATGTTACTAACTTGACAACTGCAATGATTTGCTTAACAACTGTGGCAAGAAAGGTAGTAAAATGGAGCAAAATTCACTTAACAAATGTTTCACTACATGTATTGGTGTCATACATTCTTCTTCTGGATAGTCAGTTTGCTATAGTCCTAAGTTTTGGCTAGGCTTCTCCTACTTTTACTTGAATGATCACATTTTAAGCAAATACAGTTATGATCACATTACAAGCTGAACACAGTTATATGAAATAGGCTGATATTTTATGGGCTGCCCCTGTTTTATTTAAATAAGGCAGCCACCTAAATTCCACTAATGCTTTTGTTTAAGTGGATTCATACACTCCACATTCAGCGTCATCATTTCCCAACATGTACCATTTCAGATTTATTGGACATTAGTCTTCCAGCCACATCACATACTTAGTGCCATAGCTTGCAAGATGATAAAGAAAACTCTAAAATTGCAGGAATAGACCTGAAGAATTGTAAAATACAACTACGAAACTACAGCAATGATCTTGGCATAAAGTTAAGAACATAAATTTCTCCGATATGGTTCAGTGATTTTAACCAACATACTGTGCACTCAGCAGAGTTTATACTGCAAGGATGCACAAATAGTTTATAACAGGGAAATAGGTACCCTGAGTTTTGATGGGCAAAACAACATGAACAAATATTCACATATGCCTGTACAACTGCAGAAGGAAGAAGTGCATTCCATACCGGCTGATACAATAGGAAGTACATTTGCTGCTAGTTTTAAGTATACAGAATAATTACAGTACAGCAGCAAAAGTTACAAGAAACTATCAAATTAAATGTTGATATATAGATTTATCATAGATGATGCTACAAACACCCAAGGTGTGAAGGAATTTAAAAGAAATAGAAAAGGCAAAATAAATTTAAAATATTGCTGGGTACTGAATTTAGTTCATCCGTGTTTTCCTTTTTATTCAGAATCTGGAAAAGAAAGACAAGATTTGTCTTTTCAGTTCTGAAACCCTTCTTGCTCCATCACTTTAATTTTTCTATTCATTTGCCTCCTTTGCAATATCAGAAAAAGGTCTGATTATTAGATCAATTTAAATTTATTCTGCTGATTTCTGAATTGCCCACTTTTATTCCTAGAATATTGTTTATATATAAAATAATTTTAAAATGCGTACACCTGATTTTAATATTTAAAATTATTATTTGCTGAAGAAAGCTAAAGTGTAATTAAATAGGTTTAATATAGTCTAAAAATTTAACATTTTTATAGTAGAAATATTTTCCAAACATAAATAACTAGCTGACCTGGAATTGGAAGTCTGCCCTTCCATCCATTTATTTGTATGTAAGCCTAGTACAGTTCTATTAATCTATTGTTTTATTAAGATTAGTCTAAAAAAGTCCCACTTATTGCTTTATATAGCATATACCATTTCAATAATGAACACACTTTTATTAGAAATGGTTATACAATCTACCTGTCCAGTGAGTATATTATAATTTAAAATGATCGGTTGTAAATGAAATCCATGTTGCTAAAATTTTCAAATCAAAAACATATAACATCAAATTACAATAGATACATTTTTGTATTGATTAATAACAGAAAATTCAGTATTTTTAACATACAGATTAATAAAAAACAACTATTATTTACAGAACATGCTATATTAATTTAACTCTCAAGAAAGCCAATTTATCTTTGAGGGCTCCAGTCCCAAAGATATAGCATTATGTCTTAAAGGATTGGATATTATTTTTACTGGCCCAGTTTTGAAGACAGAATGCAGAAATAATCAAGTATTATCAACATCACACATTTTCTGGGCATTATCTGAAAACTGTAAAGTCCTCCTTTCTAATAAAGTGAACACAAGCATCATCCATATTTTTTAAAAAAACAAAAACACCGGATGTTTTGTTATTTTAAGCTATGGGCGTCAGGAGCAACACCACAGATTTGAAAGCTAAACTAAGAATGACATTCTTCATTTACAATCTGTTCCAATTGAAATAAACAAATTTACCATCAGGTGTTCCTGCAAAAGGCCTAACTGAGCTAGAAAGGTACAGTACAGCTTAGAAAAGTGAACAATCCTCCTTGTAGGAGGTCCCAAGGTATCAAATATGCATCTTTTAGCAAAGATGTTACTTATTTCACAAGAAAAAAGATTAATTCCACTTATTTGAATGAAGACACTATAATATTCCTGTATAAATATATTCGTTTTCCTCATGTGGTTTTTTTTAAAGCCTGGCTGCATCAAAATAAATTTATTCTCAGTACCTTCAGGCACTAACGGGAGTAGGTCAGACACACCCAATTCCCACGGAAAGCAACATGCAATGCTCACCTCTATGCATATATCCCTAAAATTTTGGGTTTCATTGCATCTGCCCCAATTATTTTAATGAACAAGCTTCCATATAACCTCATTTTTTTTTCTTTTACAAGTTTCAGAAGCAAACTGACTCAGCATCAAGAAGCATAAACCTTAAGTTTCCTTTTTAAGAAGCTTTGTTGTTATTTAGAGTCAGTGAAAAGGGCTACTTTCAAGCTAAAGTCCAATTTAATGCTATTTCCCAGGTTGTTAATGTCGTATAGGACAGCGGTTTAAGAAATTGGATTGTTGTTTGGTGTTTTTTTTAACTTGTTAAAACCTGAAATATATTTGCTAAGAAATTTTGAAAACTGCAAAGCTCTTTCTTCTTGTTGATGAAAGTAATAATGATACTTGCCAGCTCAAATATATGCCAACAAAGCAAAATTAATTCTTCTAAGGTACTGACACTCAGTCCCTTCAACTATTCCTCTTCTTCATTTAAATCTATTCAACAGCTAATTGCAGTATGATACTGGTATGGTATATCCAATTCCCTCCCACATCAAATGGCCTCAGTATATTCTTGTGACTTTTTTTTTAAAAAAGTATCGGCTGCAAGTATTTTTATTCAGTGGTCTTTTGTTATTTTTTTCTGTTTTTTGATAGCCATAACAGTTATTGTTATGACAAATGAACCAATAATCTTTCATTACATCCAGAATACTGTGAATAGAATACTTCTTTATTTCCCAGTAGCTTTACTTCTTTCATATTTTAATTTATATACCGTAGTTGTTTTAAAAACTACACCATGCATACATTTCTATGCAAGTTTTTCTAAGAGGGCATTTTAGAATACATTGCATTCATTATTTTATTTATTCATTATTCATCTTAGCCCATATTAGTAGATTAGGCTGAAAGTCAATGAGAAGGAGCTATCTGTCTATCCATCCATCCATCCATCCATCCATCCACCCACCCCTACCACAGGATGTGATGTGATTAAGTCCATACTATTGTATTTGTTTTGTTGTGGAAGGGAATGGTCCCCTGAAGTCTTGAAGGAAGCAGTGATACATCCTCTCCTCAAGAGGCCTTTGTCAGACCCAATGTGCTGGACAATTTTTGTCCTGTCTCCAGCCTTTCCTTTTTAGGAAAGATGGCTGATGAGATGGTTAGGCTGTGAGTACAGAGGGCCCTGGAGGAAACTTATTATCTGTAACCGTTTCAGTCAGGTTTCAGACCTAGACATAACACTGAGTCAGCAATAACTGCACTTGTTGATGATCTTTGGAGGTACTATGACACGTATAGTACAATAGTTTTTTTCTGGCCCACCACTGGGGATTAGGAATGGGCAGTAAAGTGTTGTGGTTGTTCTCCCTTTTCTGTGGTTGAGTCAGTTACTGTTGACAGGAGGAGACAGATTCAGTCTGAAGCCTCTAAAGCATAGGATACCTCAAGGATTTACCTCACACTCTTCTGTTTAATACTAGTTGTGGCCAGTTTGGGATCAGGCATTATCAATATGCAGATAATACCCAGCTGTACATCTGAACTCCAGACTACCCAGACAATGCTCTCAAGGTCTTGGAGTGTTTGGAGGCTATGGGGCGCTAGATGGGGAAAACAGATTCAAGCTCAAATTTGACAGGACTGAGTGGTAGTTTTAGACCCTCTCCGGAACCAGGGACACTTCATCTTTCATCCTGAATAAGAGAGCATTGGGTCATTCCATGTCAAGTAGTCTGTGAGTCCCTGCTCAACCATCACGGATTTTGATGAAATTTTGTGTGAACATGCACACAGCTCCCCAATGAACATTGATAAAGTGTTACGTGTGCCGATGCAATACTTGCGGAGATATAGTCATTTGTTTGACCCCATACCGCAGCCTTCTACAGTATGACTCAAGAGACATAATATCTTCGGTAATATTTTGTTGAAAACAACAAAACTTATACAACTTGTTGTGCTCTATTAAACAAAATGA
>JANHFL010003448.1:87176-101738 GCA_032468155.1 Oxyrhabdium leporinum | reverse complement strand
TCTTTCCTTCCTCCCTGTCTCATCTTTCTTTCATTCTTCCCCCCTCCCTCCCTCCCTCCCTCTCTCCTGTTTCTTGTCTAACTTTGCATCTAATTAAACAAATGTACTATTTGGAGTTTAATCTTAATTATTTGGGATTCATATCCACATTTTTGTTATATTACGACCTGGCTATAAAATTTGGCATTAATTTTACAGAGGTTTGTGGAGGCAATTTGTATGTTCACCCTAATGAATTTTGCAAGTGTTGATGCATTTTGGATGCAATCAGATGTGAATACACACACACATATATATATACACACACAAATATATACCAGTTTTCAAAGAATGAGAACGATCTTTTGTTCTGTCCTATGTGAGACAAAGACTGTTGAGAAGCATACTGACATGATAACTGATACTATATTTAGAAGTTATTTTTTCATTACCAGATTTGCAACTGACATATGGCCAAAACTTTTTTCAAATCAAGGACCAAAGCACATACCTATCTTTATAATATTTAGCACAGATGTGCTTAAATTGCATTAGCTCAGTATATGAAACTGTGGAAATAAATGAAACTATAGTGCATTATTATCATTTTTTACAATTAACAAAATGTCATCTTTAACTTTCCTTAGAATTTGTTTTGATTTTTTTTTTCCAAAAATGAAAAACAGTGCTATGAAACCCACCTCAGTGGTAAAGCTCCTGGTGTAGTTTGGTGGTGGTAATATTTCAGCCTATTTGGTATAATTGTTAAGGTGTTAGGCAAACTTCAGGCAGCCTGAATTTTAGTCCTTACTTAGCCCAAAACCAGCTGGGTGATTTTGGGCTAGTAACTGTTCCTCAGCCCTAGGAAGGAGGCAATGGCAAACCACTTCTTAAAAATCTTGCCAAGAAAATTGCAGGGACTCGTCCAGGCAGTCTCTGATAATTGGACATGACTGAATAGAAGAAGTAAAAATTCTACATTTGAGAATGCAGTTCTATTTACTGTTTTGTTCTGTAAAATGGTTTAAACCAAATCTGGTCAGGACAGGTTGTACTTTATTTACAGGTAATTGTCAGAATATTGATAATCAACAGAATTTTGTTACTCTTTTGTTACCTAAGGATAAAATTAAGCATTTCAGGAAGCAACCCACCACCCTTTCCTCCCAATTTTGAATACAACAATGCCTGTGCTGCAAATGGTCATCACATAAAGTTTTCGTCTCAACAGAATGATAAAATTCATGAATGCTAGTTATACCTGGATAGCTACCTGTCTTCTGAAATTATGCTTTATTGAATGCAGTAGGAGGAACAATGATGCCATGGGCATCTGGAAGTCATTGCACAAATAACATGAATTATATTACATATGTCAAGTATATAATTTGCATGATGATGTGATGGTGCATCATTAGCCACCTTTCATATCAGGTAACCTCCATAGCCACCTTTTCTCCCAATCATAGATGACAATGTATGGCATACCTTTTATAATGCAACATGCTATTGTTTAGAGCAGGGGTGTCAAACTCAAGGCCTGTGGGATGCTTAGATCTGGCCTGTAGGGCTGCCCTGGAAATAGCAAAGGACCAGCCCATGGGGGCTTTGCCAGCAAAAACAGAACTTGGGAGGGCCACACATGTTTTGCCACGACAGCCTCCTGCAGCTCTCTGCCAACAAAAACAGATCCCCCCAGCCTGCCCTGTGCCACCACAGGTATATTTGACATGAGTGATGTTGAGCTGGCCATGCCCACCCTGGTCGTGCCCACCCAGCCCCCCGAGGTGAAACACGACACTGATGAGGCCCTCAATGAAATCAAGTTTGACACCCCTGGTTTAGAATCATGGGGAAATAATTTGGACTTTCCACTTGACATTTTTCTGGGACATTGTTCATTGTTGATTCCTTAACTGGGTATTGAAGCAAAATGGTTAGTATGATCATTGCTAGTCTATGGATAACTCTGATGTACTACAATAGCAAACTCAGGATCACAACTGCTTAGTTTTTTCCTAATTGTCATATTCAGAAAACTGTTCAAAATGGGGAGAGAGAGAGGGAGGGAGGGAGAGAAAGGGAGAGGGAGAAGAGGAGAGGAGCAGGATTTTGAAAGAAGTGGGAAATATTCAAAGTGACAGAAAAAAGAAACATGAAGGTAAGGGCAAACAGACTTGAAACACATTTGAAATAGTTATATTTTGTATTTAACATTGTTTCTTCAACCTTTGTTTGTGATCAATTCTGCTGCTCTTTCTTTGCGATCTGAAGAAATATATTCTAAAATGTGGTTTGCAGTAAAATGTTGTGATGTGAAAGATTTCTGTTTACTGTCAAAGGAAGCAGCATTAATCTTCCATTCCCCTTTTTCCATTCCTAGAAAAGCAAGCAATCTAAAGCCACTGAAAATGCTATTCAAGAATTTATTCTCAACTGATTTTATTTATTTCTGCAATGCTTATTTCTTTTTTGATTCATTGCATTTAAATCATACCTTTCCTTGGAATGAAACAGCTTCTAAGCATTGTATCTACAATCCACCTTTACTTTATTTTCAAAACAAGTTTGTGAGTTACATTGAGCTGATAAGGAATGGCTGGTCCAAAGTTATATGAGGTTTCATGGTGGCATTGAATCTATTTCTTCAAACCTCCCTATTACTTCTCCTTCCTCATTCCTTGTACATAGTTGGTGTTGAGTACATAAATATCAGCAGAAATGTCTAGCTATCAGAAATAAATCAAATACTGACTTCTGCACATACTTCTACATTATGAATTTATAAGAAGTGGGTTTTTTTTAAAAGGTTGTATAATACTGGAATTCAGAAAAAAAAACTTTCCCAGAGTTTCAATTTTTAGTTAAGCTTTGAAATTTAGATAAACATATGTGAAAAAGATGGAAAATGTCTATTAAAATCTTGAAAAATTAGTTCCAAAACATTTGAAAATAATTATGG
Organism: Oxyrhabdium leporinum; assembly: GCA_032468155.1. Lineage (NCBI taxonomy): Eukaryota > Metazoa > Chordata > Lepidosauria > Squamata > Cyclocoridae > Oxyrhabdium > Oxyrhabdium leporinum. Next base: position 98,797 of record JANHFL010003448.1, on the reverse strand, counting down.
TTTTATTTATTTTGTTTAGCATATGGCAAATACATGGACTTATAATAGTTCAAATGTTAATGTCCAGTCACCTAGCCATTCAAGGACAGGGTGGTCTATGTTGAAGAAATCAGACATGGGCTGGTGTAAGCTCTTGATGGACATTCGGACACAATGTGATGGATATTTTGTCGAGGAGCACCACAGTCACACTGAGAGGTAGAGACAAGACTCCACTTAAACAGTGAGTCCTGGCAGACACCATGTTGGGTACGGATCCTGTTCAGAATTGACCAATGCTGTCGAGGAAGGTCAAAACCTGGCACCTTTTCTGTAGGGTCATCTATGTAACTGCCTGTATTTGGGTGTGCAGCATCCCATTGGGCTTTCCACTGTGTGTTGATGTCAGAAATTCCTGACTTATAATGTTCTTAATAGCATCTCAAGCATCAGAAAAGGCCTACCTTGAGTCTGTGGGAAATACGGAGCCAACAACTTTGCCCTTTTCTTCTCATAGCCCTTCTGGGTAATGTCTCCTAAAAAAAAACATAAGGTAGCAAAATGTCAGATATAACATATCATAAATGCAGGACAGGATATTTAAAGTTAATATATCTACATATGCAGCTATGGTCAATTGAACCAGCTTTATGATCTACCACCAAACAGTATTATTCAAGCCATTAGATAAAAATGGAATGATTACAAACTCTTCTAAAAACAATTATTGGTATTCCACACCATTTAAGTATTATAATCTTTACATATTTTTCATTCTTGACCTGATCTATTTTTAGCGTCGCTTATGACTATTAATTTATTCAAAGCAAGCTGGATGGCAGTAACAAGCATTGGGAGTCATTATATAACATACACTAAAGCCAAAGTATTAAAGAAAATAGGTTACACGATGATTAATTTATTAAATAAAGCTCTATGACACTGATCTGTTTGATATGCAGAAAGAACCATATGGCTGTTCTTTTTTCATTCTAAATTTATATTTTATCTGAATGTGTCAGTTCTTTAAGGAAGGCCAAATCCTCCACAAGGCTACATTACTACTGCAGGCTATGCAAACCACCCCCCTCTTATACCAAAAGAATTGAGTCATTTTGAGCTTCTTCCTCCACTTTCTCCTCCCCTTCAGAACCAAGCTGATGTTTACTTAATGGCTGTTGGATACTTTCTTCAGGGTCATCTTTGCATTCCTTTACAGAATGGCAGGGGAAAAATGTTGACACAGGACAGGATTAAGAGAGAACAGAAAACAACATTAAGTCCAGAAACAATTGAACTGCCTTTGTAGATTTGCCATCACCGTTTTGTAACTGTACTACCAAAAGATTATTTGTGAACCATCCACTATAAAGGAGAGACTTGAGCATGGTCATCAGTCTAACGGAAACTGAATCTAAATACCTAAATTTATGGCAAAGATATTGCTTCTATAGTCTTTTTGGTGTAACAATATTATATTGATAGTGCTGAATAAAAACACAAATTCCAAAAAGGAGCAGAGTACAAATCAGTAATAAATTAGGATTCTAGTCTAAGACATAGCAGAGAAAAATTCATAAATGAATGAACTTTGCCTTTGACTTGTGGTTTGTTGCCAAAAAAACAAAACAGAAACAGAAACTTTGGGATGGGTCTGCCTCATACTGTGCCAAAACACCACCACAGCAAGTCTTCCTGCTGTTATGTAAACCTACGTAAATGTTATTTCCTGATTTTATGCTACTTTTTACAGGTGACTTTTTATTTATTGAAGTATTTAAAATCTATATACTCAGATCTTTAGAAACATTATGACCCATAAAATAGAAGAAAATAATGACTGAGCAGTAAACACCCTAGTCTCCAGGATAAGGACATTTTGATGTTAAACACCTTAATAGAGAGGGCCCTGTTCCTATGTAAGCGTATAACACACTTCCAAGCTAAGGGGCAAATACATTACTGATAGAAATGTTGTTGTATTGGAGGCTTAAACAGTTTAAGGCCTTAAATGGCAAAACTAGTGAACTCTAGCACAGAAATTATCTTCTAAAGACCCTTCTAATCATTATCTCCTGTAATTCTTAAAACTTAATTTACTTGGTAGCTGCAGTCACTGCAATTCCTCTAGCCTTAGTGTTACTTATTCTAGATAGCAACCTCAAGGCAGCATTTAGTACTGCTTTGAAGTCATCTTCAAGGACTGGGCCACATCAGTATCCTTGGGGAGGCTAACAAGCATAACGTAAATCAAGGAAGCAGAACTCAGAAGTTATCTTTAATCTTCCTCCAGATCTATTGAACGACAATGTTCAGAATACACAGTCTGATTATTATGATTTTACACTTTGAGGTCAAGCCATTACAGTATAGTATGTTGAAAGCTGTGTTTATTATGTTGAAGGCTGTGTCAAAAAAACCAACAAGTGAACCATGTCTAATTGTATTGCTTTTGTTAATTTTTATTTTAAAATGTACTTTCTCCTCTAGAATTTAAATAACTGCAAAACATTGTTATATTGTTTCATCTGTTTGGTTATCCATCCATTCATCTTCATAACTTTATTTTTTTTTAATTATGAAAAGAATAACAGTACTCCACTGTGTTGTTAGTAAAATGCCTCCACTAGAAGGTACAGAGATAGGGAAGCTTATGAGCTATACCATCACCCTATTAGGTCATACTTCTTGAACTCTTTCCAAATGCATTTCAGAATAATATTTTTTATAACTGCTTTGGGTAATTTCTATTTTGTTTAGCTCAACAGAATATTTTCCATAATCAACATCATTTTCTACTATGGAGGTTTAGTTTACATTTATTTCTTTATTTATACTGGCAGCCCAAGTTCGAGACCTGAGCACCACATAACAGGGTGAACTCCCATCCTCACCTTGGCTCCTGCCAACCTTGTAGTTCGAAAGCATGCAAATGCAAGTAGATAAATAGGTAGCACTTTGGTGGGAAGGTAACAGTGCTCCATGATGTCATGCTGGCCACATAACTACAGACATGTTTTCAGACAGTGCTGGGTCAATGGCCTTGAAATGGAGATGAGCACTAACCCCTATAGTCAGAAACGACTAGCAGAAAAGAATCCGCAGGGACGCCTGTACACACACACACACACACACACACACACACACACACACACACACACACACACTACAATATCCCACAGTACTTTGTTAATCAGCTCTCAAATCCAAATGAGAATATCAGAACAATTATTTCATTTCACATAAAAGCGAAAGACTCATCAATCCTCACAAAATAAGATATTTAAGTACTCACATGAACTATTTGTCAGCAGTATTTCTAGATACTGTTGTACATTATTGTTTCTTCATTTACAAAACAATCACTAACCCACAAAGAATAAAAGGCTGTGAAGTCGTAGCAATACATGGGAAAGATTTAGTAAAGGAAAGGATAAAACACAGTTAGATAGATGACTTTTGTCCCTTTTAAAAATCATAGTCACACTTGAGTATGCAAGATCACGTATAAAACACTAAATGTATCTCTGGGGGAAAATGATGCATACACAAACTGGAAGACAATAGATTGCTCTGGACATTTAAAGACAGCCTATTGGTTTAATTCTGTTTGGAAATGTCAACTGAGTTTTGTTGCTGAATTTGCAAAAAAAAAAGGGGGGGATGTTTGCAAATTATTTAAATATTCAAGCTGTATTAAAATACCACTTCTGTTATGAAATTATCAGCAATCATACAAATGTATTTACAAAATAGAATTTATTTTTTAATAAAATCCTCAAGAATAGCCCTCTTCATTCCTAATGTGTTTAACAGAAAGGATTTCCCACCCCCCAGAGTATTTTAAAAAGGGCCTGTGCAACAGAAATCAACTGGTATTAGAATCTGAGATCTCATCTTTCCACACATGTGTAATTGTCATTTAGGTCACAGATAAACTGAAGATGCCATAACTAAAGCCTTTCCCTCTTTTGGAAATGAGCTACGAATGTCTAAATCCACATTTTTTTCCTATTATCATTCCTCCAAGGATTTTTCAGAATCTGACCCAATTTTCCTAGTTAATGACAGAAGTTGTAGAATCAAGACCACTTTAAAGCAGCTGCAACAGAAATTATCAGCTGGTATACAACTTTTCCTAGTTTTATAAAAAGTATACAATATTATGATTATACTTCAAATTAACATGCATATGCAGCTGATGTGCGTTTCTATATCTCTTATTAACTTTAATGTAAGAAATAAAGAAAAGTGCAAATCAACAAAAACCAGGAAAAAAGACAAAAACAAACTAGTATTATGAAACACAAAGCAGCTTGGTTTTTAAACATAGTCTTATCTCTTGACCTCACCAACTAAAGTTGGCCAATCTTGTTACATCAGTAAGGCAATTCATCAGTAGAGAGCAAAAGCATATAATCAATCCATGACACTGCCTTTAAAAACAAATAATAAATAAGCCTTCTTGCACCCCATACCCAATATATCCAAAGTTCTTCATATACTGATAAATTTCAGATGTTCAGTATATATTTCAATGGCAGAATACAGACAACATATAATACAAGCCATTCACAAATCACAATTTATAAATCATGTTATGAATACATTACATAAACCAAGATTACAGAGTTTTCCAGACTCCTGGCTTATATCAGTTCACTTAGAGAGCAAATCAGAATTTGGCCAGGTGGAATTTTCAATACAATATTTCATGTAATCTGACACTCTATATATAGTGGCAAAATAACTGCATTTGCATTGAAGAACTTCTATCACTTTCCTCTGTCCAAGTTTCTAATTAGTTCATTATTCATATACTGGGTCCATAGTCATGTATTGTGCTGTTCCATTCACACACATACATAACTGTGCTTTAGTGGGTTTATTAATAATCTCCCGCAACTCCCTTCACCCAAAATTCAGAACTGTCCCAATTAAGTCCAGCCACAATCAGACCACTACTACTCCACAGAACAATGGCCAATGAGTCCACAAGGAACTTGAAAGTTTCCCAATCAAAATAAACCCACCAGGCAAAATTAAATCCACAATACAAGAGGGTTCACAAGGCATGATCCAAGTCAAGGCATGGTGTCAATCCAAAGCAAGGCAAGAAACACAATGACCAGAAAACAGACAGCTAGGAAATGAACACATTGTTCCCAGCATTGCTTCCATCTGTGTAGACAGCTTCTGGTATAGCCCATCAAGAAGGGCGAGGCTGTCTCCTCGTGAGTAATCTGGCTGATCTTCTCTGCTCCTGCCTTTTCTCTGCCCTAAATGGTTCTTGGATCAGTAAAGAAGGCAGTTCCTCTTCCTCATCATTGACCGGCTGCACCTGCATGTTTTCTCTATGTGAAGACTTAGGGCTGTCCTGTTGCAGCTATGCTTCAACCAAATCCCTCTCAGATGGCTGCTTGGAGCCACTGACCAACTCCCCTCCAGATGTTCCTGCAACTGGTTAATCGTTCCAAGCTGCCATCTGAAGAGGTATCGAGGAAGCATTCGGGAGAGTCATCACATGTATAAACTTAATACAGCTATTCTTTTTAATTATTATTATTAAGTTCAAGAGTCATCTGCCTCTTTGGAATGGTTTTCAACAGTTATGCTGGCTAGAATTTTACATACACATAAATAAATGTTAAATAAATCATTCTAAGTGATGATAAATCAATATGGATACATTCAACCAATTTTTTTGCTTTTACTAAGGTTGAAATTTTACCACAAATCCTCTATATTCCATTTTTCCTCTTGTTTGGCTATTGTTTAAAACAATATCTTAATTGTGTTTCCTTCTCTTGAGTCAACTTTACATTTTCTTCTTTTGATGCTATTTATAATTTTCAAGTTGCACTGCAGTTTTTTTCTTGGCTTGACGTCCCACTCTTAAGATATAACTGAATTTTTTAATTCTTCTTAAGTGTCTGAAAGTTTGAAGATGTGAACAGAATGTTAACAACACAATGAATAATAGGACAATGATTTTTTTTGGGGGGGGGGGGGGCTGGCAGGCCTGTATATTTCTAGCTTTAATGTAATGACAACCAAGTTTCTAATTTTAAATGTGTGCTTGATCTCTAATTCAGGTGTTAACAGGTTATGCTTTGTATAGAGGCTTTTTTTCAATACCACTGAAGATTTATTCCCTTATTTATTCATTCATCGCATTTATATTCCATCCAGGAGCATACAATGGTGACATTCTCTCCTGTAATTTTTCTGTTCAATAGAAATCTTGTAATGTAGATTGGATTAAGAGATATTCTAGTGATCCTCGATGGCTAATGAAAAATTCAAACTTGGGCCTGTATTGCATTAATTCAGCACCTACTCATTATACCATGCTAGTTTTCATTTCCCAACCCTCTATGGATTTTCATTCTACTTGAATTTCTGTTTTTGACTTTAGTCCTAACAGGCATTTGATTTTTATTTAAAGCTATATAAAATGAATTACATATATCACTAAGAATTGTCAAAGCAGCCAGAAGAAACATGAGCTTGTTTGTCTTAATCATGTTAAATTTTGAAATCCAGTTAGAGAAGAGGCTGTTTTGGGGAGGGTGAGGGCTCATCTATTTCCATAGTAAGAAGAATCTTATTGTGCACTTAAGGCAATTTCAGAGAGACCAGAAGCAACTCTGAAAATACCAGCTGCTGTGAAACACTTTGGCATTAGTTGGGCCCCGGCTGGTAAGTTTATTTTCTTCAAGGAATATGTAAGAGAAAGCAGGAGGAGGCAATTCTTTATCTGGGTTTTTGTCTGGCTGTTTGCTCATGGAGATGGAATTCAGTGTAATGATACTAATTCTGCTGACTGTGTAATACTGTACTTTTTGCCTTGCATTGTTAACCTCCTTCACACTTTTAAGATTAAAAAAAAGAACAAAAACAGGAATATTGAAGTTGATATTGCAAATATTATCATACTATATTGTTGGAGCTTGAAGCATAGCTGGGGAGTGACATAAGGGATTAGGAACCTTGCTCATTACTGGTGTAAATTAGAGTGTCTCTTGTTTTCAATCCTTGAGAGAGGGGCTTGGCAAGCCGCAGATCATAATCTTCCTACAGCTCCTGACAGGCTTCTCTGCAACCAAGTAATGGCTTTCATGCATCTTCCTGCTATCTCCACTAGTCTCCTAGTTAATTGGTTGATGTACTTCTGGTAAGCACAAGAGAGGGTAGCAGGGTTGTTCCCTTCTCCTGCGAAATAGTTCACCAGCACTCCTTAACAATCCATCCATTGGATTGCCAAGAGATCCACAAATGTAAGGGAGTTAAAGCAAACTTTAACTTTAAAGTCAAACTCGATTTCATTGAGGGTCACATCAGGGTTGTGTTTAACCTCGGGGGCTGGGGTGGGCGTGGCCAGTTTGACATCACTTGTGTCGGGGGCGCCTGTGGTGGCCGGAGCACTCTGCCAACGAAAACAGGCTCCATAGCTCCGTTTTCAGCTGTGGTGGCCTCCTGCAACCCTCTGCCAGTGAAAATGGTACTCAGGAGGGCCGCACGCGAGTCACAAAAATAGTGTTTAGATACAGACATTTAAAGAGCACAGGACTATTGTTGATTACTGTCTAAAAGCTAAAAATAGCAAAAAAAAATATTGCCAAGTCAGCTACTAAAACGTATGTGGAACTATACGATTTAAGGAAAAGCCATTTTGCCTGGCCTTAAAGAATTAAAACTGAGAACCTTAAGATTCCTGTGAAAATTTCAAAGAAATTCTGATAGTTAAAAAGCAGCATTATTTCTGAAATACAGGCTTTAACATAGTCAACGTAGTCCAGTGCATGGCACATTAGTCCTGGATTTGAGATCTCTAAATGTCATGGCCTCGTGTGACTTTAAACAATTCATCATCTCACAGGCTGTTTCTCATTTGTAAAAAAAGGAACACCAAACAGCCCTAGGAGAGAGACCGTGTGAATGAGAAGGTATCGGCGAGCGTTTTGTTCGTTTAAAAGTGATAAAACTGGATAGTCATCAGCCAGCAAGTCAGTGCTATGTTAACTGGGGTAAAAAAGCACATTACCCTACAATGGACACCTCTTAAATACCTACACCTTTCAATTTTTCCTTAGGGTAATTGCTGCCTAGCAACCAATGAATTCCAAGTTATTAAACATTATATTAGAGCCAAACCCCTGCAGTCAAAGGAACCTACATGTCCAGGCCCAACATGTGCCTATAGGTGAACACCAAATCCTCTGCAACTTAAAAGAGTTGCTTTTCCACAACTGGAGCCAAAAATCCCTTTTTAAATAGTGCTGTTCAATCCTTTTAAGGTGGTAACCACAATTAATCATGCTGCACTTTCACAATGAGAGCTTTTCAACTCTCCCCTCTCCCTTATCCTTATGGAATTGGAACAAGGAATCATTTACAATGTAACAAATGAATAGCTGCAACAATAAACAAATCACCCCTCCCGCGCTCTCTCCCAAGGATTGCACAAAGCAGTTTCCAGGTCAAAAGGGTCCAAATTATATCCGTGTGCTGGACAAGATATCAGTAGGAATAGCACTTAGACTTACATACCGCTTCACAGTGCTTTTACAGTCTTCTCTAAGTGGTTTACAGAATCAGCCTGTTGCCCTCAACAATTTGGGTCCTCATTTTACACACCTTGGAAGGATGGAAGGCCGAGTCAACCTTGAGCCTGGTGCAATTCAAACTGCCAAATTGCAGTCAGCCAGCAATCAGCAGAAGTAGCCTGCAGCACTGCATTCTAAGCACTGCGCCACCATGGCTCTTATACTTGTAACAGCTGCACTTCAAAAATTTAGAAATTTACATTTGAGCGATCTTGTGCCATTGCTGTAACTGTGACAAACTGCTGGTAATCATAAAGAGTGGTATTATAGTCATTTTAGCCACTGTCTATCCACTGCAGGATGAAGGTCTCTTCTGCATGTTTCCAATCAATATGGTCCTGAGCTTTCTTTTGCCAATTGGGCACGCAATACTTGCTGATGTCATTGACCCATTTTGTTTTAGGTCTCTTTCGCAGTATATAGCCAGATTAAAGTACGAAAAACTAATAAACTTCCAGGAAAGCACAATCTCAGAAAACAAAGCATCTAGACCAGATCTAAAGTTGTTTTAAAGCCTTTGTTTGCCGACTGTTAGGGCTTCTTTTGAAAAAGATGCACAAGAAAAGTAAAAAAGATTGGCATCTGCACAAGGCTATACAATATATACAATTATAAACTTGAAGAGCAGGTTCCAAATACATTTTCCATTTATGTAATAAAAGCAAGTTTACACAATTAAACCCAATGTAGAATTCTGTTTCTTGAGGTGACAATGCAATTTTTTTCCAGGCAGAAATTGCAGGGTTTTTTTCAATATTCTGAACCAGTATATTATGTAAAGCAACAAAAGTAATAATATTATCGCATAAGGAATATGAAGTAAATTATTTTGGAAGCTTCTTGTACACTTTACAAGAACATTATGCAATGGGTATGTAACTTTTCTGGTTGTAACCAAATACTATTGCAACAGCCCAAGCTTGGAAAAGCAAAAAAAAAGTTATGCCTCTCTCTTTTTTCCAGACCACAGTTTATAAATCCTTTATTCTTTTTGAGCACTTTGGATTGATTATCTCTTAAGACTTTTTCTGAAAATTAAGATTGCTCATCTTGTAAGCTCTCATAATTCTAAAATGCAAGGAGCACTGATAATAATTTAAAGTCACCTTGAGGTGAGATGGATGGCAAATAAGTCTAATAAATGAAATAATGTAAGCTGCAAATTATTGAAAACACAAGGAAAATGAGAATAACCCCATTCACCATGAAGGTGTCCACTCAATACCATAGGAAACACCTGAATTAAGTCCACTATACCACTCCTAAGCATACGTGTTAACTCAGTAGTGGTTATTTACATGAAAAACAAAATATGTAAGATATTAAGGTGGCTAGTGTAACTAAGGAAATAAAAGAAAATTATCGTGACTTATTCAACTTGAGCTGTATGGATACATCCATGTGGTTTTCTTGGCAGTAGCATGAAAATGGCTTTGCTTTTTATTTTACTTTATCATCTAATCTACACCACTAGTATTTCCTTCATGTTTCTCACCCCAGGACTAAACAGATTCAAACCTGTTTAGCTTTTTTGATATCAGGCAAGTGCTCTGACATACAAATAAAAGTAAGTGTAAAATCAGTATATGGTGACAAAGCATGTTTCATAAATCCCAAGCAACATACTTTGCTGGAAACCGGGAACTTCTGACAAATAAAAAGTTCATAATTCTTCCAGTAGAGGATAAGAAAAACCTCAACATGCTAGAAAATAAACTGTCAAAATAAACTGTCTGCTTCCCCAGAATCAATATAAAATCAACAGGAAAATCAATTATAGCATTTCTCATTAAAAAGTGAAAAAGTACATATATTGGGACAGTTCAACCTGTAAAATGAATACAAGACTAAATGTAAAGTGGAGTAACTTCAATAACTCAGTTCACCATTTTATTAGTGCTAACATCCACTTTCCAAATCACATTTCTAAATAAATGTAAGAATGAATGGCTGGTTAACATAGAGTTGCCCATGGGAAAAGAAATTGATTTTCAAAATCTATTTTATATGTTGTAGAAATGAAAAGCAAAATTTCTTTCTATAAGCTCTGTTTAAGTATTTCATCTTTATCTACTCTATAGTGAGAGCAGGAAAGTTTTTCCCAGGTTTCTCTGCACTGAATATTGCATTTAAAATGTTATTAAACAAGTATATTTTAAAAAATCAAAGTTACTGCTATGTGCCCTTAGGCTCACCTTATGAAAGCATTTATTTAAGTACCTACATAAGAGAATTCTGTTAATGATAGGGTAAGAGATAAATAAATACATTTTAATACAAACAAGTCTAAACATCTGAAATCACAGAATTAAAAATGTTAGTTAAAGACACCAAAATCAGGTTAAGAAAAACATAACGTATGTAACATAAATTATATAATGGAGCACAGTTTAAGCAAATTTACTAAGTAAGTTATACAAGTTTCAATTAAAACTATTAATAACTGTCATAACATTTTAAACTGGCCAAGTCATTTCAGCCAACCATCTGTCCTTTGTTCACCCCACAGTGCATTGGCATCATGTAATAGTTATCTCAAAGACTACTGACAATTGCATCAGTTAAATGATTGATACTAAAGACAATTTTCCAATTTCATCTGGGTATGCATTTCATAAATGTTGGTTTCAGGAGAGCCACTAGGAAATATACTTAAGGAAAAAAAATGAGGAAATGTCATGAAAATACTTATTGTAATTGTGACCCCACTTCTACTTATTTCCACATTTATTTATCTAATTTAATATTTACAAATTATGATTCATAATTATGTGCCATCAGTCAGTGTCAACTCTTAGTAATCATATAATTTTTCTCCATAACAATCTGCCCCTAAAGTTGTTCTTTAGGTTTTCCAATGGTGCATCCATCCACACCATAACAGAGTCCACCTATCTTGCTGATCATCCTCTTTTTCTCTCCCTTTCAATATTTTCAATCAACAGAGCCTTCTCAAGAAAGTTAGGACTTTGTATAATGTGCTCAAAGTAGGACATTACATGGCAAAGTAGACTGGCTCCAGGTTGGCAAAGG
>JANHFL010003448.1:76500-87076 GCA_032468155.1 Oxyrhabdium leporinum | reverse complement strand
GATGGTGGGGAATGGAAGGATTTATATTCCTTGCAGACAGCTGGTCATTTGCATTCTTTTTAGAGAGTCATTGAGGCCGCCTGGAGGTTTATCTGTGTCCTCAGGATCACCTGAGTAGTGCGAATGGGTGTGGAGCTTTCTTGGAAGTGCTGAAAGGACTGTTTTGAACAGCCCTCTCTCAACAGTGGGGGAGGTATACGACATCATCTATCTCTAGTCTACAACACAGCAACAGAAATTCACCACGGCATCACATGGTGCTTGGGTCTCGAACTGCCAACCTTCTGGTCAACAAACCCAGTGTCTTAACTGCTAGGCTACCATGCTCTAATTTTCTTCCTATAGCAAAGAACCATGGAATATTTCTGAATGATATGGAACAGGGCTGGATTATATGTGAGCACAGAACCTATGAAAACTTTTTCTGTTCACCCTGAATGTCAGAAATCTCAAAATTAAGAAAAGAAATACCCATAATCTTACTCTCTATTCTATTTGTATTGTATGCAATGTGTAGTGGAAACTAAGATTATGAAAATGCCCAGGTCCAAGACTTTATTCTGGCTTTATGTTAGAAATACCAAGAAAATTTACCTAGGTAGAGGGAGAATTGGTCAACATATATTTTTTTTGCTATCTCCTTTCTCTAGAACAGTGGTGTCAAACCCAATCACATCATGGGCCGTACTGTGATGTAGCAGGATTGTTTTTGCCATTGCGGAGCGGAGTGGGTGTGGCATGCGCAGGCCGTATCTGGCCCACGGGCCATGTGTTTGACACCCCTATTCTAGAAGATGCTTCTAATAAATCCCACAAAAAATTACAAATATATCCCATCTCATAATTTCTCTACATTGTTTTTAAGTGGAAATTGTTTCACTAGTTTTCTCTGCATTAACTCTGCTAAAATATTAAATTTTAACATGTCATGTTAATATTTCTCATATCTTTAAAAAAATATTTAAGTTTCTCAATACACAAAAAAGACATTATGCTTAAATTGTAGCTAAATATACACAAGCAAATGCAAATATATTTATATTTTATTGGAACATATTAAGTTTATAATTGCTGAGGAAAAGGGGATCCTATCTAATTGTTTTGTATGAATATTCCATAATATACTCTTATACTAATTACACATATACAGTTTCTGAGATTAAGCCCCTAACAGCTGCTCTAGATTCTCACAAAGCTTATTAATCAGATTTATTGAAAGGAGGAAAAAGATTAGATTACAAAATCTTGGAAACTTGATAGGTGTTATTTAATGCTCCATTTACCAATAAGCTTGTTGGAATTTTTAGATCTTCTTACTTGACTGTCTGTTTTATATGTGTGTGTGTGTGTGTGTGTATGTGTGTATATTATTGCACATTTGTATGAAAGGAAAAGACAAGAAAAGGGAGAGAGAAAAGGCAAAAAAGGCAAAGAAAATACTAACAACATTTATGATAACATCATAAACATAACTGAATTTTCAATACGTAACTAAATGCGTTTACATAGTGAATATCTAATATTATTTTAAAAACAGGTCATTGCTGTAATCCAATTATATATGATTAGCAGTAATCAGCATAGTATAAATTATTTTAAAAAGTATTAATTTCTGGCTAAATAATGAAAGATTTATCCTTAGTTAAGGATACTTGAAAGTTAGAATATTAAAGTTTTAGGTCAAGAGAAGCCTAAATTTCAATTGTGATTCAAAACCATAAATGGAATTATGATTTTAAAAGGGTTTCAATTTTATTTTGCTACTTTGTTTTCTGATATGGGAAGAATGTTCAGATCCTCTGGCCCTGTAGTAGTTTGCAAACCACCATGCATGAATCCAGGTTCTAAGAAATTCACTATAGAGGGACACATAGTTCCATCTAGGTCCCTCCACAGGTTATCTACACAAATGAAATTCCTCTCTAGTCTTCAAGTTGAGGCTTATGGAGAATCTGAAAATTGGCTGGGAACAGAGAAGCCCCTTCCTTCCTTCCTCACCCAACCACAATTACCTTGTGGAGAAATAGAGTCTCATTACAAACAGGCCAGGTGCTAAGTAACAATAGCTACAATTGTGAATTGTGAAGAGAGGCTTCCAGTAATGGCCTGCCTACTGCCATCTCTCATAGATCCCTCTGGCCATAATTTCAATTTTCCTACCACCACCTAATCCCAATGGGCCCAAATACTAATTTGTGGACCAAATAGACTAGTCCTTTTAAGCCCTGCTAAAAGTCTTTCCCTTCCAGTTCTGGGTAATTGCAAATTTCAAATTAACCATGGCAATACAGGTAGTCCTCAATTTAGAACAGTTCATTTAGCAACTGTTCAAAGTTACAATGGCACTGAAAAAAGTGACTTATGACCATTTTTCGCACTTATGACCATTGCAGCATCCCCATGCTCACATGATCAAAATTTGGACACTTGGCAACTGACTCATATTTATGACGGTTACAGTGTCCCAGGGTCATGTGATCCCCTTTTGCAACCTTCTGACAAGCAAAGACAATAGGGAAACCAGTTTCACTTAATAACTATGCTACTAACTTAACAACTGTGGTAAGGAAGTTCATAAAATGGGGCAAAATTCACTTAACAAATGTTTTGCTTAGCAACAGAAATTTTGGACTCAATTGTGGTTGTAAGTTGAGGACTATCTATATACCTTTGCCTTCTCTCTAGTAAGGCTGTATTATTTTTCTCATCTTTCCTATTACCTATGTCCTTAACTTCTTATGACTATAGCTTTGTTGCTTGTATCTTACGATTTATATTGTTTTATTTAGTATCCTAGTATGATTTATGTTGATTGCTTATTTAGGGTTATGGTTATTTAATATCCTATGACTATCACTAAGTGTTGTATCTTATGAATTATGATGAATGTATTTTTACGATAACTATGATCATTATGATAAATAACTATTTATTACTTATTGTTCATATGTGTACTGAGAGCTTATGCACCAGAGACAAATTCCTTGTGTGTCCAATCACACTTGGCCAATAAAGAATTCTATTCCAGAAATTACCTGCTTTCAGCAACTAGCTAATAGCAGAAGCTTCACAGACTCAACAAGGGCAGATTAAGTATTTTATTACCCAGGAGAAAAATACAGATCTGCCAAAAAATATGTCTAAGGCAAAGACACAAGAATCAAGCCTTATACATAACCCCAGGATTTCAATCCTAGGCATTTTCTCCCACCCTTCTGAGTCAACAGATATTTTGGTGGTGGTTCTCTTTGCAGCCTCAGCAGTGAACGCTCCATGTTTACATAACCATTCCATCTGGCATAAGCACTGCTGATTCCTGCCTCATTAGCTTCAGTCCTCACAGTTGCTTGCTTTGCTGTAGTCAGGCTCATGATCTAATCTGCAAAGAATAATATCTATCCAGTATTCCTAGTTTTTCTAGAATTAAGATTTCTACTTATTTTAAACTGCAGATCGAAAGGCTAAATATGGGATGGAATAAATATCACAGTTAAATTAAATGCAAACATCTCAATAGTGTAAATGGCTCTAATTTGTCCCGTTGCTTGACAGGAGAGAAAAGTAACAACCTGTTCTAACCTGTTTTGAAATTAAAATTACAAACACACACATTTTAAAAAGCACAGATTCACAGCCTGTATGCAAGACACACAACTAGCATTCAATTATGTTTACATCAGCAACCATTGCTTGAGGAATTCCATTGCTAAGGAAACCATACTGGCACGTAATCAACATGGCTAAAATGCCAAATCCATTATTCTTTCCACTACAATGTTCATTTTCAAAAGGATGAAGGCAGAAAAGGCTTTTTCTTTTCTTTTTTTTTAACCTACCCCAAAACTTTTTCTACATCAGCTTTCCAAAGTTTCAAAAATGTTCTATTTATATGATATAGTTCAGGATGTGGCAAGCACGGCATTTCTTGAAAAAATGTTAAAATAACATCTTAGATCAAGATCATGCAAACGTTATGATTTCAAAATACTCTGAATATGAAAAAAGCTACAAACACTGTCTCAATTTAATGTGAAACCCAGTAATCTCTAGTGACAAGAAGGACCCATGCTGAGGAAATTAATTTTGAAAAGATTTGTGTAGTAACTTTACTGCTGTAAGTAAATGCCAGGCTGATTACCTTCTGCCAAAATACCAGGCTGACTACCCTCTGCCAGAGTGTACTGCAGCCAGAAAGAAACACAAAGGCATGAAATTCACTCCAGGTATTTGCTTCAGTCTTATAAACAAGAACCCTTCTTTGTTCTATCTCCCTCTGTATAGAGGGAAGAAATGACATTATGGGCTTATTTTCACTAGTCCATTATACTCTAGTTCTTAGTCCTTTCAGCTACTTTTTTCCTTTTTTTGTGTGACCAATACTTCCACTTAAAAAGACTAAGAGTTGACCTAGAACATTTTTCCTTGGGAGTATATGAAATCAAAATGAATTATTCCTTTGTGTATAGGCCAACTGCAAGGGAATTCTGCTCATGGGTACAAGCTCTACTGTGAATTTGGACTATTGCAATAGCAAACAGCTAAATGTGTGGAAAAACACATTTTTGAAGTAGATTGACTGATTCTTCATTGTCATAACTAAAATTTTAAAGGTACTTTAATGAGGTAACTCATTCTTTTCTCCTCTGAGGATATGGCCCTAACAATATTATTCACCCATACTACCGTGTCACAATTAACAGAAATACAGGGAAACAGGGAAAGACAGTATCAGAGTTCACTCCCCAAACTAGCCCAAACTAGCCCATTTACCTTATGCAAAGGAACCTGATGAAACTTTATGCTAACAGTATTATTTTACTGTGGCCTTAAAACATTTTGAAATCACCTGCAAACTGTCTAGGAAGCTCTTGTATCTTTAGAGGAAGAATACAGATAAAAATCATTTGTTCAGTGAGCATTCAAAATTATGATTCTGCTGGAAAAAATGAATTTACAGCTCATGCCCAAAGTTGGAGCTGTTGCAGTATCCCTCCCTCTCTCCCCCACCCCATCACATAATCAAAATTATGGCACTTAGCAGCCCACCAGCGCTTACAACTACAAAGATGCTTTTCACACACACACACACACACACACACACACACACACACCTGGCTATCTTTCCCCCTACTTTTCTCCTTTTGGCTGCCCTGTACTCTGCTTTAAAGAGCGGCAAGCAGCCCCCAAATCACCCAACTCTGTGGCGATTTGCCATGCCTCAGGAAGCATTCATTTGCCCAGGTATCTTCTCTCCAAAGAAGGATGAACTGGGATTGCCATTGTAAATCAACTTGGTTTATAACTGCCACAATGACAGAAACGTCAATCCCAATTGGGGTTGTAACTCGAGGCCTATCTATAGCAATCAATATAATAATCAACACGAATAGCCATCAATTACAGTTGTTGCATGTACCAATTTACTAGAACAATGTGCAAAATTATGCCATTTGGAAACAACTTATATTAAATCATTTCTTCCCATACTTTTTGTAACCAATCTGTTACGTCTGCTTACAGAAAGCATATTACCCAGAGCTTTGATAAAGCAAGATATACAGGAAATTTAAAAAACAACAGAGTAATCCTTTTATCTGCTGCAATGATAATTTTTAACTGCTGCCTGAAAGAGACTTTAATAGATTGTTCTAAATATATTGCTGCTTCACAAACAGAATCAACATGCCCTTTTAATATGCTAAAGATAGGGCCATCTGGATTCACCACAAACTGTAGGCTGAACATGGCAGTATTCTTCATCACAACAGCTGTCCTCTGCCCCATTACATCTCAGAAAAAGTGCATTTGGGAATGTATTTTCATTCTACTTCATTAACATATCTATGCTGTCAAAAAGCTGTAAACAGCAACAGAAGGCATATTCTTTGCACAATCATAGTTAGTCCCTCTGATTTATACAACCGTTGGTTAAGGCGCATCATGTCCTGTTTTGATGATTTATCCCTTGTAAATTGCCATAAACAAAGAAGATGACAAAGGCAACAAAAAAATTGCTTGAATTTAATAATAGAACTTTCCTCAGTTGTAAATTCTATGCAATGAGTGTTTTAGGAGGAAGAGATCTCAATGGAAATTTCAGATTTGTTTAAGGAAAAAAGCCATAAATATACTATTTTGCAAAAAATATTTACGAGATCATTCAAATATTTTTTTTAAACTAGAATATGCCTTTACATGTCACCGAATGCATGCATTATATGGTAGCAATAGAGGTAGTCCTTAGGTTATAACAGCATTTAAAACTAGAATTGCCCTTGGTAGGCAATGCAGTCATAAAGCATGATATCATGAGACAGCACTGCTTAGCAGTGGCAATCCCAACTATCTCGGTTCCCCTCATAAACCTAGGATGCCCAAGTCATTAAGCAGGAAGGGGCCGAAGTCTCAGCTAAGGAGTGAAGGGGGGGTATGTGCAAGTGCTGTGGGAGGGCCAGCAAAGACCTTGGTTGGTGGTGGCCATGGGCAAGTCACTGGAGTCTGCAGGCTGGCATAGAAACATAGAAAACTGACTGCAGAAAAGGACACAGTGGCCCATCAGTCTGCCCTTTGAGTTTGTTTTTTGTTTTCTTTTTCTTTTTCATTTTTAATTATTACTTTTATTATATTTTATTTTTTTTAATTTTTAAAATTTCATCAGATGACGAACATGTGTCTATACCAAGCATGTGTAAAGTCAGTTTAAACTCCAAAGCACGCTCTATGGAGTACCAGTGGGCAGCGGGTGCTACAAGATCCTTGGGAGAAAAAGCGGCAGAAGTGACTTACAAAGCAACTTGCAACCCACTTCTTGGCTTCCCTATTGACCTGATTTTACCAGCAGAGAATTTGCAAATGGTGATCATGTGACAAGACTTATTGTGATACCACAATCACAAGCCAAGCACCCTTGGATCCTGATCGTGTGACTGCAGAGATGCTTCAACAGCCAGAGCTTCAAGGACCAGTTGTAAGTTCATTTGACTCTGAACAGTCACTGAACAAATGGACATAAGCCAAAGGCTAAACCTGTAGAACCTTAGCTTCATACAGGAAGCTTTTGCTTCCAATTCTTAAACTTCTGAAGAAGTGTTCAGTGTGAAACTACTTTAAAAGATACAATAGGCAAATATCTATGAAATGATTTAAAATTACTGCAGAATTCCAAGACAAAGTTTGATGCCTTTTCCCCCCTTCCTTCAACAAGCAATCCTGTTACTAGCTCTGAAGCACAATAACATACATTCTTATTAATAATTATTTATTTCTTATTCAATTCCTTTAACTGTGGCAAGCAATTAATATCCAATTATTCCATGGTAAATTGACAGATAACAATGCAGAAGTGTCTTATTCTCAAACACTTTTTAAATAGGGCATGCAAATATTGTATGAAGGATTGGATCTAGATCTGTTACATGCAAAAGTATTGCAAACTGATTTACTGGATCCAATCAAATGAATATATTATTGAACTAATGCTCCCTTTCTCTCCCTCAAACTCAACCTAATAAACGCAAATAGTTCTGGGATAATTTCAGTAGTCTCACTCAATTGCAATACTCAATTACGCAAGCCTGACAAACTTGTATTATTGCTTTGGAAAGTTAATGAAACGTGCACTAACAAAGATAAATGAGCATACTTTTGTCTCACAATAATGTCATGTATATTTTATACTCTAAAAATTTACATGTTGAAAGCAAACCTTTAAAGGAGCCTTCTAAGATGAAAAAAAAAGAACATAGCTAGAAGTTTGACACACATTCGAGCATGTATTCCAATTCTGCCTGTTATGTTGTATGAATCAAATTATATGCAATTTTCTGTTGAAATCACATTACCTTGGGCCACAAATTTCTATCTCCCTTGCTGCTATTTTGATTGCCATTTTTTTCCTTCTGCCACATCCGTTTATCAAAGCTTTTGAACCCAGAGATTACTGGTTTGACTCTAATGTCACAGCGCCCATTCCTGCATTAGATACAGTTCTGCCTTTTAAATATACGTTTTTCTCTCAAGTAATTGATATATTTTCATCACAGCATGATGCTTCATCAAATATGGATGGATCTGACCCATTAATATGCCCTTAAAGGTGTTTATTTTCAGCTGAGTTGTTTAAAACAATAATTTTCTGATCATGTGGTGACTCAGTTCATCATCTTGTTTTAGGTACATGTTACAGAAAAACATGTGAAACAAATGTAGTATGAAGATTTCCGAATATGTGAAAAATACCATTGCTGAGTACTGGGTGTTTCTTGGGACCTGAGTTCAAGATCACAGGGTCTTTGGATCCATTGACTAAACAAAAAAAGGCAGCACTTTTTGCACATATTCAGTTTAATACGCACATTTCCAAGAAAGCAGGTTAGCCATTCATCAGCGAAAACAGATTGACAATCCTGGAATCCAAGTATGGAGGACAACTGCAAAAAATGTATAAAACTAACAATTTTCTAATGAACTTGTTTAATCAAACCTAAAATGACTTACCCTAATGTAGGAAGAAAGAAAGAAACTAGTTAAACAAGATGGGTACTTCTGTTCAGAAAAGAAAAGGTCCTAACAATAAGCATTATAGCTAGGCTCTAAAGATTCATTGAAATCTTCTTCCAAATACAAACGCAAGACTTCCTCTTTCCTGAGTCTTCCTACCATTCAAAGAGTTGTATCAGGTGGAGGCATAAAGAACTGATACTCACACCCCTTAGTGTAAATAAATGGGTTTCTCTGGGTACCAATACATCTTTTCATATCCATTGTCATCGAAAGTACTCGAGACAACATTCATACGAATTATGCATTTTACTTAGGCAATCATGCTGAAAGATAGTGACTACTCCATTGCCATCCAATGAGTTTAAGGGCCTTGAACAACAGTATGCCTATTATAGCATACCAACTCTAAATGAACAAAGGAACCCTATTTCAGCTGAACTATGCATACGTTTGAAGTACAAGAGGCTCCTAGGCAAAATTATTTTTTTCCAGATTTTTTTTTAACAGAACAGATGCTATTCTGAATGATGAGAAGCTACCATTTCACAGAGGCCTACTGGAAAGCAACAGCATCATTTCTTCCTAGCAAATTAACAATACAGAATTGTATTGTCAACTTTAGGAAATATCAAAACAGAGTGACAACTACAAAAGAGAATGTACACATTGGCATTTGGAGATTTAAAAACCCAAAAAAACAGAGGCCCATGTCTTTTTCTGTCTTTACAGCAGCTTAGATTTTGACCAAAACCCAGGTTATGATATTTAAAACTAACTTCAAGTTCAAGATACAGTATGTGGCAGCATGATGAGGGGAAAAAACCTGGAAACATTTGGAAACAGAAATAAAATGAAGAAATATTTCTTGGTCCAGTGTAACCAACCGGATGCCTAGGCAAGAAAGACATTCAATACCTTTTTTGGTGGGGGAGGGGGACAACAAATGGTTAAGTCTCCTTACATAATGGTATACAATTTTTTTTTTGTTCCTGAGGCCCCTTACTTCTTCCATTCATGAGGAAGTTTTCTTTTTAAATGACATAAAATGGATTTTAAGCTGTATTTCTCAATATTATTTCGGAGGGGAGGGGGGAGAAATAGGAAGACTTTTATGTAAAACTACCTTCAGGATTACTCAGAAGATAACATATAGTGTAGATGCCAAATGCCTCTTTTTCACTAGGAGACCCTGACATTTATTTTCACAACCAAAAGAAGGGCTTAATTCTTAATTCTGATCCTCCTCTCCTATTGTCCACTATAGGAAGTGTAAATGTCTGAAAGAACTGTAAATAGAATAGATATTGGCAGAAGCACACATGTATTTATCTGTAGATGTATTTTATAGGTGTATTCATGTTGATGTATTTACATTGTGTTCTTTTTAATTGATAATTTGATTGCTCTATTGTTTTACTTCTGTTTACACTCTTCATTTCTTCCCTTTTATTGTTGTAAGCTGCCTAGAGTAGCCCCACAGTGAGACAGGCAGCAAGTATGTTTAACAAATAAAGAAAATAGATGAAGAGACAGGTTACTTTTCCTAAAAATTCCTATTTACCTCAAGAAAAATCAATTTAAAAAATCCACTTCCAAAAAGTCTAGAAAGTTTATGACAATAGTGAGATTCACTGTCAAAAACCATCATGTTTCAGCATAATCTTTCTTGGAGAACTGCTTTGAGAATACATGAGTCAATTATATAGTGTCAATCTCTTAGAAGAATAGATAAAAAAGAAATGTATGTTCCATTATCTCTGAATCATTTAATCTCCATAATATCTTCAAACACACTATTTCCTTGAGGTAAACTACAGATAGAACCCCTAGATGAAAAGGTCGAAAGATAAGGCTGAAATCCTGAGCACTAATCCATGGAAGATCAATTACCGGTATACTCTCTGTGTAACCAACAGGATGCCTAGGCAAGGACATTCAGTACTTCTTTTTTTTCTTTTTTCTTTTTTTTTTTTTTGGGGGGGGGGGGGTGGGGTGTCTTCATTTACATGGAAGAGGGTATGATTAAAGAGATGAATGGTAACACAACATAGCAGAAACAACTGCCCACTATGTA
>JANHFL010003448.1:32683-47102 GCA_032468155.1 Oxyrhabdium leporinum | reverse complement strand
GATAGATAGATAGATAGATAGATAGATAGATAGATAGATAGATAGATAGATAGATAGATAGATAGATAGAGATGGATGGATGGATGGATGGATGGATGGATGGATGGATGGATGGATGGATGGATGGGTATTCTTTAAAAGAATATAAGAACATTCACTTGTTCTTCTGTTTCATATTGCAATAAAATTTTACACATTTTACCAGTGATATTTCAAACTCAGTTTTACAATGTTCAAAACCTCAAAGTTCTTTTATCTGCTTTATATCTTTTTAATAATATACACAAGAGAGCCATTGACAAGTAACTCTTCCTGCCACCAAATCTTCTCTTGATTTTGCATTATCCTTAACAAAATTCTAGTAGAGGGGTGTCAAACTCGATTTCATTGAGGGCCACATCAGGGCTGTGTGTGACCTCAGGGGGGCCAAGGGGCGGCGTGGCCAGGGGGGGCATGGCCAGCTTGACGTCACTCGTGTTGGGGGGTGCCTGTGGTGGCCTGAGTGCTCTGCCAGAGAAAACAGGCTCCAAAGCTCATTTTTCAGCTGCGATGGCCTCCTGCAGCCTTCTGCCAGCAAAAACAGATCTCGGGGGGGCACGCACAGCTCTTCTGGGCCCCATTATCAGCCATAACCCTCTGCCAGCACCCCCCAGCTCTGTTTTCGCTGGCAGAGGCAACGCAAGGCGGTCCTTTGCTGTTTCCAGGGCGGCCCCGCAGGCCAGATCTAAGCACCCAGCGGGCTGGATCCGGCCCCCGGGCCTTGAGTTTGACACCCCTGTTCTAGTTTATCAGAATAAGTTAATCACATATGTCTACTTATCATTTTTTTTCTATAAAATACTTTTTGTGGTGAGAGCCACAAAGGTATTTTCACGCATTACCTGTTTTTATATCTGTTTCATAATCTCAATATGGCATATCTAACAAAATAGTTTTTAAAATCTGCATTTGTCTTTGTCATACCATAAATATCTATGCAACCCATATCTCAAATCTTGTCCTTCTAGCTCGCTCTATTTTTCAGCAGCATCCAATAATTCATCCAAACTAAACAAGCTGCAAAATATAATTTCATATCAGGTAAACCAATTCTCAGCTTTCTTTTACATCTTGTAACACTTATATTTACCTTGTGTTTTTCTCCCACCATATACATTTAGATATACCATTCTGCCATTGTTTAATTAGTGTACCAATTGTCAAAACAGGCACTGTCTGAAACAAAAATTAAATTCTAGATAAATCATTCATCTTAATCATAAAGTCTCCCCACCAATGAGAATTGTTTTCTCCCATCTTAACATATCTTGTTAAACTTCATCCCAAGTCTTAAGATAATTATTTTGAAAATGCATACAATCCATATTTGTCATATTCATAGCCAAGTATTTTAACTTATCAAACTTAAAGCCCATTTTATTCTATTTTATTTTGTACCATCATATTTTTGTCAACATATTTTTGTCTTCTGTTAATCTTGAAACCCTTTTTAGTGTCCCTATTAATATTTTAATTCCCTTTGAAGGTTCGTCTAAAACTGATACCAAGTCACTTGCAAAGATTTAATTTATAAGTCCCTTTTTAATCTTTACACATTAACCTCTGATTTGAGTCTGATATCTCTATTCAATATTTCAAGAACTAAAATACTGTAAATAAGAAAATGGACAATAGGCAACCTTGTCTTGTTCTTTTTTTTGTATTTTACATAGTTTGCTTAAATCTCCATTATTCATAACTTTGTTGAGTATAAATTAATTTTATCTTTCAAAACTTAAATTCAAATGGTCGAAAGCTTTCTCTGCATCTAAAAAACATTAATGCTTTTTTTTTTCAATATGCTCTTCTAATATTCTAGAATATGCAGCAAAGTTCTGACATTATTTAAAAACCCACATTGATCTTTAGTAATAAATTCTTGCAAAGTTGTCAGTTTATCACTAGGATCATTGCGAACAACTTATAGCTGTTATTCAATAATGATATCAATTTATAGTTTCCTGTTAAACTCAAATCTTCTCCTTCTGAGTATTAATACTACACTGGCCTCTTTCCAATTCTCTGACATCTTCCCTCCTGTAGGATAGGCTTCATTGTGTTTTGTAAAGGTTTTAAGAGTACATCCTCAAAACATAACAATCTCATAATTTATCTAGTTCAGGAACCTTTTCTAGTTTAATTTTTTTATAGCTTCAGAAACTTTCAAAATTGTCCATTCACAATTTGTCTCTGTTCCTCCGTAATCCTCAATCAATTTTGTTTCTTTAGATATCCATTTGTTTCTCTTCATTCTCTTATCAATGGGGAAAAACGAAAAAATACCAATGAAAAAATTGTTATGGATCCCTCCCCGGTTCAGACAAAGTTTGGATAGGAAGCATAAAATAAAAGGCTCAATAAATAAGAAAAGATGCACAAACAAGAAGCATAAGGACAACTACGGTCAAAAGTAAAATCAAAGAGAATACCTAACTTGTTTGTAAAAGATGAGCAAGACTATATCTTGAGGGAAGTAGCATTCTAAATTATAAGAACCATCACCAAAAAAACCCTATCACTTGGGCATGAATCTTGGAAGGAGAGCCATTTTCATGCCTGCACCAGATTCTGTTCTGATAAAGCATTGGCTGATATATCCTAATACTGCAACAAATGGAAATCAAAAGGTTATATCATAAAACCAACTAATGTATTTACTTTAGGATTGGCATTATTCTATGTTCACAGACACTCCTAATACGTAATCAGTAATCTAGCTGCTGCATTTTGTATTAGCTGTAGCTTTTGGGACATCTCCAAAGGCCGGCCCAAGTACATCACATTACAGTACTCTAATGAATAGAGTAGACCTGGGCATTTTATGACCCCCGGGACCCATTCAGTCTTTAGCTGTCCCTGTCTGGCCCATGTGGATTGTTTTTATTTTGAAGGCTTTTTTTCCAATTTATGTATGTGCTTGCAGGCATGCCTACACACCTACACAGCCCTACTGGTTTGGCCCTCCAAAATACTCCCAGTTTCTTAAGTGGCCCCTTGAGAAAATTAATTGCCCAACTCTGGTATAACTTTTATTTAAAATCTTACCAATAACTGCAAGTAACAGTTTCCAAAGAGTTAACCAGTAACTAACTACAATTGTTTTCTTTTGCTTTCAATCTGCTATGAAATGACCCCATCAATTACTGCTTACTTACTTCTATTCACATTCATTTTACCATTTACTTTTTTTGTTATGGCAATTTTTTAAAAAATACAATTTCTTTGAATATTGGAGAGAGTTTATGAAATCTGCATAATTTACTCTGGGCACAGAACTCAGACACAACAGCAGACACATAGTGCTTACTGTTATAATTGCACAGCCAAGCTGACGACCGATATGCAAACCAAATGGAAAAAAATAATGATCGAGACAACACTAGGTGTTTAAAACCCAAAGTATAGAAGGCCTGCAGAAGCACTTGTTCTTATCCATAGCTAGTTCAGAATTCCAGGCCTGCAAAGTTAAACAACAATATCTGGGAAAATAACTTGCTAGATCATGTCTCATTACTTGTCACAAACTGACCTCACCTATGACAGGGAAAACTACATTATACTCTGGATTCTTCGTAACTGCATTACAATTACAGAGATACGATCACCAGGGAGCTGATCTTGGTGAGTGCCAGCAGAGATTTGCACAGGGGATGAGCCTTGTACTTCTCTCCATCTTACTCATCAAAATTGCCACACCAGGGAACAGAATTCTCTAAATATTACGATATAAAGCAAACTGCTCCACAGAACACAACAAAGGGACTAAGCCAATTCCTTAGCAGCAAGGAGACATTCCTCCTGATTTTATTTATCACATTTCTATCCCGCTGCAGTAAAAAAAGAGCACCTCTTAGGAACTTACATAAAATATAAAAACTAATTAAAGTTTCCTTGATGCAATCTTCAGAATAAAAATAATAAAAATAAATAACACTGACCAAATATTAGAATAAAAGCACTAAAAATAGAAGTTAAAGTTGGTGTGATAAAATCAGAGGAAGGAGCTTCAAAACGACTACAAATTTGTGGCTTTTGAGACATAAAGAGGGTGGAGGCTAGCCTGTTCTCTATGGGGAGGCTGTCAAATAGAAAAACAGCCCCTTCCCATTTCAGCTTCCCAAGCCTCTTAAATGAGGGATTAACAAAAGTTTCTCTCTTTCCTCCTAACAGAGACTTGCCGGCATTACAAAAATACCTTAACTTTGAAATCATTTAAGATCTAGGCTACTGGTTAAAACACTGTTTATAGAGCACATATGTCACCGTATACTGAGAATTCCTATTTTCTCCAGAAGGTATGTCTACCAGCTGTTTAAATGCAGTTGTTAAAATCTTGGCAGAACTGTTTGAACCCTACTGATGACCCAATCTGTCATTACACGATTGCAGAAAAACTGGATTGCGCTTGGACTTGCATCAAATTCTTTCCACCAAAGATCAAAAACATCCATCAAAAATGATATATTTTCTGACATCCTACTTGAATGTAGATTTGGGTTGCCGAGAATCTCAACCCTCGTAATTTTACTTATATTTATATATTTGAAAGCACATTTATGCGTGCTAATATATCAGAAGTCAATAAGTATCTAACTCATGTAGTTACCCTAGATAAATTAATAGAAGGAAATACTACTGAGCCCCATCAGACGTTCTTCAAATTAATGCTGAGTAAAATACTCTGTAAAATTTCCCAGTGTTTCAAAGCAGGACTTCAGTTCCGGTTAAAGCAGTTTTGTTGAAGTAAGAGTGAGGAGACTGAGGTTCTCATCTTTAGTCACCAAAGCGCTCACTGGGTCACATTGTGACAATTACTTTCTCTTTACCCAACCTATTTTCCAGAGTTATTGTGGGGGGAAATATAAAGAGAGAAAACTATATACCGTAAGCCCTCCTGATTTCCTGAATTAAATATTGGCTAGAAATAGAGTGTACTAGATAACTCATGGCCTGTGGGGGGGTCATCATTTCAGATACTTTCTTTTCTAAACATGGAAACAGAATAATCACAGGTGGACAAAAAATAGTGGGAGCAGGAATAACTTCAAAAATCCCATTTCCTTGTCTGAAGATAGCAGTGAGCATCAGAAATCTTCCTTCCTTCCCTCCTTCCCTCCTTCTCTTTTCTCTCTCTTCTTCCCTCCCTCCCTCCTCCCTTCCTTTCCCTTCCCTTCCCATTAGGCAGGTAAATGGCTGCTGCCAGGTAGGGAAGGGAGCAAGGGAATATGTTAGTGACCAGCACCATGCAAACACAGAGGAACTGGTGGAGAGTGCACCATTTCTCCATTGCAAGCTTTCCACACACGCCACCTCCATGCAAATGCACTTAGCTGTGACCATGTGTTTCTCATTTCCAATGTTTCCTGACAGCTTCCCAAAGTTGATGGGGAACAGAAGTAACTGAAATGATTGCTGATATTCCTTGCCACCTTCCTGCTAGCAAAGTCTCTGCTGAACAGCAGCAGTGCAGCAACACTGAAGCAGCAAAAAAATAAAAATATTTTTAAAAAATATCCCCAAGATTAATTCCCTTGGGATTAGGCTAAAAAGCAAGTCCCGCCTTAACCACGAAAGGCAGCTGGGTGACCTTGAGCCAGTCACTGTCTCTCTCAGCCCAACTAACTTCACAGGGTGGTTGTTGTGGGAAAAACAGGAGGAAGATGGGTTGGATATGTTTGTCGCCTTGAGTTATTTGTGAAAATAAGAAAGGTGGGATATAGCTAAATAAATAAAATAAACAAACAAATAAATGAAATTACTGGGTGCCAGCATTCTGCAAGTTAGCTCATTTTACATACTTTTGTTGACAAAATTTTGTCCTATGATGCAGTGTTTTGGCCAACTGAGGGTTACAAAGTATCAAACACATGAGCGCTTTAGTAGTATATAGATAGCTTAATAAATAAATCCTTGATCATTTAAAAAGAAAACTTTGCAAAAACATACATTTCTAATAACTGAAATCAAGAATAAACTCAGATTACAGTACAGAATTTAATAAATGCAGTTTTAATACACATAGAATTGTTCTGTATTTGATTTAACTAAATCCAAAGATCACTAGATTTTAAAAAAAGAATTGTCCATTTGAATAGAAAGATATCTCACATAATGGCAATTGATCATCCAATTACCGAAAACAAAGGCTCACAAAACTTTTGTCACACACAAATATGTAGCTTTGGATTATTTTCCTCTATAAACCAATGAACAAGCATAATGTTTTTACTCATTTGTTTAATTGGGTTCTATTTATCCAGTTTTAGGACTTCCGTGGAAAACAGATCAAGCTTTAGATCATTTTATGCAGAAATATTGAACATTCAAAGGGTTCACAAACTTTTAAACACTACTGTAAATATGTATAGCTGTCCTGAGTTGCATTCTAGGATCCATGGCCACACAAATCTTTAAATAAATAAACATCTTTATTGAATATTCTGATTTTTCTTACATATTCATTAAAGATACCCTCTTAATGCTAATGTGTGTGTCTGTGTTTTGGAAAATAGCTGTCTTATAAATGCAGCCATTCCTCTCTTCAGTCAGAACACATCTTAGCAAATAACATGCCCAGACACATCCAAAAAGCTGATTCCGCCTTTGACTCACCTTTAGTTAAACAGATAGGAGCAGGAACCCACTGTAGGAAAATGTAATTATGTTACTCCGAGTATTCATTGGTCAATTGAATTTGTCTATCAAATAGTTATACTCTAGCCTCAATAAAAATACATTCATTGTGTGTGAAATTTTATTTGGACCATGAGCATCTGGTAAGCAATGAAGGCCTAAGATCTGCCCATGCTGTTGAGTCCTAAATGCCCTCCCTCTGCAAGCTATTTAATTATCCTTAACTGTTAAGTATAAGGCAGTCTGTTAGTGGTGAAGGCGTCAAGCCAGATACCAGGAAGTTGTGAGTTCTAGTCCTGCCGTAAGCATGAAACCACCTGGGTGACCTTGGCCCAATCACTCTTTTTTCAGCCCTAAGAAGAAGGCAAGACAAACCACTTGTATAAAACTTAGCAAGAAAACTTCAGGAACTTGTCGAGGCAGTTGCCAGGAGTCAAAATTGATTCAAAGGCATCGCTTAATCTATACTGTGCTTTATTTTAAAAACACTACAATATTATTTAACTTTTTTTCTGCTAAGTGTATTTTTTAATCTATTGTTACTTATGAGCTCAGTGCTGTGAATCAAGGATGAATATACTAGCTAACATGCTACTTAATATTGCTTAATTTCAGAGATTAAGGAGACCTGTTCCATTGGTATCCACATAATTTTAAATTCTTG
Source organism: Oxyrhabdium leporinum (assembly GCA_032468155.1). Classification (NCBI taxonomy): domain Eukaryota; kingdom Metazoa; phylum Chordata; class Lepidosauria; order Squamata; family Cyclocoridae; genus Oxyrhabdium; species Oxyrhabdium leporinum. The sequence goes on along the minus strand of JANHFL010003448.1, from coordinate 39,766 downwards.
ATTATCCAGACAAAGCCTATTATTATTTATACAGGTGACAGAAGTTGTCTCTGGAGTTTACAACAGATACTCTATTTCTCCTCATTGTCCCAACTAAACTCAATAGCATATGAGCTCAAGCAAGCTCTGTCCTAAGAAGCTGACAGAGGTGAAAGGATGAATAAAGCCCAAGTATGAGAACAAGAATTTTTACTCTTCCCTTGCCAGTTCTTTTATTTTTAGATACCATTCTTTCCCACTCTTTTCTCATATAATGAATTATCTTACAAGAAGCATTAATTCAAATTACAAATTCTCACCAAGATAAAGAATACTGTGGAGAAATATCTTAATCTACAGTGATTAGAAGAAATACACTGGATCCAATGAAAGGCCTCATCCAGCATTTCATTCATTCCCAGAGTTGAAACACTTGGAAAGTACACAACAGATTATGAGTATAAAATAACTTAATTTCAGACCCATATTACATCTCATGTTAAGCATGTTTATGAAGTGGCTCTTATGAAGAACAGCTACTAACATAATTACTTTCCCTAGATTTGTCCACTTTTTCATTACAATGGCCAAGTAAGCTTTAACTTTAGAAATCAAAAAAGCAGAATGTAACTATGCACTAAGTATTTCCCTTTCTGTCTTGAATTTCTCACCATCCAGTTCTCTACCATTCTAATGCATGTAAGTCACTGCAGCCTCCTTGATCACTTTGGTTGCTATTCTGTGCATCTTTAAGGTGGATCCATAACTAAACAATATTTGAAGTCTGGGTTATGGCATCAGTTTGCTTAAAGAGATGATAACATTAATAACTCCTCTTTTCTCTTCTTCCCATCTAGCCACGCCGAGTCTATAAGAGAGCTTTCATCTTCCCCAAATATAAACAGTACCTTATCTGCATATCAAACAAGCTCAATTTTTTTCCCCCAATGTCAGGCTCAGGCCTACTTATGTCTGGAAATTGTGTGCAGTCTGAAACAAAACCAGAACACTTACAACTAGTGTGGTATTCCTTTACCAGAGAGATAAGCAGAACAACTTCCTGTAATAGGCGTAAAACAGTACATTTAGGAAAGGTGAATTCTAGCAAGGAATCTTTATTTTTAGATACAACACACCTGAACTGTCAGAATGAATGTAGCTGTTAGGAAACAGATTAGTAGAGTCTTCTTTCTCTAAGGAATATTCCAGACAAGACTTTGGTCAGTTTCATTCTGCACTACAGCATTTGTAAAATTGTACCTAACAACACACTTCATACTGCAGTTTTAGTTTCACAAAGTTTCAAAAAAGGACACAATACCTCAAATAATTATTTACAATACCTAAAATAATAATTATTAATCATCTGTTTATTTCTGCAACAACTCAAATTGATGCAGCATCTCTATGGCATGGATTAGTTTCTTTTCTGACTGCTTCTCATTGGCTAATTAGATTAGAGGGAGTTTTCCCTTCACCCACCCCCAATAAGAAGTAATGGTGGACTAATGCTAAAGAAGTTCAATCAAAACCACCAGCACATTTTTTACAAGCAAAAGGCAAATCAGAAATTAAAGGCAGCAATTTTTTATGTTTCAAACCTCTACAAAATCAATAGCTTTAATAAGCTGCCAAAGAATAATAAATGCCCTCTTCATATGAAGTATTAAATTGGCTAATTGCCCATTAATGTTTTCAATGATTTAAAAATACACATACTTATTGCACTATAAAAACACACATAATGTTATAGGGGAAAAAATCACCTCTGTAATTAATGAAAGCAAATTATGCATGAATATAAGCAAATGATGGGAATAAATTATTATAGGAATCTCCTGAAAGATGTTGCAAAGCTTAAAAGAGAAGAAAGCACAGAAAGAATGAAATTCTCAAGTCAAGAAAACAGTGGGATATAGAGGCATCTGTGGGAAGGAGGGCAAATGACAAAAGTAGTGTTAAGCCCTGCCCCTTTTGTGCACATTTCATTCTGTTGCACCCACATTCAAAAACGGTTTAGATAGCATTACAAAACTACTTTATTTTGACAAAAGCACCAGATCCTGCAGTGTACTTCTGATAACATAAAAACCATCAAGGTTATAGCCACAAATTATTAAAGACATAATTTCTGGCTATAACCTTGAAGATTTTTGTGTTATCAGAAGTTAAAAACATGAAAGATACTACTTTTTATATCAGTTACATTTATATTTAAAGATAAATAGCCTTAGCTCCTTGGTTAACATGCAGGGTCTGGCACACGGTCAAACTTTATTTAAGGCTTGACAACTAGATGTTTTGTCAGAAACAGAAACTGGGGATCTTGACAAATCATTGTACCATATGATGAGAAACCCATAACAATTGATCTATTCACCAATATCACAGTATAAATTACATTCGCATGGTACCCATATAATACTCTTTTGTAGACACCTATTCTGATTTATCCACCAATGGAAACAAAATGAAAATAACATGGTTGCTATGACAAGGCCCTTACTGACAACATACCGTACATAGTAAATGATACTTAGTGAAAATAAGCGAATTCTTAAAGCAAGATGATAAAAAACATAGATCTAAAGCCGGTCAGTTTTTGGCCGACAGAGTGCTACGGGAGGCCAGGGAAGCCGAAAACAGGAGTCTCTGCGCACCCCGTTTTGGCCGGCAGGTTGCTACAGTTCATCCCATCTCTCCTCCCCCACTCCCCCACCCCACCGGCCCGCAGAGGAGAACTACAATGCTTATCCAGCCCTCGAAAAAATCCAGTTTGACACCCCTGGGCTAGAGGAAACCAAACTCCATGTATCTACTGCTAGCTGGAAATCACTACCAGTACTTCCAAATTTCTGAACTGCTTTAATGTACAGCAGTAGATTAGGAAGAAGCAAGGATGGGTGGCTTAGAATTTGTGCACTGGTTTACCAAATTAAGATGTAACAAACAATCTATCACTACACACGAACGTAGCTGAACAAGATGCCAAATAAAAACTATCACGTTCGAGGCTTTTGATTGGCACCCTTTTTTGTAGCATGATGCAGAAGTGGTTGATGTATTCCCCTTCAGGCCTGTAGTTTTACAGAGCTTCTGCTTATACCGATTCCAGTGAAAAGTACCACATCCTTGGCATAAAACCATCCCCAAAAGGCATCAGTAACAGCAGCAAACAACTAATCAATGTATACAAGGGTCCCTCTTAATATAAATGCTTACCTCAAATCTGATGTTTTTAGCTTTCTGGAAAATCTGAGTTGGCTCAAAGGTGCTGAAATTATTCTGTAAAAAATCTTTACTCTGTTTAAGAATCAGAGCTCCTCAGGGAGGAAACATTATTGGTTTACATGAGTTTACATTTTCTGTATATATAATTTTCACTCAACAATAATCAGAATGCAACAAAGAAGTACCGGTACCTATATGCAGGGCAAGCAGCATGCTATCGATACAGAGAGACACCCCTGTGTAAACATGTTTCCATATTGAACTAGCATCCTCATTGGGCTATACTGAAAAAGCACTGCAGTGCTCTGAACTGCAGCTTCAGGGATACCGTATCAAGATCAGATGCTATGCAAACAATGCAGAATAAGCATACCGCGGTATACTTTAAAAGTTTAAATTATGTAAGGTGCGTTATAACATTATAAAAACTCTATTTTTTTTCATCAGCCAAATGTGCCATTATATTTGCAATATAGGATTTATTGAACATGATATAAAAAGAAATATTTTTCATGCTTCTCCAAATTTAATATTTCAATTAATTGCTTATGTGAGATTCCCATAAATGAAACTGGGTCAATCAAATCTGACACTGAAAATTTATATTTATATATCGTAGAGCTATATATTAAAACAACAAGACTATAACAAGAAAATATCAACAAAACCATAACCAACAATATAACGAGAAAAGCCCTGAAAGCTGATGATTTGGGAAACTTATAAAAATGGTAAATTAAAAAACAATAGGATAAGCAGAAGTATGAAGGGCAAGGGCAAGAACAATCTTAGTACATAGATTGCTTACTCAAGAAAATTGTATAAATTTGCTATTAAATAAGCAACATTCCTTCTCTAAAGTTGTACGTAGAAATTGTCATGAACATTTACAAAGATAATGCTCTTATATAACAATATAACATTGCTTCCTCCCAAAACATTGTGCAGAAAAAAATCATGGACCAGGCTTGAACAGTTTCTTCATTATCATCAGCAAAAGCAACAGCAGTAATGTATAAATTGCTATTCTCCTTAAAGACCGTTGCACAGAAATACAGCAACATCCCTTAATGATTTGTACAGAATTACCCATTTTCTCTGTATCCTTACTTGCATATTAATATTATTTGAATATCAACAGGCCTTTAGTTTTAATGATTTCTCTATAGCCCAGTATTACTAAAATGTTATGCATTATACAAGCAATACATGTGATCTTTGCTCAATTATTAATTTTGTGCAGTACACATTTTATAGCGTAAAATCATATAATGTAGGACACTTAAAACAGTCATCTCTTTAAATTTCTTCAGTCAAGATCCAAAAATTAATTCCACTTGGCCAACTATACCTTTGATTCATGGTATTTGAATGAGAGGGTCAGTTTGGAGTAGTGGTTAAGGCATCAAGCTAGAAACTGGGAGACCATGAGTTCTATTCCTGCCTTACATACAAAGCCAGCTGGATGACTCTGGGCTAGTCCCTTTCTCTCAGCCCTAGGAAGGAGGCAATGACAAACCACTTCTGAAAACCTTGCCAAGAAAACTGCAAGGACTTGTCCAGGCAGTCTCTGAGAATCAGACATGATTGAACAGAAGAAAAAAAATGGCAGATCTAATGTTAACACAAACTAGATGACAAAAAAAGAACAAAAAGAGCTATTATAAAAGAGTTATGATAGATTTTGGAGGAGGTACCCTCTCCACCAAACCCCCAAAAATATATCCATTAGTTCAATCCCTTGAACTAATTCAGTAACTGCTTGGAATCCAGCCTGTCATGACAAATATATTATCAGGGTAAAATAATTCACAAAATGTCCCCTTCTGAAATAATTAACTTTGTATTCTCCTCAGAAAATTACAGCTTTGCAGTAATGAGACTACTATTTGAGTTTAAAAAAATGATTCAGACATGTGTCCCAAAAGAAAATTCAGGCACAGAAACAATGAATTCTGTATGTTCTTTTTTTAATTTCAACAGCTTCTTTTGTTTCACAAAATTCACTTATGATTGTAGTTTTATGAGGACAGAAGACAACAGTTCAACAGCCAGTGAGCGGAAAACAACCTAGAGAGTTAAGAAAACAACTAAAGGGGGGGTAAAAGAAAAAGAGGAAATGTGCCATTTATGTCTCAAATACAACTTCAGGTTTTGTTTTTAGCATAAACAGGAACTTCGTAAAGTACTTACATATGCATTGAAACAGGCTGCAGACCACATAGAAAGCTCAAAAAACAGTCTTCATTGTTTTCTAAACTCCTCAACCATATAGACAGACCCCTTTTAAAATTCATTTTCCTTTCAAAGAGATGTTGCCCTGCCAATCAGCAGTATATGCAAGATAAATCATTTCTAGTAGTCATGGATAAGCTTTAGTCAAGTGAGTTCTATTTTGAGACGCTTGACCTGGATGCATCTAACATACGTTTAAAATTAAAGAATGCTTAGTCCAAATGTTTAATGCTTTTGAATTCCAGAAGAAAATAGAACTCCTAGTCATTTCTCACAAAAATAAACTCCTATTTAGCCTTACCAGCTTTCCTAATTTTAGACTGTAGTTTAGGAGTCACTTGCTTGTATGTGCATTTAAAAATGTATGAACCATTATATGGCAGGAGTGGGCAATTAATTTTCCCAAAGAGCCATATGAAAAACTGGGACTGTTGGGGAGGGTCACTGCTGCCCTCTCCCCTGCACCATGCCACTCCCTCCAACACACTGCCCCTTGGCACTGATGCTATACCCCCCTGCTGGCAATACCAACACTGTGAGGTGGACAAGGACAGTGGAAGGTGTGAATGTGACCCACACTCCGTAAAATGCCAACGTCTGGTATATCATATCAAGAACAAAGGGTGCATTATGTCACTCTCATACTTCAGAATGTTTATGAAAGGCTTTCTGGTTTATCTTTTAACTTTGTATATCTGAACAATAAAATTAATCACTTTAAAAACAGTTTTGGGACTATCTTTAAAATGCTAAACTTGTTATACTATTCACATGTTTCTCTTATCTACCAAATTCTGATTAGTCCACCCACTATGATGTTCACTGACAGGCAATATTGCTGATGTATTAAGGGAATTCCCCATATTTTCTAATACAAGCTGTGATATCACTGCACCAAGTGGCAAGATACATATAACATTGTCTGAATTAATATATGCAGGGGGAATAAACCAGAAACTGTAGCAATTATCCAGGCAGACAAAAGGCCTATCATGCTAGAAGCTTTTAACTGCATATTTGTAGTTCTCATTCAACAGAAGAGCTTCCCACAAATCAAGATTTTTTTTAAAAAAAAGGTCCACCTGACCACCCAAATGGAAGAAATTAAAACCTGGATCCAGGCAGGATTAAAATGGATCCTCATATTTACATGGAATCTACTGAGTACCACTTACAAATCACAGATTCCATCCTTCTGCACAAAATGATATTTGCACCCATTAGGCGAAAAGGTGGATTCTTATGGTTTTTATGTTGAATCCATGTGAACCTGCAGATTATATTCATCACTGGTGTGGTTAGTTGTATACAAGTGGAATGAATGGGAGGGATGGAAAGAATGTGAGCTGGTTCTCTGTGATTGTTACATCCTCAACCATCATATTCTGCCTAAGCATTTCCCTAAATTATGATGTAGAAGTGATGGGTCAAGAGTCTTCTTTAAAAGATAGATTCAGGAAAAAGCTTAATTAGTCAAGTAATACCCCAAGAAGATTTTGCCTGGCAATTATAAACTATTAACAAATAGAGAAAAAAAACCAAAACCCTAAATCTTGAGGGACATCTGACCAAATGATGGGAAAAAAACCACATTTTGTTGTTACTGTACTTCTAAAACTAAACCTCAAAACTGGACTG
>JANHFL010003448.1:4801-20117 GCA_032468155.1 Oxyrhabdium leporinum | reverse complement strand
TCGAGGCCCGGCTTCTTCAGGAGAGGGCGCACCATCGCCCGTTTTAGGGCGGTTGGAAACACGCCCTCCCCCAAGGAAGCATTGATGATCTCCTGGAACCATCCTCGTGCCTGGCTATAATTCTTCTTACAATTTTATAAAGGCTCAGTTCTTTTGATGAGAACTTAGTCAAAATTGCTGCTGTTTAGAATCTGATTCTAGGCTATCGCTGATTTATTAATTTTATATGCCGTCCATCAAGAGACTCTGGATGGTTAAATCTGGTATTATGGTTAAATCTGTATTACAGAATATAGGTAATTCTTGACTTATGACCTTAATTGAGCCCACAATTACAGTCAGAAGTCATCGCACGTATTAAGCAAGTCACCATATGATCATAATTGATTTTTTACAACTTTTGCAGCTGTTGTTAAGCAAACATGGTCTGTAAGCTAATCTGTTTTACCCAATGGAGGGTTTTTTGCTGGGAATGACTAATTGGAAGCTGCAAAAACCATCAAAAACCGTGGTCATGTGACCATGGGATGCTGCAAATGATTGTAAAGGTAAGGTGGTTGCCGAATGGTCAAAATACAATCATGTGACCGCAGGAGGATGTGTGTATGTTGTCTGTGTGTGTACGCAGTCATGGGAACTTCAAACTCGGCTCGTAAGAACCTTTGGGAGGGGGTCATCATAACTTCAAATACATATGATTTATTTGCTTATGTGATGTTTCTTCAGCCATATAAATGACCATTTAACAAGCAGAAAAAGAAAGGTATGTGATACTTCTGAAAATTAGTTTGATTGCCTGAATTCTTATTGTAGTCCTATTTATAGTGCAAAATATTTTACATTGCATTTTTTTAAAATTCATACAATTCTCATGATGGTTTTCTGGCACCAAAAGACCACATCATTCTGAACAGCTGGTGAGTGATAAAACTGCAGTAAAAGTAAACACTTACTGATAGTCTGTCATCTTCCCGTCTCCTCCGACCTCTGAAAATGTTTCTTCTGCAAATTAGCAAAGAGAAGCTTCTGTGAATATGTTTGTTTATTCATATGTGATGTGAATTAATGACATTAATGATATAATAATATGAGGACCTTACCTGCCTCTTCCCATGCCATAATCACCATTTTGTTCTACATGAGTAATTTGAGACTCCTTCTGTGTGTAGCTTGGCTCTTGATGTCCTGATAGTGTACTTGTTTGCCGCTCTGGCTGAAAATTCCGTAAAGTGGTTCTATGCAAGTGTCCATCACCTGCTGAAACAGTACTGAGTGTGGAGGGTCCTTCTGATGAGTGTTCTGAACTATTTGCCAATCGGAAATGAGACTTCACACTGGATTGACATATAAAAACAAGTGAATAAATTCCTGCCACAACACAAATAAATTTCCCTAAAGAGCTCAGAGGAAGTTGATGTCTTAAGAATCAAGGAAATGTGCCAATATCTTTTTGCTGATTTTAACTACATAGATCCGTTTGTCAAGAAGTGGCAAGCACATTTCTCCAAATCAATTCCTCAATGGTACTATCCAACCACAATTCTTCCCTAGATAATTTATAAATGTATTACTAACTTAGTGTTGAGAGGAGAGGGGCGGGGAAGAGGGCTCAGTATCATATATATAAATGGATCATAAAATACAGGTGGGATTTCAATAAAAATAGAACAATATTCAGTAAATCTAACGATTTTCAAAAATGCTCCCCATCAAAAAACTATTTCTTGAACCTCAGGTAATATACTTTAAGTTACTGTATATGAATGGCAAGTGTATTGCTATGGATGTCAAAAGAGATTACACTGAGGATACACTGTGTTTCCCCGAAAATAAGACTGGGCATTATTTTCTTTTGAGATCCAAAATAAGCACTAGGGCTTATTTTCAGGGGTGTTTTATTCCCCCCCCCAAGATACAGGAGGACCCCTTCTGCTTGCTCGCGGTGGGGCAGGAAGCCGTGTGGCATGCCAATGCCGCCGCCATGTGGTGGGGTGGAGCTGCCCCATGCACCCCGCACCAGCTTACCTGCAGCCAGGCCACCCACCCCTCACGGCCCGAGCACACCACTTGGCCTCCTGCTCCATTGCAGCCATGAGCAAGCAGAAGCAGTGGACTGGTGGCCACATGGACTCCTGCTGCACATGGCTGCCGGTGCTGCTGCTGCAAGGTAGATGTTGGGGTGTAGATGGCCTGCCTCTGGAGGTCCTGAGGTAAGCCAGTGCAGGGCACGTAGGGCAGCTCCATCACCACCTCGCCTCACGGCCGCAGCACAAACAACCAGACATAATGGGCAGCCGGCTGCGCAGGCGTAAAAAAATATGCTAGGGCTTATTTTCAGGAAGAAACAGGGGTACTTGGGAGCAGAAAGATGACCCTGCAGGTATGCAATATCACATTTTCCAGTTACATAAACACCCCCCATTTTAGCTTACAATCTCGTACATTTCTTTCGTAAATTCAAATAAATATTCTCACATTTATTTCATTTTCCTTTCTTCTAGTTAGAGTTGAATTTAAGGAATAATAATCAAATGCTTCCTTTTTTCATTTGAGAGTTGGACAGTTATCTAAATTTTAGACAACCAAGCATCTCTATCTCCCTTCCCACTATCTTTATTCAGTGGTATAATAATATGAAACTTACATAAATAAGTACAGGTAGTCCTTGACTTACAACCATTCATTTAGTAACTGTTTGAAGTTACTACAGCATTGACAAAATAGTCATAAATTTTTCACACCACCACTGTAGCATTCCTATGGTCACATGATAAAAATTTGGACGCTTTGCAACTGATTCATATTTATGACATTTGCAATGTCCCAGGGTCATGTGATCACCTTTTGTAAACTTCTCACAAGCAATGGGAAAACCAGATTCACTTAACAACCATGTTACTAACGTAACTGCAGTGATTCACTTAACAACTATGGCAAGAAAGTTCATAAAATGAGGCAAAATTTACTTAACGAATATTTCATTTAGCAACAGAAACGTTGGGCTCAATTATGATCATAAATCGAGGACTACCTGTACACACGATAAAATAAAACAAATATATGTCTTCCTCCTTAAGAAGTTCCAATCCTTTATCAAGGAATCTTAAGTAGATCTGAAATAGCACATCACTGCACTAAAAAAAGGGCCATGCCAAGTTGTCAAAAAAAATGCTTTGACTTTAGGGTTTATTTGTCTCCCAAAAATTTAACATACCTATTTGGCACATTCTGGGATTTCTCCCCTGCTCTAATCCACCACTTGGTCCAAACAAACAATTCTATGATTAAACTTGAATGATATACATGGGCAGGGAACTGCCAAGCTTATATGTAGCAATCTGAAACTGAAAATTGTTTTACCGAATTTCTTTAACAACTCAAGGCAGCTTGTATAAGAACTGGTGTTATTTTCTTTCTGCCACCATTCATTTACTATATTTTTCGGAGTATAAGATGCACTTTTTCCACCCCCAAAAGTGGGTGGAAATGCCTGTGTGTCTTATACACTGAATGTTGCCGAAGCCCTGCCTACCCACCGGCCCCCACCCTTTGCTCTCTCTCTGCCTCCCAGCAATTTCCTCCTTGCAACAAACAGCAAACAGCCTGTTTCAGCTTCAGCACAGCCTGATTAGCAGAAGCAGCTGATTGTCTCTTGAATCGGCCTCCCGATGATCAGCTGTTTCAGGCTGCAGGGATCGCCATCACCTATTGCCGCCTCCACGCGCCCCATTTTCAGCCTCCGCGCGCCCCATTTTTGCCCCATTCTGGGCGGTGGGGATCGGAACGGGCAGAAAACAGGGCACGTCGAGGCAGCAATAGGCGATGGTGATCCCAGCAGCCTGAAACAGCTGATCGTCAGGAGGCCAATCCAAGCATCAGCTGCTTCTGCTAATCAGGCTGTGCTGAAGCTGACCAGGCTGCTTGCTGTTTGCTGCAAGGAGGCAAATTGCTGGGAGGCAGAGGCAGATTTTTTTTTCTTGTTTTCCTCCCCAAAAGCTAGGTGCATCTTATACTTCGGAGCGTCTTATACTCTGAAAAATACGGTATTTATTCACGGTTTCATTTAAGCCTACTTCAATGACACCAGGATTTTGGTAAACTGTTAAGATTACAAAATAATGCAAGAAATAATTACCATAGCTGTGAAAAATGACTTCTTGGTGAAAATAAGAAAACGAATTTTATAAGCAATGAGCAAATAAAGAATTTTCAGTTCAAGAAAAAATATTTCAAAAACATTTTCTTTTAATGACATGTTGCTAGAACATATTTAAAAAGAAAAGAATGATTGGGTATCATAACTAACATAATGAAATTAACTAAAGAGAAATAAAGTTAGTTTTAGATTAAAACAAACGTAGACCAAAATATTGCCATGAGTAAATTACAGATGATTCTTCTCATCAAACATATTATGCAGACTAAAAAACCTCAGAAAACAGCCCTTTTTTTTTGCAGCTGTCAGTCTCAAAACACAACTAAATGTCCTGTAGACTTTAGCAAAACTACTTCTTTTAGATATGAAGGAAATAAAATATAAAACTAAAGAAAATATAATACAGATGTGAAATTGAACAGGAGTTGACAGGAATTCACTTATGAGCACGGATAAAACGACCACTCTCTTTTATTGAACCAGTTTGGTAATTCTCCAATATAAACACATAAGTTGTTTTACTTTCCAAAAATGTTGGCACCAACTTTCTTACCGATTTCTATGGAATGGGCGACCTATACTCAATGCTGCATTATTTGTCTTGTATGAACCTGGTGAACTGAAGCCGTTCAGAAATCCACCATTCGGAAACGGAGCCTGAAGTAAGCACGACATATATCATGAGGTTCACTGCAAACGAACAACTGAATACAAATTCTCAGAATTGCAATTTTAACAGCTGTACAGCTAAAACCAAGGAAGTACAGGTAGTCCTTGCTTAATGAATGGTCACAGTCACGATAGAATCGTTCAAAATCTACTTATGATCCCATTCTGGATTTCTGACAGCATATTCCCACCATGGTCACATGACCATATTTCAGGCACTTGGAAACTGGCATACCTTTATAGCTAGTTACAGCATTCCAGTGTCATGTGACTGCAATGCTTTTGCTGGTTTCCAACAAAAAACGCCCATAGAAATGAATGGATTTATGACCACAATATTAGCATAAAGACTGCTGCAAAAACAACCATACAATTGGTCACTTGAGGGCCTTGACTTATAACTGTCATGACTTACAACATAAATTCTGGCCTCCATTACAGTTAAAGTCAAGGACTACCTACATGTATTACACCTATATAACTTCTACAATAATTGTTGTTACAATATAAACTTGGATGCCTAAGCATTGGTTGGAGGTGTTCTCCAATTTATTACTTTTGGAAAATATTTCTAAAATAATATTGATATAGCAATGCAGTCAAAAGTTAAATGCAAACCACATTATCATTTAAAATAAACACCTGCTCATGAAACACAAGCTTTTATTTTGGAATCAACAACCCTGTGGAGTTCAAGTATTTAAACAGTTCAAAAATATAAAATTAGAACAGTGCAAACTGCATTTCATTATATTCACTATTAATACAGATCTGACTTTATTTTCTATTAGAGTTCTACCAATACAGGTACTCCTCGACTTACAACCACAATTAAGCCCAAAATTTCTGTTGTTAAGTGAGACATTTGTTAAGTGAATTTTGCCCTATTTTACAACCTTACTTGCCACAGTTGTTAAGTGAATCACTGTTGTTGATAAGTTAGTAACCTGGTTGTTAAGTGAATCTGGCTTCCCATTGATTTTGCTTGTCAGAAGGTTGCAAAGGTTGATCATATGATCTTGTGACATAGCAACAGTCATAAATATAAACCACTTGCCAAGCATCTGAATTCTGATCACATGATCATGGGGATGCTGCAAAGGTCGTAACTTGGTCATAAGTCACACTTTTCAGTGCTATTGTAACTTTGAACAGTCACTAAATGAACTGTTGTAAGTCGAGGGCTATCTGTAATGAAAATAGTTGTTTTATATATTTGATAATGATTAATTTGTGCCACTATGTTTTAGTTTCAGAGTAGCATCCTGAATTTGTGAAGAACGCTTTTGTCTGCCAAATAGTTTCACAGCCAATCTATATGGTTCAACACTTGTGGAAACCCCACTTAGTTATAAAGATAAATATCTTCTATTTGGAATTTAAATGTCTATGTATAATTCCCTGGAATTATCAGTGTTCCACTTCCCAAGCCACAAAAAGTAGAATATGCAATCCCAACATCAATTAAAAGCTGTATGAAGGTCAAATGACATTCATTGCAGGACAGGGGACATGGCATTATTTAAGACACATTTATATCTTTTGAAGTAAACACTGCAAAGCACAAACGTTAAGTACTTACCAAGGGTGTTTCAAAATAAGGTGCAGGGTTTGGAGACCATGTCTGAGGCACAATACTATAGATGGAGTACTGCTGAGGACTGTATATAGGCTGCATGAACAGTGGTGAGGCAAACTGTGCTTGTGTCTGAACCGGTTGAACATAAACACTGGAATCCACTACCCGGTAACCATTCTTTGCAAAAAATGTGTTGATGGCTTTTATCCTGGCCTGTTTAAGAAAGTTTAAACTAGGCTATATTTATCATACCAAACATAAAGACCGTTACAGGATACAAATGTTACTATTTGTATTTCATGTTTCCGAACAAGTTGTCTGTAGCTTTACTTTTTTTACCTTTTGTTAAAATTTTGGGATCTGCAATTAAAAATGCCAATTCAAATTAGTTCTTGACTATTTCTGCAACCAACTTAGATTCTTTGCTGAGCCACTTTGCAGAATGTCTTGGGAGCAAACTGCAATTCAGTTTAATAGATACACTTTATAATCATTGTCTGGGACAAATATTTATTCTTTTTTTAGTCTTCAGATTTTATCAAGATTTTACCGTGACAAGATTACTCTTGCAATTAAGACTACCGCAACATTATATGAGAAATAATCCTTTGTAGTCTTATTCATAGTTAACAGTAAAACAGTTAACTTTGAATTAAACCATAACTAAAGTTGGTGCTTCAAAATATTGTATCTATGAAACCCTGTAGAAAGACAACGATAAAGGTTATGATAATCATGCAAATAAAAATCTAATACTGATTAAGAAGTTATAAGTGTAACTTACTGTTTAAGTATTGAACTACAACTTGAGGTGTACATACGATAATATAGCTTACCATTATTGGCTTGCCCTGAAAGGTTTTAACTTCTTCCCGTAAATATTTAAAAGCCTGTACAGATATAGAAATATCCAATGACAGATCAGTATAACAGCATTTTCAAAAACATTAAAAAAATTTCCAGGATCAATTTCAAGCTGAAATATAAGTAACTCTACAGCACTTTTTTGTTACTTCTGCAACATTTCAACTTTGTTGTATTAAAACATTAAGAAAATTATACACCACCTTACTTTCCCATATTTTCTGAAACAAATCTTTTCTCAAAAATCATGTGTAGATTTTTCTTTAAAAAACAATATTTTCTTTATTTAAAGTTATGAATCACACCCCAGAAATAAAGACCTGTGCAAAACAATATACGGATAAAAATGATAAAACATTAGCTAGCTTACTTTTAACTGAAATTCACCAGTGTATTCAAAACTAATGCATCTGAAAGTTCTGGAATGTTCTCTCACTGAGCAATGGGAGATTAGAGCGCTTACCCGATGGCAGAGGGGAGAGCAAAGGAAAGCACAAGTCTACCAAAGGAAGAACCAGCACCGTGTCTGAGATTGAGCACACATCTTAGCAAACTGAATGGGAGATACCACATTACATTTTACATGTAAATTTTGACATTCAGGCACGGTAAAGTCCTCTGAGTGAGGTCTCTCTCAACACCAACCTGCTGGGAATTTCTCCTGATTTCACATTTCAGATGAACACAAGTTGTTCTTGCTGTGAACATGAGGGCTAATGAAAGTGGAAGAGGTACCAAATGGATCAGTGGAAATGAAGAAACCATAGCTGTCATCCTTGAACAGGAAGAATTTTATTTGGACTTTTGGAAAACAGCAATGTGTGCAGTGACACATCTTCTGCCATTTCCTGACTCTTTACAATCACCTAGCTGCTTACAATGATCAATGTCCTTAGCTTTTGGAATACTGAAGGTGGAGGAAAGAGATTTTTTGCTGGGGTAAATGGTATCAGGGAGTCTTACGTAAGATTAAGCAGCAATTAATGGGCTGCAGTCAGCGTAGGTACTGTTTGCTAAGCTTGGGTAGTATGGCCCAAATGGAGTGCAGACAACTTCAGATTTCAAATGCTTTGCCATTTTACATGATTTTGTTGAAATTGGAAGTAGGTATGAATGAGTAGAGATTGGAACCCTGTAAACTAGGGATAGAGTCAAAGTAATTGACTCCATACATCTGTAGTAAGCAATTCTGATAAGCAGCATGATTTCTCCAAAGCAAAACTAGATATCTGGGGGATGGGAGAGAATCAGTTTAAAACTACAAATCCAAACATAGGTTATTTTGCTTCCTTTTAGAGAATGGAAGAAAAATCTCAGACCAAAATGTAAAACAAAAGATCTTCCCAAGATCATCAGAATAACAAAAAATAGAATTTTGGTGAACTTGGTTTTAGATATATAGTTTAAGGGCTACTATTTTTCAATTAAACTAGAGAAAATTCCAGAATGAAATTACATACAGACCTAAAGCTGTTAGTGAGATTCAAAGAAAGCACAAAATATAACAGGTCACATTAAACAGGATTCTAGTACAGCAAAGAAATTTCCTAGAAATGGGAATTTTGTTTTTCTTGGTGTAACAAAAGTCTTGATTTGACCAAGTTCTAAATAATTTCATTTTCAAAGCTGCAAATACCAGCACATCTGTAGATCTGCAGAAATCTTATGAACATAATTTGAAGACCAGCAGTCTATAGAAATTCTGAAAGAGTGCCTGATTAACAAAAGGACTTCTATGAAGAAAAGAACCCTCGATTAAGTTTGCATTTCCAACTGCAAGCTTTAGACAACAAAAGAATTTCTTGCCACACTGAAAAGACCGAACACCACAATATTTTCAACCACTTTCAGATTAACTGCATAACATGCTTGAGGGTGAAAATAGCAAGAATGTGTTTGCATATGTGTTAATGGTTAAGAGAAGGTCGTTTATTCATGGTCTTAAAGTAATTTTTTAATAAGCTTTATTAAGATCAACTTCCTGATGCTGTGGCTCTGCCTATGTTTCTGAATTTATGTACATTCTATTTTTATTAAATTGATATATTTAAAATCAAGAATTCCAAACTGTTTTGACTTATCTGAGACACTAGAAAAAGACAGAATTCATTAGTGCAATGAAATTCAGAACACATGATACTCTTACCTGCTGCGCGTCAGTATCTGACTGGAATGTAACGTACCAGTTGTTATTGTGAGCAAATTCACAACTTATAACTTTGGGACAGCTTTCATTCTTAAACAGTGCTTTTACCTCCTGGATTAAATATATAAAGACTATTTCAGTGAATTATATTATATTAACAATTATGTTTAAAAAAATCCTATCCATGCTGGAGGGGATTTTAATTTCTGCAACAATAGCTTGAAAATTACCGTTTTCATTTTAGTTTCCAAACAATGGTTAATATTAAGTATATAAGATCATTCTGTGACTTTCCAAATCAATAATTTGCCTAGCAAAGTAATACTTTAAAAAAAAAATACACCCTATTCACAGCTAAGAAAAATCATTATTCTTTACAACTAGCAATGCTGATGTCATACCATTTTTAAAAGGCCTGGGAAACAATACAGGTATTTTAAAAGTACAATCATTGCCAAATATTTCTATTCTCTCAAATCTAGCTCAAAACCAAGATGTAGCTCAAATACATTACCATCTCTCAGTTGCAAACGTAGATCAAATATAAATACTACTTTTACCTACTGGTTATTGTCCTGCAAATGAATGTTTTCACATTGTCATATTTGTAATAATTTTTAAGACACTTCTTACCTCTACTGGTGTGGTTTCAGGGATCTCACGAAGGATAATAATGCAACGCTTATGATTTGGTCTAACTTTCTCTCCTTGCTCATCCACTTGGACTATAGGAGAAGCTAAATTAAACAGAACAGAATTCTGTTTATTGAAAATACACTGAGATAACATGATGAAAATCTCTCTTCAAATCTCAACTTAGTCTAAAACAATATGGTCACTGTTTAGTACTCAATGTATGTAATTCTGCTCATTCTTCTGTTAGCATGTCGTCATCTGGCACAACAGATTTTATGTATGCTAGTAAAATACTATTGAGTATTAATGGGTATAATACTCTCTACTGGTACAAGTTTCAGGTGTGTTTTAGAAAATACATCTTTGGTTAACTACAGGTAGTCCTCAATGTATTACCAGAAAAGGGACCAAAATCTCGTCACTCAGCAAAGCAGTTAAGCAAGAAACCTGTATGACTGCTTTACTCAATAACTGCAACCCCAGCATTCCCAGTTGCAATCATTAAACAATCTTCTGGGTCATTAAGCAGACGGAGCAAAAGAACTGCCTGCTAGGATTAGCTCCCCTCTGCACAAGGAAGAAAACTTCTCTGGTGGGTTGTAAAATATAGCTTGGACCTTCAGAATCTAAGCTCCATGTTTGCATCCTGATGAAATTCAGCTCTCCTGTGTGTGTGGAAGGGAATGTCTCTGGTGGACTGTGGGAATGCAGTTTAGACGTTTGGAACCTGAGCTTCATTTCTCCATCCTGCTGAAGGAGTTGTTTCTTTTGGCAGGGAGCTCCTTCAGCCAGTTCCCAGAGGTGAGAGGGAACCCTCTTGGCAGGCAGCAACAGCTTGCAACTTTCTCTGCTCGCTTCCCCATTGACTTTCTAGGGAAGTGGCATAAAAAAATGCAAATGGAAATCAGGTGATCATGGGGCATTTGGCAAACAGTCATAAGTATAAACAAGTTGTCAAGTACTCAGATGCGACCACTATAAGTGGTGGGGTGATGTTTTATGACAACTGGAAGTGTTAAATGACTGGTTGTAAATCCAGGGAAACCTTGCTTATCTCTTGCCTCATTCAGTAACTATTCAAAGTTAGGATAGTGCTGAACAAGTAGCTTTACAACCAATGCTTGCATTTATGCCTCCAGAGTATGCCTCAGTCACATGATTGCCATTGTAGTCAGTATATGTGAGCCTGTGCCTGAACTGTTAGTTTCATTTTCCGCCCCTTCCAGAGTTAACAGTGTTATGTGATGTCATGCTGATCACATGACCACAGAAATGTCTTCAGGCAGCGCTGGGCCAATGGCTTTGAATGAGCAACACCTTCTATAGTTGGCAACAACTAGCAGAGTAAAATCCACAGGATTCCTTTACCTTTTCTTTCTTTTTTTACCTCCAGAGATGGGAGAAGGATTACAAGAGGATTAGCAGGCACACAATGGGGAATACATATTGAAAGGAACGCACTTGTGCCATACACAAGCAGTGTCTGCTAACTCTCTTGTAATCCCTTTCTCTCCAATCTCTTTGCTCTGCAATAGGTCAGGTACCAAAGAGATTGCTTCCCCCCCCCCTTTTTCCTCACCTTGGTAGGGCAGATTGCTTAAATGGGGAGAGCAAGCAATATCTAGTTAGTCTCTCTTGTACCTCATTTTTTCATCCCCTTGTCAAAGAAAGTAAATAAAAACATCAATTCGCTTCTTGCTAATTATCCAAGTGCCAGAGTGATCATTCCAAGGGATGGGTGAGAGAGGAAAAGGAAAACAGTCACAGGCATGTGATTTCCCACTTAGCAACATCATCAATTAAAGACAGAACCACTGGTTCCCACTGTAGTTGCTAAACAAGGAATGCATCTATATCTATCTCTATGTAATAACAAGATCAGGACAGGAGATTCATATGGAATAATAATTCTATAGAATTAACACAGAAATGAGATATATACCATATATAAGTAAAGGTAACAAATACATTAAATATTTTTATATACCTCTTAGTACTTCCACAATAAGATCCATATTGGTTGTCAGTTTCTTAATTCCTTCCATATTGGCAATAGTCCATATTGGAATAAATTGATCACTGTCCATCTGAGACATCAAGTAAAGATCCTTGGATAGATTCTCACTAGAAATAAGTTAATAAACATTTTATGGAACTTTTAAAAAAATAAATAGTAGTATTTTCAAAAGAAATTAAGCTACTAACCCCAGAAACAGTTTAAGCAGTTAATAATACAACCCAGCTACTTTTAAAGGATGTATTATTTTTAAACAAAATCTTGATCATATTCCCAAATTAAAGAACCACCATATCAATATAAACTGACATTATTACTGAAAAATAGTTTCAGATTTAGGGTGAAAAAGTAGACGGCTGTAAACATTTCAAGTATTTCTTTGCACCCACCTCACATCATCCAGATTGTTCCAAGCTGGTTCTGGCAAGCCTTTATTAATGCATTACACTAAATTATGAATATCATTCCTGACTAGCTTGCAGCAAACCCTTGTTTTAGCAAAAAACAAAACAAAACAAAACCTGAATGGGAAGGGAGTCCATCATTTCTCTGAATCAACTATATCAAAGAGTACATTATCACAGCAACAAAAATCATGCATTTTAGGTCATTAGTGATGTGAAATTATGCAAATAATTTGGATCAGTGGTGTAATGATATAATTACACCAATTATGTAATTTGCAATGGAATTTGGTCTGTTCCATGTGAACCCATTGCATCGCAGTCCAGCAAATCAAGGTTTTACTTTGAACATCTTTGGCAACTGTATTTAGAATTAAAGTATTCACTTATTTATCCCCAAGAAAGCATGGAGAGTTATTAAAAAATAAACAATTTCTCTATTTTATTTCAGGTTATTTTAACAGATGTTTTTAGCTCAATCTGACTTTGCAACTATATCTGGATCTTATTATTAGCACTGGGAGCCTCTAGAGATATCTATCATTAAGTTTTCAAATTAATTCCTTATAAAATGTCCACAAAGCATGCCAAGTGGCTCAATTTAGCTCAAACTAACCTCACGAATACACTAATATAATCAAAAGGCACAATACCGTGAAAAACAGAACTCTAATTGTTTCTTCAAGCATTCTTTTAAATCTTCTGTAGAAATGACAGGGTTGCCTTCACCTGAGAAAAGAATTTCAAGAATATATTATCTAAAACCAGGAACCTGGATTCAGTTTCTATCCCTACTCACAGAAAGCAATTGTAATTCACTTCCCCTGCTCCTAACACCCTTCTGAGAATATGGTGCTGAAGATTAGGGAATTCTTAGAAAGCAAAGGCTTTGGAAACAAGTATCTTACTTCCTTTCTCCTTTCAGCAGTGTTGGATCAAAGGATATCAGTAGCCAAAAAAGGTTTTTTCTTCATGGAGGACTAGTGAGTCTGCAGTAGGGCAATTTATTAAGAACACCAAACTTTGATACCAAATCCCCAATACCTGGGCTGCATTCAGTAATTTATAACTGCATGTAGTAATTACTCTTCCTTCTTTTTAAACTTTATTAATTATGCAACATTGGTTTGTAATATTTATGGGTTCTAGGCATATTTTGAACAAAAGATTGTTCTATTAATATTAATTGCATTGAAACATTCTTTATAGGATTGCTACTGTCACTTAAGAGTCATCAAATATAGAGCTAATGTGATAGCAATAAACACAATTTAAAAATATACAGGGCTTTTTACGATAAATCTATAACCCACAAATACTTGCAATAGTGTTTTGAAGAAGAAAAAAACAATTATCACATGGAAGAAAATCTTACATACAATTTACACACAAACAATAAAATTAAACAGGCTTCCCGTTTTGTTGTTACATAAGCACAAATACAAAATGAGACTATGGCACAAAATTGAGCTAGGACACCAAGCTATCAAAGAAGAAATAAAAAAAATATACATTGGGTTAACAGTAAACAGAAAGCATGAAAAAAGAACAAGCCATTTATCCTGAAATTATTTTCAATCTAGTGTCCTTTAAAAAAACATTTAAAAGAGGAGAAATAAAACAGGACCTTGTCTTACCTGGGAAACTAAATTATAATTTTCAACTTTTTATTAAATCACTTAAACATGGTGTGTGGGGTGGGGACTGGAATTCTAACTCTTAAAAAAACATTTTTGTGTGGTTTCAAAGCCACAATCAATTAATAACAGTGATATCCACATGGATATTTTTCATGCAAATGTTGCTCTTTCTGGAGTCTCAAAAATATCTTTCTGAAGTCTGTCAATTGTCCTCTGAATAACTAAATATAATATATAATGAATGCCGTTTTCCAGATTCTACCAAAATATTAAGGAATCACCATTTTTAGACAACTATGCTAGGTAGATGTAGCAAAAAACCCAACACCCTACTGCCACTATCCAAGCTCTGAGATATTAATAATTTCATGCACTATACATAACTAGTACTGAAGGTATACACAGTGTGTATGTACTATTCAGAACCTATGTAATAAACTGCATAATTTGCCAATGCATTTGGAATAATATTTCATTGCTATTTCTAGTTTTAATCAATGTAGGTTATTTACCCGAAACATCATAGAGTGGATATCCAAGTTCCTCATGTGCTAAGACCAGACCATTAGCAGCTGATTCCTCAGCACATGAACTGTTTCTTGACAATTCACAAGATGAATACATTGCTTCATATTGTTTAGTACAATCCTCTGCAGCCTCAGTATTGCCTGAAAGATTAAAGAGCAATCAATGAGAAATAAAGTCTAGCAGCATCCCATCCTTATATAAAAAGCTAATGTTTGAGGACCTGTTGTGAGAGCAGGCTGCCCAGAAACTGGCTAGCACCTGTGCTGCTGTAATCCTGTCTCTTTAAGCGCTCTCGGTAGCCAGCACTGCAACCTTGGATATAAAAGCTGTGCTGAGAGGCAGCTGGTGGTGTTATGTGGGAGCAAAGCTGTTAGATAAGAGATAATTGTCTCAAGGAGTGGGAGGAGGAGGATTTATGAGGAGGAGGAGTTGGACTAGCAGTAGTAGGAAGTTGTAAATTGGGTATAATTAAAAGAACCTGTGAGACCTCTAAGTACAAGGTTTTTTTAATTATTCTTTTAATTATTACTTTAATTATCGAAGCGCTCATATATATAGGTTAACTTGGATTCATCCACCAATTTTGGCTTTTCCCCCAACATTTTTATATAAATGACAGCTTAAAGGAGCGTCAAGTATACTAGATAATAAAACCTACACCACCTTCTCTCTCCCCC
>JANHFL010003447.1:130918-141215 GCA_032468155.1 Oxyrhabdium leporinum | reverse complement strand
AATGGAATGGAATGGAATGGAATGGAATAGAATAGAATAGAATAGAATAGAATAGAATAGAATAGAATAGAATAGAACAATAGCTTATTGGCCAAATGTGATTGGATACAGAAAGAATTTGTCTCTGGTGCATAAGCTCAGGATGCATAAAAACAACAACTGATAAATCATGATCATAATCATGAAATACGATCATCATAAATCATAAGATACATACTCAGTGATAATCATAGGGTACTAAATAAGCAAACAACATAAATCATAAAAGGATACTAAATAAGACAATCAACATAAATCATGAGATACGAACATAAAACATGAGATACAATACATCATAATGAAGATAGTGTTAGAGCTACATGGGACAATGAAATACCCACTAAACAAGTCCTTTGATTTTTAGAGCCTGTGCAATATGTGTCCCAATATGTTCCTAGAGAGGCAGAATTGGCAGGGCATTTGACAAAAAAAAGGTATTGTTTCAATTACTTCCAAATCAGAAAGGCAAATGTGTTAGGCATCCATTCTTCAATATCTTAATATCCACAAGCCTATTCTGTGCTGCTAGGTACTTCTAAGTGCAGGAAGGTATGGCTTTGGATCACATTCAAAGAATTGGTTTTATGTAACTCCAGATCTCTAAGTCTATCAAGTAAAATTATGCAGAGAAGGTGTTGCTTGCATATAATGAAACAGCTCCATCAGTTATGCGTTGGAGACATTGTTTTGAGTCAAACTGATCCTAAGCCTCTGGAAGCAATTTTTCAGAATCCTATTGATAGTGCTCTTGTCTGCTTGTGTAGCATACACTTATAGCTTCAGAGGCATCAACTTAATGCAGTGGATGTTCCAAGCAAATTGATGTATCTTGCTGATATGTTGTCTAGAGCAACTGCAGGCACTCTACAAATGATATTGTGGGTGAACAACGTTAGTCTATGGTAGCAAAAAATGAGGAGTCAGATAACAGGGGGTATGACACTTTTCGAACACAAATACCTTCAGCATTTGAGAGAGATTTCCCCTGTTGCACATTTTCACTATAAAAAACAACAACCTGTTACATTGTCAGGAGAAGGGCACGTTCTATCGAAGCAATTAACCTCGAATCTCAGATTTAAAAGAATACCTCGATCTCATTAATCTCGTTCAGATATTGCCAGGGTAAAAGGAATACTATCTTCACCCTGGGAATCTTCGATCAAACGTAATGGCTAAAAGGTTGATTAGGTGGTGAATAAAAAGGAACGTAAGAAAGCTATGTAATCTGAAATAATCAAGTCTATTGCTCCCATTGTTGGAATAGTGGTAGTAAGCAGTATTCACATGCTCAGTGTTTGAAGGATAAGATGGTGAAAAGAAAGTCATCAGTGTCTATACAGACGCAGGATGGTCAAATCATTGCAGGCCCAGCCATATTGGGCCACCTGGTTAAATCAAATCCAAATCTTAACTCCAGCCTGTTGATCCAATTGATTGCTTTTTCTTGAAGCACAAACTGAGGTCAGCTCATAAAAATGCAGAGCCCCCTATTTCTTTGCTCCATCTGAATGAAAGGACTGATTTTTAAGACGAGAAGGGCCACACTTGTTTGAAGATCATTCGTCTGCCAGAGCTGTCTTTTCAGAGACAGGAGAAGCCTTGCTAGGCTACCCCTTGAATTATGTGCCAGTCCTCTGCAGCCATAAACACAGGCGCGAAAGAGGCCAACTGTCAACAAAACAGTCCTATGTTTTGAAGCAAAAGCTTTGGGGACTTTCTTCATTTTTCTGGTTGAAAAGACCAATTCCATCTGGCTCAGAAATTGGACAAACAGGCTTCCCATTCTATGTTCCTAAATATGATTAGAGGAAGAAACAGAACTAAAGGAGTTTTCTGCTGAAGCCAAAGAGTTCAGAACCCATGAGAAATTAGTCCTCTCTTAGACAACCACAACTATTCTGGGTCAGCATTTCGCAATTGCTTCTGACCAGGAGCTGATTTCTAAAAGGAGAATTCTTCTTGGAGCTTTCTGCCATGCTGTTTAGAAGCCATCATAACAGGGTGGTGGCCACTGGAGGCAGCTGGGATTTTTAAAGGGGGAGTTTTGAGGTACCAGGGGAAAAAAACTTAATTCCATTTCAGAAATGCTCATCTGTTCTGTTTTCAAAAACTGAGAAAGCTTGGCTGCTGGACTTATTCCTGTTCATTGAAGAGGGCCCTGGCCGTAAGGTAATCAGTTTTTAAAGTGGAGTCAGGAAATGCAATTAAGCTCCCCAAACCCACCCAGGGCAAGCACAGTACACTGTATGGAAGGAAAACTGATCTTTTAAGCTGACAGTGAAAACTGAACATTGAGAATGAAATTATTTTGCATTTGACAAGAAGGCCTCAAACATTGTACAGGTACATTGTTGTGCTCTCTAAAAAATAAATATTCTGTATATTCTCTAAGGATTTTCATGTTTGCAGTTTGGAAATTACAGGATTCTGCCAGAGGAATATACAGAGTAGAATGATAGGAAACTTCTAGCAGTTTAATTGCAAATGACAGCATTTCTTTTATTAATTATGGCTGGCTGGCTATAGAGGCTACATTATTATCCCCTGAAGTGCTCTCTTTTAATTTTTTTATTTCATTTTTAGTAATCATTCAATATGATTATGACAGCGTCCAAAAGCTAGATATCTCTTACATAGTGGATAATTTCTGGCCAACATCTTCACTGTTCAGGAATGATGGCAAGTATGCTAACATCTGAACGAATTTAATTCTAAGCCAGTTTGGTATAATGGTTAAAGGATGAGGTTGGGAGACCACAAGTCCTAGTTCCGCCTTAGGCATGAAGCCAACTCTCTCAGCTCTAGGATGGAGACTATGGTAAACTGCTTCTGAAAATCCTGCCAAGAAAACTGCAAGACCAGACAAGAGTTAAAAACTGACTCAAATACTTAAATCACAAACCTCTTCTCAGAAACTGATCCATGAATTAAATATCCTCTGCAGAATATGTCTTCCAATGACTGATAGAAATGAAGAAAATGGCTGAACATGCTCCAAATGATCATGTGGTTGACCTGCGGCATTTTTTCAATGGGGCCCAATTCCAAAATCCTATGAAGGCTATCATTCCCTGTTTGTAATGGGCTACGATCCTCACACACTGCAAATCTGATAGCGGAGTGTGCTAAGGCTATCCCTGAACCAACAAGCTCACATAGAATGAAAATAAGAAACTGCCTTCTGAGTGGCTCCTATCTAGCCACAGTTTTGATGATTTATAAACATCAGAGGATGCTGCTATATGAGGAAGCAAGTGACACCATTTGCATCATGACATTATTGTGCTAGTGACAAAAAATTATTTAAGCTGCATGCATTACATTCTTTGTGCAATGACATGACATGGATGGCATCTTCATGGGTTGTAACGGAGACTATTCCTACTTGATGACAGTAATTAACTGAGCGTATTGGGAGAGGATGAAAAACTCTTGAGTTTATCTTGGGAATGAAGACTGGATCAATCAGAGATCCTTTTCTGCTAACAAGGCTCCTAATCTATCTGAAGTGACAGCTACTAGAAGATGTTATTCAGGGTTGGGATGCTGTAGCAATGCTCTCAGCATATCTTTCAGGCTTTTGATGGAGGACCCAGGCACCCTTGATCAAGGTAGCATGTAGAAAACTCTAACAAAATGAGGATAGATTCAAAGGCAAAGGTCGTAAAATCAGGCATGACTCACTTAACAATCTCCTTGCTTAGCAGTGGAGATTTTGGTCATAAGTTGAGACCACCTATACTTCACTTTTCTCTCTGCTGTTATTGAAGCAGAAGCCAAAATGAAATAAGAATGTATCTGCTAAATGATTGTGGTTTGAAGTTCACAGGACAGTATAAATTAGTTCCATGCCATTGTCCATGGAGGAAATGGTTTATTGGACTCAATTCAGCATACTGGTTTATCTGGTTTATTTCCATTTGGGAGAGCTGGAATTCAAAACCCTCACAGACTGAGGTCATAATTTTCTAACCATGATTTATTGAATAAACTACAATTGGCCTAGAAATGTACTAAGTCAGAAACCATGTGAGTGTTAGCCTCACTAGGGACACCAGGAAATCACCACCATACCAGGAAATCAATTCCACAGGAAAGCTGCAACTATCTTTATTAAGACTGACTATAATAACAGACTCTTGTAGGTCTAATTGTGCTGTATTTCTCCCTCCTTCTTATACTCCAATGAATCAGAGTGGTGTCCCTCTAAGCTGCTTCCAAATATTAACTCTTTATTAGGATTTAAAATGTTTCAACCCCTTTTGCCTGTAATGGTTCTTACATATCTCTGTCAAGGTCATCTTCCTTACTCTCTGTGGTGAGTGAGTTGACCTGGATTCTAAGTCAAATCCAAATAAATCACATTATGGTTTAGTGTAAACATGAATTTAGTCAATGGATAGGATTAGTTCAAACCATGGAGTTATATGCCTTCCGGACTGAAGAGCGGGTTCCTGTGTATGGCAAACACGCAGCATAAAGATTTTCAAGACGATATTTGAGATGCAATTTAAGAAGCCTAGCCCAGCTAATGCCACTAATCTTAAATAACTAAAAAGACTAAAGAAGTACTTCAGGTCTCCACTGTGGAATTTCTGGAGAGCACCATTGTATTTGAACTGCTTGATTGTAAAATGATGATTCAAGCCAAGCTGTGTGCTGTGAATTCAGTCAGCTGCTTCATGAGAAAGCATGAAGCAGCTGACTGAACACACCTTGACATTGTTGTTCTATTGTTATCAGACCCACTTGGCGCGCTGAACACCTCATTGTCCATAAAAACACAGCAATGCCACAAGCCAGTCTGACTGGGAATAATAGAAACTGTAGTACAAGACATCTGAAGTACATCAGGTTGGGGCAGCTTTTGTAAGCATCTCAACAAGAGCCCTTGCCAGGGTTCCAAAACAACTCTAGCTGCAACCTTTTGTAGCAATGCCCCAGAGATCTCAGCATGGCCTGTTTAGGTCCCTAGGCAAATCGTAATTCAAACCTGTAGGAAGGAATTCCAGCTTCCACAAGTCAAAAAGCCAGCGTTCATCAAATGCAAAACAGTCTCATAATGTTACAAACATTGTGCGTGTTGGCGTTGTTGATGTCAGTCTGCATTTGCAGGCAAGCAGCAAATATTGCTTCATTGACATTATCAGGTGAGGAAGCCCCACCACACCATCCCCAAAACACGCTTCCGGCATACAGAGATCGGTAATTCTGGGGCGGGAGGATGCATTCGGGTACATGGAGTCCAAGCTAACCTTTTGAAGTTGATTCGTATCATGCCATAATGTAAACCCGTGTTTCTTCAAGGTAGCAACTTTAAAATGGGTAGATTTCAACTCCCAGAATTCCCCAACTAGTCTGCTGGCTGGGGAATTCTGGAAGTTGGAGTCCACCTATCTTAAAGTTGCTAAACTTTAAGAAAAACTGACACCAGCGCTGTACTCACATACTGGGAGTAAATCCAGGCACAAAACAACCTGAGTCCTCAATATCTGAAGGACTTTTCAGCGAAAGGATTACAGCTCCATGGAACAGCACAGGCATTTTCTCATGAAGGAAGTGCCAGATTCAGTGCTGCCAACATTTTCCGATTAGAAGGCTACGAAAGCAATTCTAGCATCTTCCCAACTGATGGGATCAAGTTGTAATTTCAAAAATAATAGAAGCAAAAAATATATATTAAAACTTAGGGGAGTAATTGTATTAAGAATATTTAATTAAATATAATTTAAAATTAGATTTAATTTAATCAAAATTATTATTTTTTTCTCCTGAACCCATCTATTTGATGTGATTTTTTTTTCTCCTGAAAAAGATATCAGTGCATTTTCTGCCTTACCTTCCTTAGAGATTTTCTGCAGTGGAAAAAAATGAGAGACGAAAAGAGAAGGATACAAATGGGAAATGCTCTCCAGCTTCCTATCCTGTCCCTGCCTCCCTCCCCTTCATGCTAGAGACATAGCAAATAACAAATAGCATTTGAAACATCATCTGGAAACACCCTCAAATAGTTTTTTTTCCCTTCAGGGCCCCGCCTTGCATGGTGGCTACTTTTTCTTCTACCTCCAAAGTAAGGAAAATATACAGCTTAGGACACTACCACACAAATCTTTTTTTTTCAATCCTTCCCAACCCTTTACAATCATTTTCAAGTCAGTTGTAATTTTGCTCCTCAAAACCCAGAAAAAATCCAGTAGGTCCTCCGGTGTTCTTTCTTGCTGATCAGTAGATAGTAGAAAAATCATCCTTAGTTCATGCTGGATGATTTCCAAGCAAAACCAGATCAGTCATTTTCAAGGTGAGTAGAAAAACAGTTTTAAAAGACTGGAATGAGGCTACCAAAAGCCACTATTGTGGCTTCATAGCTACAGAGAATGGGAAGAACCAAGGAAACACGATGTGGGTTGCATCAGTAGCTCCAAACAGTGAGAAATTACTAGACTCCAAGCTCCAGTGTTCATACTGGAAGGGTATCTTTGCCACAATTCCATTTGTACCGCAACAGAAATGGAAGTTGCAGCTGAAAGGAGACAAAGAGGTGTGATTGAATGAGAAATAATACCAGGGCCTTAGGAAGATCTGTTCTTTTTTATTTCAGCAGTGGAATCTTATTCCTGGAGTTTATTCCTCAGGGAGGCTCACTGGCATTTAAAATCTATCATGCCACTTTCTGCCTTCTCTTCTTTAGAGGTTTTCTGTAGTGATAAAAAAAGTATTGGAGGAGGAAAAGCAAAAGATATAAATGGGAAATATTCTCTGATTGGATGTTTGTGGTCTCGTTCTATTTGATTTTGCTGCTATTTATCCCTTAAAATGAATTTGCTGTAGTTTCTTTGGGGAGCATTTGTTCTACCACTTTTAATTTTAACAGAACCTGCCTTGAGGAATTCTGTAATAGACAAGAGAGACATTTGTTTTATAAGCAAACAAATACATAATGTGATGTTCTGTGAACATTGTGGGCCAATGGCATGCGAAGAGAGAGAGAGAGAATGCTTCTCGCACATACTGTACATTATCTGAAGCACTATGAAACTCTGGCAGAAAGTCCAAAATATATTTAAAAGCCATTGTGTTTACATTGCCACAGAATTCAGAACATCGTATTTACATAAAAACCTCTGTCCCATCATTTTATTGTGCAAATAGTAGTAGAATTGCAATGTTTACACAAATGTTAGATTTTTCTTTTGCAAAACAAAGTTCTGCATTTCCTTTGGCTGAAGCAAGCTGCTTCATAATAAGCTAGGCACTGGACAAATCAAAGGAGGATTCCTCCAAACCAGGCACTCATCATCAAATTTCAAATTGGTGAAGTTGAGAGCCAGAATCTCTCAGGGCAGAGATGTCAGTTATGTCAATGGCCAATAGCCAGCTTCAAACTTGAAAAGTACAAAAGAAATAACATTAAACTGCAATGATTGTAAGGATTGCACTTCAGAGGCCAGTTTTAAGTGGCTACATCCTAATAGAATAACAGAGTTGGAAGGAATCTTGGAGATCTTTTAGTCCAAACCCCTGCTCAAGAAGGAAACCCTATTTCAGACAAATAGTTGTCCAATCCCTTCTTAAAAACTCCCAGTGTAGGAGCATTCACAATTTCTGGAGGCAAGTTGTTCCACTGATTAACTGTCAAGAAATTCCTCCTTAGTTCTAGGTTGGTTCTCTCCTTGATTAGTTTACATCCATTGCTTCTTGTCCTGCCTTCAGGTGCTTTGAAGAATCGGTTGACCCCTCTTCTTTGTGATAGCCCCTCAGATATTGGAACACTGCTATCATATCACCCCAGTCCTTCTTTTCATTAAACTAGGCATACCCAGTATCTGCCACCATTCTTCATGCATTTTAGCCTCTAGTCCCCTAATCATCTTTGTTGCTCTTCTCTGGTGGGTCATCTCATGTGCCTGAGAATCTTCAGCCAAGTTTGATTCTAAGAGCCTAGTCAAGCCATAAAGAGTTGAGTGCCTGGAATTACTGTGAAGTCTTGGCAGTGAGCCTGAAAAGGGGGTGGGGGTGGGAATAGGCTGAAACTAGTTAGAAAGCTTTGAATCAGCCACAAACATTTGGGGGCTACAGCTCAGACTCTCCAATAGAAATGGTTGCACTTCATTCCAAGCTCTCCATACAGTCCTACAGACAGCAGGAAATGGTATGGGGTTTTGTGTCTGGATTCTAGATTTGAAATAAAAGTTAGCAAAGCTCTGCTTTTTCCTCTCATTCTCCTCAGACGTGATTTGTACCATGTTGAAATCTGCCTTTCAATTTGCCAAAAAGTTTCTTACCCGATGAAAGGATTTTGCTTCTTGATCTCATTATCAGGATGCTTTAATATCTCTTCGGCATTTCTCTTGATGATTGTTTCTGAGTTTCTTTGAATGATGAAAAGCGGCCAGGAACTTGATCTGACAAAATTCATTATGTACACCCCCATATCCCTCTCCAGCTTCCTAGTCTTCCCCTGGGTTTTGAATTGTGGGAAGTCTGGGAGAGATTGTTGTTTCATGAAGCAGGCAAGACATTCACACACACACACACACTTGGCTATCTTCTTACAAAATGAGTGCAGGAATAGTTTAGCACTGGGATATTTTTCATGAAAGAGACCTAAGGAAAGAGGAGTAAGATCATGCATGCTAATTCTTTCCATCATGTCTGTGTGCACCATGTTCCTTATCTCATTATACCATATTTCCAGTTATGGGACAGTTTTAGTGCACTCAGCTAAATACCTGATGATACCTCTTCAGTCCCTTTTGCTTAATCCTGGAATATCATGGATGAAGGTAACCTTGGGGACATGTCCAATCCCATTCCTCCCTCATGTGTTTGTGCAAAAAGGGCTGAATAGAGCTTCAAAGGGTTGTAGCTTCCAGTCAGATTTTACTTATCAGTACTAAACACAACCTTTATTTGAATCAGTTTAACTCCCTTAACTCACTATTAATTGCCTGCCATTTTGTAGATTACTTTGCTAGCAACATTTCTACAATGCGTGCCAGTTATAAAACATTAGTAAGAACACTGAATTTCTTCCCTCCCTCCCTTATATCTTAAAGATGTCCTCATATTGCTAACCCTGCAGGCAGCATCTTAGCTTTGCGTCAACAGTTTTTCATTATGAAGCAACACAATTGTGTTAAAGAAGGCAAAAAAGTGACAATTCGTAGCCTTCATTGGCACTTGGAAGTGGTTGGAAGAGGCTTCTATATATGTTTATTGTGGGTGCAGTAGCCTTTTTCAGCTGTGGGAATTGCTGGAGAAAGCTCAGGAGAGAGAAGAGATGAGCCAATGGAGCATTTTGTTTCAATCTTAGCACAAGAGTCTCTGTGGCTTTTCAAAGGAGCTTTGAGGGATGGCTCTTTCTGGCTTTCATCAAAGTGAAGTGTCCTTTAAAACTCTCACAGCCCACCACACACTCGTACATTTCTGATCAAGCAACAGTTTGTTCATACCAACTGTGAAGTATGCCTTTGCATAAAATCTACACTTTTTAAAAACTTGTCAAATTTCATCTCCAGCAGATTGTTATTTCCACACATTTTAACCAATCCAAATTAACAAATATTAGAGACATTCTTGTGTGTATTTCTTGCACAAAATCACTGCAACTATTGTCTGATAATACTGGAGAGACTTAATCCATTCACATATCCATGTAGATTATACTGTATACCTTTCAATTTTAAAAAACCCTACCAACATGTCATCAAATCTTTTTAACTTAATTCAGAGGAAGGCTTCCCTTTATACACAGGGTACTTCCAATGAGACTTTTGTCATGATTTCACTGTTTTTCATTCATGGAGGTTTGAATGGAACTGGATCCATGTGTAAGCCAGTGCCTATTCTCCTTTTTTTTTCTCACACAAAATCCGTTAAGAAGTATATGCCAAACATCAGGAAATATTTTCAAGCAGTTCAAATTAAATGAATCTGCATTTTGAAGTATCAAAGTACCATACAAATCCCTCCTTACTTTCAGTACCCATCCCAAAACCTGTGATTTCTACTCTTCTAGGCACAAATTTCCTTTCCATGGTCAGCAAACACACAGTCAGCAAAAGCCATGGCTGCAGCAAACAGGAGGGCCAAGGAAATTCATGCTTTTTTTAAAAAAAGAAGAGGACTGGGTTGAAGTGAATCCAAATGATGTAAATTAATAGTGTATATTTTCACTTCTTTATTTATTTATTTATTTATTTATAATTTATATTTATATACCGCCCCATTCCGAAGACTCGGGGCGGTTCACAGC
>JANHFL010003447.1:118914-130633 GCA_032468155.1 Oxyrhabdium leporinum | reverse complement strand
GCTTGCCTTCAGAAGTTGTGGGAGCTTCATCACTGGAAGCTTTCAAGAAGAGACTGGACTGCCATCTGTCAGAAATCGTGTAGGGTCTGCTTGGGTGGAGGGTTGGACTAGATGACCTACAAGGTCTCTTCCAACTCTGTTAATCTGTTTCTGTATCTAACTTCTCTTTTCCTTTTATTATCATATATAAACACACCAAATAACAACATGATGGAGATTTCAGTATCAAGTAACTTAGCGCAAGGCCTCATAATCTTTACTACACAACAGATAACTTGATGTATGTTCTTCCTTCCTTCTCATTTCCAATGTTATATTTAAATTTGAATGAAAAAGCAAAAGAAGCATAATGCTTGTAGCATTAATATCCTAAACTGTAGCTAATATTAACAGAATATCCATTTTTTTTCTTTCCTCTTCTCTATATTCAACACTCTCAGGTATTAAAGTGTAAAGAATTTAAGTATACTATATAAATATCATTGTGCTGAAATAACATATTGTATCAAGAATTATACTAAGACAATAAAAAGGGAAAAATGTAGAGAGAAACAGGTAGAGTAGGTCTTTGAAAATTAAGAAAGCAGAGTACCAACTGGCTCTATTATCCAAGAATGAGAAGAAAAACTTAAACAACAGACTTTAGGATAAACAGATTATTTTTATAGAATGTTTTAACTGAATTACCTCTTGGATTTGCCACCTCTGACATCAGTTAGTCTTTGTTGCTGAAAAAGTCCAAGTTACAAATCCTCACAATACACTTCTGCTGCAGTTAATATAAATTCAATTGTTGCAGCAAAAGTTATGCCCATAGATTTCTTAGAATGGGAGTTGCACAGTGTTATTTGTGTGTGTGTGTGTGTGTGTGTGTGTGTGTTTGCTTTAATGTTGTTGTTTTTTTGTGGGGATGGTCATTAGCAATGTGATGAAATCTGCATCTGTTTCCATTATTGTATGGACATTTAAAAATAAGTCACTTTATTACTGTTGTCAATTTGAATTATAATTGTAGTACATCATTAGGAAATGTTCATAGTATTCAGGACCACCAGATTCCAATTCAAGAGAAATACTTATAAAAAATATTTAAGTACACTAACAGAATTGCGTCAGAGTATTAATATCAGAGGAAAAAAATCTGAACTGAGCTGTGATTATCTCAAAAATATTCATTAGTTAGCTTCCCATTGTGTGTAACCATCATTTTCCACTGATGTGTAATTTTGAAAGGCATCAGAAAACATCTTGAATGTTTCCAACAAATCTTAAATACCTAGTTTTGTGATTTGATGACTGACAAGTTTAATTAAATCTGGAGGAATAAAAAAAAAGAATCAGCGGTCATTGGGGATCTGAAATAATTTCTGTAGATGAAGCTAAACTGAGACACTGCCTGCACAAAGAAAAGGAGGAATGCAAAATGGCCTATTGCCCCCAAAATATTCTCATCTACCCACAAAGCTTTTTAAAAAGCAAGACTATGGCAAAATCTGGAATTATCATTTAGTTTAAAGGTTTCCCCTATTCAGTTATGACTAACTCAATGGGGGTGGTGCTCATTTCCAATTCCCAGCCGAGGGACCCTGCATTGTCTGAGAGATGTTCCTACCATCATGAAAATATGAAAAATGCAGTAACCTTCCTGCCAAAGCGGTAACTATTAATCTATTCACATTTGCGTGCTTTCAAACTATTAGGCTGGCAGGAGCTGGGGCAAGTAATAGGACCTCACTCCATCACTTGACTCTCAGGTCTCAAACACAAGCGGTTGGCTTTAGCAGACTAAACCAATTCCTGCCTTCATTTTGAGATGATCTGTGTTTGGTTAGCTACTAGTGTCCTGCCCTATTAGTTGAACTGAAGTGCTCTCTTTATTTACTTATTTGATTTCTATAGCCCCTCTCTCAGCAAATGACTCTGGGCAGCTCACAATTCAGAAACAAGTATTAGAAGCAAAATCTTAAAACATTTTTAAAGGAATAAAAAACTATCATGCTTATATGTTCCAGAAAGTGTCTCCCTATATTGCGTGAAGTGTGTCTAAGAAAGGCAACCTGCTGCACCTAAGTACTTGCCTCTGCCCGTTAAATTATCAAGGAGAGGCTGAGCTGCTTCAAGCAGCAAAACCTTCTCTCAGAGGAAGTGAGTTCTGCCTTTGCCCAGTGTATGAACAGCAGCCATCTTCTACAAGAGAAACTAAGCCTCATACTTGTCTCATTGCAGGGGACCACTTCATATTTTTGCTTTTAAGGAGCACTCTGCTCAACATTTCACTAAAGTATCATTTTATTAAAGCAAAGCAATCCCAAGTATTTTTTTAAAGTATTTATATATTTTGTACAGTCACCTATCTCACAAGCAAGCTCAATGGGTAGCATGCAGCAAAGCTAAAGCAGTAAATATCTAGGATCATTATCATTAATAAGTATTAAAACATTTTTAAAAATAGCTAAAACAAGAATAATGGACAATAAATGGTAATAACAGTGGAGCACCCTCACTAGTTTACCCATCTCCTGGGGTCTCCAGGCTTGCTGGCATAACAAGGTCTTGAGCTACCTTCAGAAGCTTAGAAGCAATGAGGTCATCCTCACCTCAGGAGAGAAGTATTCATAGTCTATGAAAATATCTGCATTTTAAAAATACAAAAATAACCTACAAAATGAAAATAAAAAGTATAACAAAATTAATAAAGCTTTTGCTGTAAAGTCTACCATCTGTCACTGAAAAACTAGAGTATATAGCACATCCTTCACCACCCTATTATTTGCAAAGGTTGTACCAACTAACTACCAAGTAACAAGGTCAATACACTGAACGGTCCAAGTTGCAGAAAGCTGTTTTAATGCATGTAATTATAAGCTTATTTACCTATTGCAAACGTTGCCACAGTAAAATGCAATTTCTAGCCTCAACATCTACATCTTCATAAATAACTGTATGTTGTTGTATTATAGGAATGACAGTGACTCTATATACGCTCTTCCTAGCACACTTTGGAAATTAAAACCAATTAATAGCTTTCCCATGATATGAAAGAAAAATCCATGGCTTTGATGGTTATTCATCATGTAGCATACATTGATATATTTAAAAGAATCACCCCAAATGTCCAGATTCCAGTGCTGGGCTGCTGTATGGTCGGAAAGGTTTGAACCTCTAGCTGTGATCACTGGCTGGGCCCGCCCACCTGTCCTTGTGCTACGCTTTCCATAAATAACTAACTTTTCTCCCACCCAAGCTGCCCAGGTGAGTTCCACGCCTCCCCTGCTGTCCTCCACATGTTCAGTGCCTGAAACAAGAATGTACCAACTTTGGGGAGGCGGGGGAGTTGGTATAGAATTTCATTTGGATTTTGACAGGCTGCATTTCAGTAGTAAGATGAGGCCCAGATGAGCATTCAATTGAATGCAGTGTAAATTTAAATAGATTATACCAAATTGATTACATTATGTTTAATAAAATGTACTGTTAGAACTTCTTCTACTTGTCGACGTACTATTTTTTTTTTGATGGGGGTACAATAAAATTTCTAGCACATTTGGAAGCACCTTTTTAAAGAATTAAATGTGCCCATTGTTTTCATGCAAAGTTTATTCTCGCCTTTTTTTTTTCATAACAAATGACAGAGATTACTAGTTAGGTCTGTACTGCATTGGAAGAAGATGAATAACGTGCTTGCCAAAATTTGGTGTGGTATTTATAAAATGCCTATTTGTCTTCATAAAACATTATCATGCAATGCTATCTTTTTGGTATTTGACTTGGGTTTCTCCATGATGGGAGAAAATATTATAAACCTGGTTTCCTTTTTCCCTTATCTTTATGAATCTTATTACATTTGCTGCTAAAGGATTGTGTTTTCTATAGTAGATTTTGCTGGAGTGGAAATAGTTTGATCTCTTGATGTTTTTCTTCCCCACTATCCAATGACACCAGAGTCAGGCAAACCTTTTAAGTGGGTTTTTTTTTTTATCGTGGTCCAATATTTCTTGCTACAAAATCGTGATCCAGCTGAACATTTGATTGTGACTTATCTGATGTTGTACTGGTTCTGAAATTTATACCATAATTAGAATCTGGCAGAGGTGGGCTGCACTTACGTTGACAAGCGGCTCACTGGTCGTGAGTGCACGCTTGCACATGTGTGTGCTGCGCTCACACGGGCCACTTTGGGGCTGAAACGCAGCTTCAAATAGGCAGCTAATCGACTCAGGCAGCTCTGATGAGTACACCATCTTGAACATGATGGACATCATCCATTAGATCTCATCAGGATGGAGGAAAAATCCAAAATGCTTGATTTTATCTATTGAATAACTTCCTTGAAAGATTCCTTGAAAGATATATCTTACAGGAAAATGCCGCCTGAATAACAAATGGAAGAGTGCTAATAATCATGGAAATCTTTCAACATGGTACTTTGCTCTCTCCCTAAAAATAGAATCTCCCTCACATATTGCATATCCTATCCTTTGGCCACACATATCTGTACAGAACCAATTTGCTTCCCTGTTTTTCAGGCTTGGCTGGAAACTTGCTTCCCTTAGAAACCTATCTTCCACTTTTAAACTTTAAATTGGAATACCGTTCATCAACCCAGCAGTCAGGTCATAAAAGCAAACTATCATTGAGTTAGCAAAAATTATTTGGTCAGTTAACTTGAATGTAAGAAGACATGCTATAGGGAGCTTCACTGGAGTAACTTTGTGAGGAGAGAAGTTAAAGGAAATCCTGGCTAAATGAGAGTTTATGGGAATGTGACCTCTGTTTCTGACTCTCCTAGGGTACATTTGTGACAAGGTTTCCCTTTTCTATAAAGTGCATTTCATTAAATTCCACAAGAACCAGCACAGCTTCAGGCTGGAATTTGAAGACACTCTGGCTAAAATTAAAAGTGGGGTTACAAGAATTATTTGGCCTAAGGGGCAGCAGAAAAAAAAAGCATGGTGAGACAGTAATCATGTGATTTGTGAAATTGGAACTGAAGAAAGCTCCCTGAACATTTTGCAGAAAGAGATTATGAATGTTTTATATGCCTATGCCAGCAGATCGCCAAATGCCTTAGCAAGCAAACAGGCAAGAGAACATCTGTTCCCCGACACCCATTGCATCCTAGAGAATATAAATCATCTGATTTTTACATTAAGAACTTACCTTTATCTTTTTTTATGATTTATTGATTTTATGGTAATTTCTTTCATTATTGTGAGCCACCCAAACTTGCTGAAGTTGGGTGGCATAAATGTTTAATACATTTATCATTACCCTCATCTTTTTTTTCATCCTCGTCCAACCTACCTGTTGGAAAAGGTGGTGCTTCTTTGTATGAAGGTTTGGATGGTCTGTTTAATTCACTGCCTTTCACAGGAAAGACAAAACAGAACTTTAGCATGGACATCAATAATTAAAATTGGGGAAGCGGGGGTCCCACTTGAAACCCAGAAGATGGAATGATGGGAGCCACCAAATTTCCTATCTCCATTCAATTAACAGGGAGAAAGAGCTGCTATACATCAAACCTTTCTTTTATAGTCAGTATAAGGAAGAAAGAGGCAATTGGACAATCTTTGGATGTTATTAAGGGACCCACATAAGACCATCCCATTTTATTCACGGTAATGTCCATTGTACATATGTGGAACATTGATGTTGTGACAGTCAGAGGCAACCTGTCTATTCTCTCTCTTAGTATATAGATCATTTCATAAGTGAAATTGCCCATTAGATGCAAAATTATCCATTTCAGGATATAAAGATTAATCATCAACATCTGTCTTTTTTGTCTGTTGCACTACTTTCTATGAAACTTTAAGGTAAATGGTACTGAATACAATAATTCATAAGCTAAGAAGCAAGTAATAGGAAAACATGCAGTAGTTCTTAGCAGGCACAGTATTTCACAAGGTGAAAGGACAGAATTAATATCTTTTGACGTCCACT
Source organism: Oxyrhabdium leporinum (assembly GCA_032468155.1). Lineage (NCBI taxonomy): Eukaryota > Metazoa > Chordata > Lepidosauria > Squamata > Cyclocoridae > Oxyrhabdium > Oxyrhabdium leporinum. Next base: position 124,687 of record JANHFL010003447.1, on the reverse strand, counting down.
TGCTGTAATTTCTCAGGGTAGCATTTAGTGAAGAGACGTGACATTTTCAGGAAATGGATGGATAATTTTCTCTACTTGTGATTTCTGAGAGTTGCATGACATGCAAAAATGGGTATGGAATATCTGAAACTGATTAGAAAATATTGTTGTGCTAAGTGGCTTGGCCTTTTGGGTTCAACAGTTTTTACATGGAAAAGAAATCCCACTGCAACATATACAGGCTGGCTAGTTTGCCCATGCAATTCAGTACAATGAACAGGTTTTTTTTAAGATCATAGCACTTTTGGCGGAGGGGGGAAAGGGTGCCTTCAAGTTAGTATTGATTCCTGGCAACACCTGGGCTAGCCCCTGCAGTCTTCTTGGTAAGATTTTGGAAATGGTTTGTCCTTGCCTGCTTCCTATGGCTGAGAGACAGAAACTGGCCCAAGACCATCTGGAATTGGACTAGAAGACAGGACTAGGTCATAGCCCATTAGGGCTGCCCAAACATAAACTAATGCTCCAGAAATAGTCTTCCCAGCCTCAAGTCCAGAGAGAGCTTCTTACAACTCGTTTCCAATACAAGAGCGCAATTCAGGGAGGGAAAAGAGATTCATTCGTTTCGGAGGATTCTTGGTGTCCTTTTTCATTCCCTTTTCCCAAGTGGTAAGTGGCCATAATCTTTCCAGAGGTTCCCTGTCCCATACAACTCAAAATAAGACATCAGAAGCCATCACCATTGCACAACCAATGTTTGGACCTGCTCTTTGTAGCTAGAGCTTTACAGGGTAATCAAGTGCAGATGGAGGGGAGGAGAATTAAGAGTCCTTCCCCGCTATCCAATCCTTTCCATGGCTGTTCTCCCAATTGTCCTTTCAGGCAACTGTAAGAGTATAAACTTCCAAGCTGAATTTCACAATTGATCCTTGCATGATTTGTCATAGCCACCTTCTACTATAATTCTGTTTTTTGTCTTTGTGTTGTAGTAATTACTTGCTCTGATCGTTTCTGTAATGCTTTCAAAGTTCTCCCTAATCTGCTGTGATTAGATTTGGCTGAAGAGTGGAGCCCCAGTGCCTAGCCTCAGGTGTTTTGGCTGGCTTCTTGTACTCCCCATGCAGTGTCCAAGAGTCTCTGGGCCCAGAATTTTACCACTCATTTAAAGACTGTGATTATGGTGATCAGTAATGGACAGAACACAAAAATTATTCTGAGCTGATGACAGATATGTTGATCATTGAATTTAATGCTTTCCCCCTTTCCCCCTTCCCTCTTGCTCCATGACAGCAAGCAACCTTTAAAAAAAAAATGAATAAACAGTCTTGGCATAGCTATTGCACTGACATTTGCAATAGACAAACCTATGGAATAATAAATCAAGGCTGACACTTAGAGGTCTTTGAATCAGATCATGATTGAGTAGAATAGATTGAGTAGAATAGATTGAGTAGAAGCCCATCCCGAGGATTTGGGCTATGTGTGAGTCAAAGCAAAATCCTAACTGGATTTGTTTGTTTGCTTGTTTGTTTGTTTGTTTATTTGAATGTATTGGCCACCCAACTCCAATGGATTACAGTATGTTCATATCCTAGCAATGGGTGACAAAATTATAGAGCAGTTGTATTTATTTGTTTAGGAAGTGAAACACTAGCAGTCTACTTGGTAGTATTGTTTACATAACCCTTCTGAAATGTAGTTTCTTCCAGATATCTTGGGTTGTAATATCTATCAATCCAGCATAGCAAAAAAATCTGGGAAACATGGGATCTGCAAACTAGCATTAGTTTCAAAAGAAGGAGGAAGAGAAAGAAGACAAAGTGAAGGAGAGTTTGTTGCAGAAAGGCAAAAAAAAGTGCTATACTATTTCTATTTGTTTCTCTCATCCAGAATCAATTCAGCTACAGCATTAGAGATTCATTTGTTTCCAAATGGGAGCACTCAATTATACTCTGTATTTGAGAAAAAGAAGAGTGGCTTGATGGTGGCTATCTTCAGCAGTCATATTTTTTAAAAAAAATTGATCGTATCTTTCCTTGAATCAGTTTCATGCAAACTTATAAAAATAGAGAGTTCTGTCCTTTTTACTTTCCAGACATCACTGCAGAGTTATCAAAACACGCTGGCCTGAAATCCCTTATTCTGTCCAAGTTATTTATACCTAAACTACCTCTACCATATTTACACAATGGCTGGAATAATAGTTAGGTCTTTTGAAGTCTTTCCGTTATCCCCTTCTCCCATCCAAACCTGTTCATTAGCTCAAATGATGATTTTATGATAAGGCCTGGCTGGCTCTAGTTATCTACCTTTAGAAAGTAGGGAAAGAAGGTATCTACAGATAACTAGTGCCCTGTCCAGGTACCTTTACTTTTCTCCAGGTGCCACTATTTTCAGCCATGTTACCACCCTCGGCATCATCTCCTTGCCCTTCAAGATAATATGAGGCTGAAAGAAAACTCTAATGGGAAATGCTGTCTAGAGAAGGTGAATGAAGGCAACCATACATTTATGGCAAGACATAGCTTGGATACTGTAAAAATGAGATGTCACAAGAAAGTAATTTGTTTCTTTCTCAGCATGTTTTTAACCACTCATTTCACAGGGTTGTCGTATAGACCGAGCAAATAATAGCTACAAAACTAAATTTCACACTGGATATTTGCTGTGAAAGATCCTCCCGTCCTCTGAGACATGCACTGTAGCAAGCGTGACTATCTTTGGAGGAGCCAGCGAGTCAACAAGCTTGTAGCTTAATGATTGATGCAAAAAAGAAAAGGACCTCCTGCACAGGCAACAGATGGCAGACTTGGACTCAACTCCCCAACTCTGAAAAATGGTTTGAGTAAGTGTGCAAGTTAAATAGAAGGTTGTCATGATTAAAATTAAAAGCAGAGCACTTTTAATAATTCTCTAATAAAGTGTTTAAGTCTGCACATCTTAAAAGTTGTCAAGGTTGGGGAACACTGCTCTAATAAGAGCTGTGTGTGATGGAACGTGCTTCTACAGGAAGAATTTTGGTAACACAGAGCTTTCCCAGAGAGAGGCCCAAATGCAGGGACAGCACAGTCCCCAGCTAGATGGGGAAGGGAGGAAGTGGTACTGGATAGCCACATTCTAAAATCTCTTAGGATATACCTAATAGGTGGGAAAGTTATAGCTTTAGCTTGGCAAGATTCTGTCTAAAGGGTGTAAGCAAATAAAGGGTTGGACTTGATTGGATTCCACTGTGTCATCTTTGGACTTGGACCTGACAATATGATATATAAGAGGTACAGGCAGTCATTCATTTAATGACTGTTTGAAGTTATGATGGCACTGAAAAAAATGACTTACAGACTGCCCTTAAAGTGATAACCTTCATACCAAATTGATTGCAATTTGGGCACTAAGCAGCAGGCTCTCATTTGCAACAGTTGCAGCATCAAGTGATCATGATTTGCGACCTTCTCAGCTGACTTCCAACATGCAAAATCAATAGGAGAAACTGGATTCAATTGACTACTTGATTCTCTCAATGAAAATGCTCATAAAATTTGGTCTGGTCTGATAATTTAATAGCCAGGCATGCAGATACTCCCTACACTTTGAGAGATAGCTTTGGAAGACACATCCTTGCTACAAAGTTGTTGCGGAATTCATTAAATCCAATTGTGATGATGTTAACCTCATTGTCCCAAGCTGATATAAGAGAATGTGAATCAACTCTGTGATGAGTTTCTGCAAGTATTTAGATAGCTTTTATCTCTTTTTTCTCATGATATACTTACAATGCTGAAGACAACTGATCAAGTCAAGGTCATAGTTTAATCCAACTGGATAACGTTGGGACACAGTCCCTGTTTAACCATAATATGAAACTTCCATTTCAGAATGAAATAAACCCACTTTATTTATAAGAGTTCAGAGTGGGGGATTAGTTAGTTACCTGTCAATGAAAAAAGCAAGAAATAAAGAGGGATGGGTAGAAATTGGCTTTTTATTTACCCACTGTTAGGGATACTATGCTATAATGGAGAAATAAGGTCTAGAATATTTAGAATAATGTTTTAGAATGTTCATTCTAAACAATATATTAGCAAGGACTTTATGAATGAAGTTGTTTTATGGATTCATTTTCTAGGTTATTTTTAATATTTCCTGAACTTGCTTTTCCATAGCATTCATTTATTAATAATAGTTCAATGTAATGTGGAGAACCACAGTAATGTGGTGAAATGGTTAAGGTGTTAACCTAGAAACCAGGAAATTGTGAGTTCTAGTTCTTCCTTAAGTGACTTTGGGTGACTTTGGCCCAGTTATTTTCTCTCAGCTCAACCCACCTCATAGTGTTGTTGTTGTGGGGAAAATAGTAAGAAGGACTATTAGATATGTTTGCTGCCTTGAATTACCTATAAAGTAATGAAGGAGAGATAAAAATCTATCAAATAAAAATATGAATAACAGGTTGAAAGGAATCATAATCATATTTATACAATAAAATATCCCCTTGAGTTCAGTTTGATCTGTCTCGCAAAACTTAAATGATCCTGAATAAAATAAGGTCAAGAATTTTCAGGTTACAACATAAAATATATTGAGGTCCAATAAAATCCTGTTCAGAAGTTCAGATCCACAATAAAATCTGCAGGGAGGAAAACATTGAAAGCCAGCAAACACAACACAATCTCTTCTTCTCCTTTGATCCAAGCAAAGCATAACAGTACAAGAAGCTCTGCCAAGGCATGTCATGGCCACCTCGGATTCTAACCAGAAGACCAACAATGTCGGTCAGTTTCAGAATTGCCATACAAACCCCTGCCTGAGCAGCTGCAGGTAGAGGAGTCTGTGCTGCCCAGTAACTAGGGATCACAGCTGCCACTGCCAGTCTCAGATGAAGAGTCCTAGCTGCCACACACACACACACACACACACACACACACTGAAAGACTTGCTAAGTGCAGGGAAGAGTAGAGCAAAGACTTCCAAAGGAATAACATTGGGATTACTAGAGCTCAAGGCTCTCTATTGGCAAAAATTGATCATTTTATCCAGACTGTTATGTTTTGATTTCCAATTTGAAAGCTCATGACTCTGGGCCTACTGATGACCCTTCTACAATGTTTGGACTCTTGGACTTCTCTTTTGCCTGTTGTTTAGGAGTTGGAATTGTCTCAAAGCAAACTTGCTGGACTTTGGGGAGTTTGATTTTGTGTGGGTTTCTATGCATTTGCACTCACATTTCCTTTGCTGCTTGTATATTTGCTTCACAGGCTTCTCAGTAAAGGTTGCAAGCACCTCTGTGGATGTTTGGTGTGAGACAGGACAGAGCCAGCCAATGAAGGATGTAATAGTGTACAACATATTAAATAGTAACGTTCACCTGTTTCAATTTTGACTTGGCTTAAACCAAAGGTGCCCAAGTTGTTCTCTTAGGCACATCATTATGCCATCAAAAACATTTATTTTCTTTCAGTGGAGGAAATCCTGTTCAAAATCTTATAAGATTTTGGTATTTCTGTGAAAAATATTGTTAAAATGTTGGATTAGAACTGGATTGATTCAGGTTCCACTAAATTATTTTAAGTCAGTCACTCTCTCTTTTTCAATTAATCTCACAGAGTTTTTGCTGTGGGGAAAACTCAGAAAAAGAGTACTATTGATGTGGCCTTGAGTTTTTGGAGGAAAGATGAGATATAAATGCAGCATCAACCAATAGTTCTTAAGAAGTTTGAGCAAAAGACTTCCGGTTTGAATTTGCAGGGCCGAAGGCTGTCTTCTTCGAAGCGGTCCATCCTGGACTCTGTCAAACTTGCAA
>JANHFL010003447.1:100320-118403 GCA_032468155.1 Oxyrhabdium leporinum | reverse complement strand
GAGGGGGGAGGGGGGAGGGCCCAGCCAGGAGTGGGATTTGGCAGTTTGCCAAACCACACAGAATCTTCGGTACTGGTTCGCCCGAACCTGCCCGAACCCGTAGCAGCCCACCCCTGTTTATAATCCTGTTTCTTCCCTCTGAACACCATCTAGTCCTGCTAAAAATTTCCCATAGTTCCTATCTGGAACCTGGTATGGGATTCAAAGGGGAGTATTTATTGTGATATATACAATCATGTTTTACATGGAGAATGTTTGTTTTTGTTTTTTACAAACATACATTAATAGAGCAGGTCATCCATTGCAGCTAAGAAATGAGAAATGTGGACTGAAAAAGAATGTTTTTATGCCATACAAAATTTAAACATGGAATGTGCTCTTACAAGATTTAGGGATGACACTAGCTTGGGAATTTCTGCAAATGAATTAGGAAAAAATGTGGTAATTAAGTCAGGATGGACATGTATTATTCCAAATATCAGAGCAGCATAACTCTTAATATTGTTGAGGTAGAATTGTAAACATGCCCTAACAATGAGCTTCCCAGAGCTATCTGGTTAGCTCTTATGGAAACTAAAGGATGGTGTTGCCCTTTGTTTGATCCAACATAGCTCCTACAGTGTTCCTTGGATGTGTTTGGGACCCTCCTGTGGTTAGGAGCAATTAAGGATGCAGCTGACTATATAGCACAACATATATTGATGGAGCCCGCCTTTACTTACTTCCAACAGCATTTCTTGGTGCTCAGTGGCAACTACATTTCTCTCTTCACAAGCCATGTTTCCCAAAATTATTAAAGGAAGTTAATTCTCTGGGCTGTCAAACTGGAAACCTCTAATTAAAATGAGTTGTGGTATTACCTTCTGTTCTGATGGTGAATGGAGAGTCGCCCAGTCTTTTGGCTGAAAACTGACCTCCCAAGGATGTCATTAAGAAGCAGAGAGTGAAAAATCCAATGCCTACTACAAATATCCTAAATGGAGAAAAAGAAAGACGACACAATCAGAAATATTATAGCTGAGCAATAGATGGAAATATTTTTACATTATCCATAAATGATTTTAGTGAATATTATTTCAGATAATTTCTCCTCCAGAGAAAGTTGGTATTTATCTACATCAGGGATGTCAAACTCACATTGTCATGGCAGCATCACGTGACGTATCGGGGCTTTTTTTCCCCTTTGCTAAACCGGGCGTGGGAGTGGCCAGTGCGTGACGCATCCAGCCTATGGGCCGGGAGTTTGACAGCCCTGGTCTACATGATACCAGGAGGTAGATGTGTTGTCCTGCATGAGAGCTTTATTGAAACATTTCTGCACAGTTCTTATAAATCTCAAAATTATCATTTAATTACTCCAAACTAAAGTAATAGAGTAACATCTCACTTTAACAGAGACCCATTTAACAGACTGCAAATGCAATAAACATTTGCCTTGGATATCTCCCCAGATAACAGACAAATCTGTTTCATTTGAATCAAATTAAGGGACCCTTAAATATAATGTAACCTAACATAAACATATACCATTTGTACTGAGTAACGTTGGCATTAATTGACTTAAGTGACAAACTGACCTGAATAGTGTTATTTGGGCTCTTTGTGTAACAATATAATTATGCAAATGACATATCTCATTACAAATGACACACTTTTTTAGATTTGAGGCCTTTTCCCACAAACATCTGTGACAACCTCTTTTTCTGCCATTTCCTGAGGTGGTTATTTTCATCCCATCTGCAACCATGAGTGAGACAGCTTTCAAACATCTACAATATAGCTGTACAGGTGTTAAAGTAGTACTGCCCTGCTTGACAAAAGTCAACAGCTTCTATCACAAGTTATGTAACATTCATTACACTTGTTTATTCATTCCAGGGGATTGAGAGTAGCTCATTTTGTTTCTGTGCTGGCACAGTGGCTCAGTGGTGAAGATGCTGAGCTTGTTGGTTGGAAAGCCAACAGCCCAGGTTTGAGAAGCAAATGCCACATGACAGGGTGAGCTCCTGTCTTCACCCCAGCTCCTGCCAACCTAGCAGTTCAAAAGCATGCAAATGCAAGTAGCAATAGCAATAGAACTTAGACTTATATACCACTTCGTAGTGCTTTACAGCCCTCTCTAAGCAGTTTTACAGAGTCAGCATATTACCCCCAACAAGCTGGGTCCTCATTTTACCCACCTTGGAAAGGATGAAAGGCCTGGTGGGATTTGAACTGTCAAATTGCAGGCAGTCAACAGATAGTCAGCAGAAGTGGCCTACAGTGCAGCACTCTAACCACTGCGCCACCGAGGCTCTTCGAGTAGAAAAATAGGTACCACTGCAGTGGAAAGGTAATAGCACTCCATGACACCATGCTGGCCACATGACTGTGGAAATGTCTTCTGATAGCACTGGCTGAATGGCCTTGAAATGGAGATGAGTGCTACCCCCTTATATTCAGCAACCACTTAGCGGAGTAAAATCTGCAGGGACTCCTTACTTGGGTGGGGCTTTTTGGTTGTTGGTTTTTTTTACCATTCTATCTTCATCTCCCTAGTAAACTGCAAAAAGCATTGCTATACTGGGTTTCTCACATTTGCACAATTGTGCTAGCCTGACCAGTTGGCAATAGGGCATATATTTTATGCTCCTTATTGCTTTAATGCAAGGCTGAAATGGTGGACTATCAAGAGCCAACCCATCCTCTTTTGCCTCCTACAGGGAGCAGGGACAATCTTTGTGGCATGTAAACAGAAAGAAGGGGTCAGAATTCCTTCACAAAAGTGTTTCTTATGCTCTAGTGCCCTTTGTGATACCAGTCAGACATATGTTTTTATTGGCTTATGACAGAATGGGGTGCAGAAGAAGGAACACAAGAAATAGGCTAGTGATAGACGAAGTCCTACAGACAGACCAATCCCATTCTTACTGCAGCTCTCTGATTTTTCCAGCCATCTAGTGCTATCCTATTCTTTAGCCCATAAAAAAATGGAAAATGGGGAAATTGACAAGCGGCTTCCAGGTTTCCCTCTTCTTGAGGGAAGTTGAGTAGGCGTTCAAAGAAGCACATAGGGTTGGGGTTTTGTTTTTTCTTTCTCCTTTCCTTCTGAGTGAAGCAGAAGTAAAGCAGAATTTTTGTTGCAGCAGCATCTGCAGCTGTTCTGGACACAACAGTGATTTTCCTCTTTCTTTCTTTTTTCAAGAAGCCAGGAGAAATGAAGAAATCACAGATCATGTCCTCCAACTTCTTCTGAGGGTTGGGGAAATGAATGATGGCAGCCATGTGAAAGTGCCTTCGGGCTCAGTGAAAGCTGGCCAAATGGAAGGCTCTCAACTGACCCAGGGGAGAAAACCTGAACCCGGTATCAATTTTCTCACATAAGTGGCAATTTCAATTTAGGTCAATTCGTAACATTCTCATTCAGTTAAGAAAATAAAATTACTGGAGCAAAGAGCTTCCTTTACTACTGCAGATTTAGTTCATTACTGTTTTTTTCTTCCCCAAACAAGAGCTGGTCTGAGTCCAGATTTCAAATTAAATTTGGGTACTTTTCCATTTCTCTTCTACCTAGTGATAGTCCCCATATGCTCTAAATGAGTTAGATTTCCATTTCCTTAATTAACAGTAACTGGCTGAGCAATATGACCAGTGAAATCCCACCCCATCTGAGCAAAACCATTGAGATCTGTGCCATTCCAATACTTACACTATTTCATCCCATTTCAGAATAAAGTTCTGGCAATCTTAAATGGAGCATTTGACTTGCTATATATAGACCTCTTAATGCAAGAGGTGTTTTTTTTCCTCCAAAGACCTAAGAATGAAGAAAATACAAAAAAAAAACCTATTCACAGCAGAGCATGGTTTACTAAAACACTCAGAGTTGTGCCAACTTGAGGGAGATCCAGGCTGGAGTTGTTGCATATGCTAATTTCTTAACATTGTTAGAAAGTCATGAAGTTGACTTTTTAAACTTTGCAGCTGAAATGATATGATGTTAGAAGACCCTGCTTGAAAATTATTCAAGCAATTGACTTTTTATCAAGATTAATGAGGGTGAGACATTTTGAAACAGATGCCATAGAATTAAAATATTAGCGAAATGCTGTTGTAGTTTTCTAATGTCTATACTCTCCTTATAAGGGACGTTTCTTTACCTGAAAAGACCAGAGAACCTTCCTCTAGTACAATGTGTGTCAGCCTTGGCAACTCTAAGATGTATGGTCGTCAGCAGCCAGACTTCTCAAGCTATCATGCTTATAACCCAATAGTTGCAGCTACGTAGATACTAGAGCAAAGCCAAGCAAACCATATCATGATTTAACAGATTGTGTGAGACAAACAGAATACTTCTGGATTACTGGATTAAGAGTTGTGGTGGCGCAGTGGTTAGAATGCAGTATTGCAGGCTGAGTCTGCCCACTGCCAGGAGTTCGATCCTGATGGGCTGAAGGTTGATTCAGCTTTCCATCCTTCCGAGGTCAGTAAAATGAGGACCCAGATTGTTGTGGGCAATAAACCACAACTCTGTAAGCCACTTAAGTGAGCCTAAAATTAGGAAAAAAGTTTTTCGAGGACTTAAATAGACTGATGTCAAAGTTCATCTGGCAAGGCAAAAAAACAAGAATTAAATTGAAAATGCTACAAGGCAACAAAAACAAGGGAGGGTTTGGGCTCCCAGACTGGGAGCTGTACTACCAGGCCTCAGTGCTCACATGGGTGAAGGAGTGGATAAATTTAAAGAACAAAAGAATATTGAAGATAGAAGGGCATGATTTACAATCAGGGTGGCATGCATTTCTGTGGTAAGGGAAAAATAAAACATATAGATACTTCCAAAGGCACTATATTAGAAATGCTCTGTTGTCAATATGGGGAAAAATCAAACAGAACCATTACATAAAAATACCGGTTTGGCTTTCCATGATGGAAGTGCTAATATATCTTAATGTTTTAGATCTGGATAAAATTGTAAGGTATAAAGAGATACTTAATGAACAAGGGGATTTAAAATATAAACAGGAATTAAAAAACCAGGGAATTGACTTGGACTGGTGGCCACATATCCAAATTCAAATGAGACATAAGGAAGATACAGAAATATATGGATTCTATAATGAACCCCAAGAACTGGATAAAATATTGTTAGGGACAGATGAAAAATTAATAAAGAAAATGTATAATTACCTTTTGAATGTTAAAATGGAAGAATGTGTAAAAGAAACTATGATAGTATGGGCAAAAAATTTTGGACACACTATAGAATTAGATAATTGGCAAAAATTATGGGAAAGAAATTATAAATTAATGATGTCAACAGCATACAAAGAAAACCTATACAAAATGTTTTATAGATGGCACTTGCCACCCGGAAGAATGGCAAAAATGTTTCCAAATATGTCACCAGAGTGCTGGAAATGCAAACAGGTACCGAGATCCTATCATATGTGGTGAATCTGTCCAACGGCAAAAAAGTATTGGTCAAAGATAAACAGATGGTTGGAGGAGATGACAGCACAGCAAATAGATCTAAAACCAGAATTATTCTTATTAGGTATATTATCAGGGAAATATAACAAAGAACCACATACTTAATCTTACATGTAATAACAGCACAAAATTGGAAAAACGAAAGTACACCTAAAGATGAAAAGGCAATAAAAAAAATACTAGAATGTGCCGAACTGGACAGGTTAATGATGGAACTTAAAGATAAAGAGGAAACGGAATATTACTTAACATGGGAGGTATTGTACAAATTGTTAAATGACAGGGGCAGAGATTAGTAACTTAACAACAAAAGAAGATTAACAAAATAGAAATAAATACAGGGATATGGATATATGTAAGAATATATACTACAAGCAATATCACTATTGGATTGTATGTGAATATAGTTTAAAATGTATAGAGTAACAAATGTAATAGAATGCTATGGTAGAACTATGAAAATAATAGTTATAATTATGACGTACAGTACTGTGTACTTAAAAGAAACTACATGGTATGGCTATGAGAATAACCAGGGTGTATAATATGATGTATATTTGAAAAGGACTTGATATAGCCAGTACAGTGTTGTTGCAAAACTGGAAATGTGATGTATAATAACAAAACATGTACAATACATAAAGGCAAAAGAGGTCACGATACGTCACAATACGTCACATGACATGATCGAGTTTGACTTAGAGAGTGCTGTAAAGCACTGTGAAGCGCTATATAAGTGCTATTGCTATTGCTATATTAGCAGAAGGGGACAAACCCTTAAGAATACTGAACTGAAATTTTGACCAATTAGAATATGGCATTTCACAATGAGAGGGTCTATGAGCATCTGATTTCTGTACTTGGTACACTGACTGTAGTGAGAAGCACACCTTGCAAAATTATGTAGTTAAATATGGGAATCATTGTCTGGATCAGTCATTCTGTACATGATGTAGTCCTCACTTAATGACTATAATTGGGACCAGAATTTCTGTTGCTATGCAATGCAATTGTAAAACACAATGTCATGTGACTGTGCTGCTTAACCAGCACTTTTGATTATTGTTGTAAGTGAATCACCATGGCTGTCCCAAAGGTGCATTTTTCAAGAGGCAACTGGACTTCCTGGTTTTTCTTTGAAGACGTTTTGCTTCTCATCCAAGAAGCTTCTTCAGCTCTGAGGACATCACATGGTTGCCATTTGCAACTTGCTGCTAACTTCCCCAATGACTTTACTTGTGGGAAGATAGTAAAGATCCAATGACCGCAGAGACACTGCAATTGATATAAGTGCAAGGACTGATCATAAGAGCCACTCATTCAATACTGCTGTAAATTCAAATGATCACTGAATGAGTGGTAAGGCGAGCACCATCTTGGTAGAAATGCAAGAACTATTCCATAAGCAAAGAGGGCTGAAACATTCTTTAAGTCCTGGTAAGCAAGATAGTATTCATAAGTGACTCAGGCAAGCTCCAACCTGAGTCACTGGGGCATAAGGAGGAGGGGAGATAAAACCCAGTCAGACTTGTAAGAATCCATTATTATAGCCTATCTCGAAGTGTAGTCCTAATTTTCCTGTGGAGTGATCTACTAGTGGAGCAGACACTTTCTCAATCCTTTTATCCTGAAGGAACTCTTGAACTCATGTTTAGGTCTCAGAGACCCCCTGCATAAAAATTATTACATCTGCAGCTCACAATATGTGAGTGTGATCAGTAAGTTGTGCCATGTAAAAATTCCAACCCATGTGAAAACTAGCATTGCATAGCAAATTAAGTTCAAAAAACATTGTATAGGTTTGTTTTTTTTTGGCCCAGTCACGATATTTTGTGGAACCCCCAACAAGTTTGCACAGGGTCTGAGGGTTTCCATGGAACTCCAGATGAGAAAGGCTTATTTGGATGGTTTCTGCTTTTCTTTCAAAGTTTCTTTAAATTCTTCCCACTGATAAGAAACTCATTATTATGTAAAAGCATGTTTATGCATTTCAATTCTCATAATTACAATTTAGCAAGAAGTGATTGTTAAACACTGCATTTAATTACTACTTAAGACCATTAGAGGAGTAAGGAGGAGGGGGGGGGGAGAAAACCTTCATGATTAATTGAAAAGGAAAAAATAACAGTTGCCCAGTCTCTATAGAATCTCATTACAGAATTTTTAAAAAACTGCATGAACATTTTAGTAGAATGAAGCTGCAATGCTACAGTTAGTCTCTATTATAGGAACTACAGTAAGCTAACATGATGATCAGACAATTAATAAGCTAAAAGAACCACACGATCATGGATGAACTTCTCTCCTGCTACATTTTCTTAATTCCTAACATTACTCCAAAGAAGTTTTAAAAAGCATCACAAGTTTGCTCATCTGAACAATGTTAAGAGACATAGACTGACTTTGGATAATTCAACTGACAGCCACAGCAAGGGCAGAAGCCACTCTTTTGACTTCTCCCTTCAGATGAGCACATCATACAGAACGCCAATATGGAGGGTTCCTTAAATGTCAATCCAGATGAAACAATCAGAAAGAAAGGAGTGTATATAATAATAAGAAGGAAGGAATAGGAAAAGAAAAGTACCAGTACAATATTATCATAATACGCCATAGTTTTCCCATATGTGGGCTCATTCAAAACGGATCACAGGAAAACTATTAAGCTTTAGACAAAGGGGTGGAGAAAGTAGAAGCTTCCTTGTGATTTTAAGAGAGGTAAGAAGGAAAAAAAGTTTTTGCCATACAAAGTTAAAGACCTGCATTAGGTAATAATAAAACTGGGACTACTGCCAACATCTTTCAATTTGGTCAAATGTGAAAATTGGCTGCTACTGCCCACAAAAAATATCCCCCAGTGTTTTCCTATAACTCTTTCCAACCTTAGCGATACACACTCATAATGCACAAGTTAAGGGAAGGGTGTGTTACACCAATCAGAATAATTGAACTACATTTAACCTAATGAGACATCTAACTTTGTTTCTGATATGTTTTGATTACAGAAAAAAAAAAAGAAATAAATGGAATGCCGGCATGCTGCACAGAAAGGGGTTAATCTGTTTTGTGTTTATATGTATTTATTAGGTATATGTCATGCTTATTTTCCTTCAAAATCTATTATTTTAACTCAAATTAGTCACTCTGTGAGGTACATTTTGTTGAAAGGCCCAATGTCACACAGGAAACTTCCACAGCTAAGGGTGAACCTACATATCAACATATGAACAGTCGTCCCCCCCACCTAATATCTTAACTACTGCAGTATTTTGGCTTTTCTTTGTTTAGAAATTGCCTATGCAGCCTATGTGAGACCTGGAGGAATTCCTACAAAACAGAATTGATTGATGACCACTTGTGTGTGTGTGTGTGTGTGTGTGTGTGTGTGTAACTATATCCAATGGCTTCTCTAAAAAAACAAAGGTGTCATAAAAAGAAGAGGGTGCATTACTCCAACATAGCAGCAATTTTGTGAATTGGCAAGTCCTCTGTATGCTAGCCATTTTGTGAGAGAGCCTACATTGTAGGCCCTACAGTATATCCCTAGTTCCAAATAGGCCCATCAATGTCCATGCCTAATTTAGCACATGGATGTTTTTATTAGTTTATCTGCACAATGTGCTGTGCATTAGTAGTGAAAACAGCAACAGACATTTTTTAAAGCAAACACAAACTAGCACACAGATGATTTATTTAGTCAGTTTACTGCATCTATCTGTAGCTGAAGCTCTCTAGTTTACAAAAGCATTTGAAGGCTATGATTAAGCCCAGAGTGGGGAAGGGAAGAGTGTGGGATCCGCATCTTGTAGTGTTGTAGGCTTTCATGGCCAGTATCTGTTGGGCAGCTTTTGATTTTTCCTGATATTTGGCTGGCAATTGTGGCTGCCATCTTGAGACCACAAAAAACAAGTGAGCAGGGATTGACTGAGCTCCAACGTTTATAGCCATGTGTCCTAACATTTGATTGGCCTTTAGCTGACTTGGTTTCTGTTGGTGCAGGCTGGTGAGGGCTAGTCTCTGCAGGCAGGCGCAGGTTGGTGAATGTCTGAACGCATAGTACACAAGTGTTTGTTATGGCTATTTGCTTAGTGAAGCCACTTGCATGGGCTTCCTAATAACAGTGTTAGATTCTTGATATATCAGAATGATAGGGACAAAATGAACATATTCAGTTTGTATTCTGACTTCCATACAGGTATCCCTACATTAACGCATTTGCCTTCATGCATGAGTATAGATTTCAAAGTGCCAGAAAACCAAAAATTGGCTCACTGTGCTAACTTTTTCAAGGGCCTAAAACTGGCCTACTAAATGAGTCTGGTCCTGACATCCTTCCATTTGCTATCTTTCAGCTCGACCTGCTAAGTCAAGTTCTACAGTGCTATTAAGCTGGGTGTCATTCAACAGGAGAAAAAGTGACAGCTCCCACCAATGGCTGCAGATTCTTCCTGACACAGCCAGCACAGCTGGTGACCTGCTACCAAGAGAAGCTTGCTTCAACTCCATTCCTAGCCTTGCTCTGCACTCCATGTTAGGACTTATTTTGCATTATGTCAGGCAGCTTTACTTTGCAACCGTAGCAAAATCAGGGCCGGCATTTTCTGTTAGAATGATTGGGGAGGAAGGTGCATCGCTGAGGTGAGTCCAGGAAAATTTATTTGACAGGGAAGCAGAGCCAATTACAGCTCCCTGACAAACAACCTTGGATGATGTTAGCCCCCTCTGCATTCACATTGTTCATGCTTAAGGAGACATCATGTTGGAATTGTTCTACATAGCACAAATCTGGCTTTGCCATCAAATGTACACAAAAGAAGCTGTTGCTTCTGGCTACAGTCCACCAATAAGCATCATACCTATATTTTCAAGCACCTCTCAATCTACATTTTGGATGTATAAAAATCTGAGCCGTATTTCTCTAAACAATATGTCCACCTGGGAACTTCACATTTCCATTGAAGTCAGCTTTGCATTATTGCCTTCTGTAAGAGGACAGCTGCTCTAAACATTTATCATAGTGTATATCAGTTTTTCCAAATCTGCTGCCTTCCAATCACATTTTTTATCAGCTCTCAAGCATCCAGGACATCTGTACAGCAACAAATTGGGGGAATCTAGTAATAGCTAATTTCAAAGAAAGTTTACAAGACATCTCACATAGAAGTTCCTTCTCTCTGTACTACAGGCACAAGAACCAACTGTAATTTTTCTACAAGAAAGAATTATTTGTGTGTATGTGTGTGGAGAGAGAGGGGTTTTTTTTCCAGATCAGTAGATTGCCCTGGATCTGTCTGCCTGATATATTTCTATACCATCTCATTGCAAATGCAATGTAATATAGTGATATTTAATGATATTTTAATTGTATTCTGGTATTATTACTGGTACATCCCCTCCAAGTAAGCATTTTGAAGATTTATATGCTGTTTTTCCAATAAAAACTCCTAGAGCAGCAGACAATGAAATACGAAAAACAATGAATATGCAAAATCCTACAAGAATAATGCAGCAATTAAAATGATGGCAGAGATTCAGCAAAACAGATAAAACCATTATCAAATTCATCTGACTTATCTAATGAAATAGTTGAACAAACACCTGAAGCCAAAGTATTTATACCAGTGGCAGGCAAGTATCTTTGAGAAGAGCACTCCAGGGTGCCACAACCAAAAAGACTGGTACATTTTTTCCCCCTTGAAGTAGCTTTATCTTTGGGAAAATGATCAAGTGAATAGCAAACACTCTAAAGACTCCAGTCTTTATTTTTAATACATGAGCAGTCAATTACTACTTGGTTTTATGAAGCAGAAATTCTAAACAAGGATCATACTTAGTTTTAGCTCTTAAAAGCAAGACTTTGTTGGGGTTGGTGAGAACCTTAGGTGAAAATCTGCTGAGAATCTTAGTTTTTTATCACCGATCTCCTGTTTCAGACACTTCATTCTGGATGTACCCTTACAATCTATGGACCGATCCTCACGTTCTACTTGGCCTTTCACCAGCGCAGGCTTCTCGCCACTTCCTGAGTGCAGGAAGAGATGAGGTCATCTTTCTCACATTCCCAGCCCATTGCACATACATCCCACAACTGAACTTTCCTGTTTTCATTCAAAACTGCTGTTTTTTGACCTGAGACATTTTATGCCCTTCAGAGCAGAGGATCTCCAAAGCTTCATTCCATTCTAATTGAAGACCCAGCTCTGATTGGTTGCAGTACCCAACCTTCTCCCTCCTCTGCAGAATATGGGCTCCACCATTTATCCTGTCAAGCTGTTGGATTTTTCTGTTCTTTTTACAATATTGAGATTAATACAAGAATGCCCTGTTAAATTAAGAGCAATCTTCCTCTCTAGAAGCTCCTGCTCCATTCAACTATACATGTTCCAGTAGGCACTCTTTTTTATTTCTGTGGGTGGAGTATGAACTCTTTGCTTTCTCAATCTCTGTTTCCATTCCTATAAAGCTTCCCTTCCCCTTTTCTAAAAAAAACATCTTTAAGTTGAAATGTAAGAACACTTCTGCTCTATGAAGCTGAACACATAGTTCTTCCTTGCTATAAAGTTTCTATGGATCAACAGCAACCTGTTCCCTATTGTTTTATTTATTGTAGCATCAAAGCTTGGATGCTACCATAAGTGGGACAAAAAAAAGGTGGTTTTAGTGTCAAAGAAAGTAATAAGCGTGATACAGGTGAAATATCCCATCCTTTATGCAAACATTGGGAGAAAGTAAAGGAAAGCCTCGGGGATTAATTAGGATAGAGGATAGAGCAAAGTGATGACCAATCAGGTCTTGCATTGGCCACAGTCTGGTCTAAACACCAGAGGGGACCCACTGTCAGCTCACTACAATCCAGACTAGAATTTCTGAAGTTCTGAAAACAGCTAGGAACAGCCTGGGAGACAAGCTGCTGCAGTGCAGAATTGTCCTACAGCTATTCCTTACTCCGTGGGACTATTTATCATGCGTTGGGAGACCTGGGGAGCCAATGGGTAGCTGGAACAATTGTTGATACCCACCCTTTTTTTAAAGATTAATGATGGTTTTCTCATTGGGTAAAATATAGTAAACCTGTGGCTTCCCAGAAGTTGCTGAATTTCAGCTTTCAATGTGCTGCACAAAGGATTGCACAGACTGGGGTTGATGGGACTATAGTCCACAAATTTCTGAAGAGCTCTACATTCCCATGTCTAGATTAAGTACTATGCCCTAGGCAAACTGGGCTCTTCTGATTTTTTTTAGAATACTGCCAACCCCATCATTGTTACCATTCACATACAGACAGGTCTTCTACCTGTGAAATGCAACTAAGCTACAGTTACCCATCCTGTTCCAATCTATGGCCTCTGTGGTAAAACCACAAGATATATTACATGCCTAGATCCCAGCTTCATTTGAGCCTCTTCTTTAATTGACCTTGTTGTTGCTGTTAGATTACCTCATTCTGAAAGTTCACCAACAACCCCTTAAAGTAGAGCAGTCTTCTGCTAGATGAGACAAATAAAAACAGTACTGTGGCACATTTGTGCCCAAACTCCTGAAGGCTATAGCTAAAACATTTAAGTTAGCCTTGTTGATTGGTTGTTAGTTGTAGATTTAGTAACTGAAGTGGTATGCTTTTTTTTTAACCCCAGGCATGTGGTATATTATGAGTTTATTTTGTTTACACTGCATTTTGTTTTTGATTTTAATTTTCCCAGAGTCACCATGGTGAGAGGGAAGCTATATAAATTAGTAAATACATTTCCTAGGACAAAGAAAATCTGAAACTGGTTGGAAAATGCTAACTCAGTGCATCAGATGATCATTGTTTGGGGTTCTTACTCATGCTTGTTGCCGTCTATTTAATGTCTCATCCTGTATTTGGTGCAATCAAAAAAAGGTGCCATTTGAAAGCAGCCAGAAAATAAGCTCCAAATCCTGTCAACTAATTTTATGAGAAAGGAGAGGGAGAACAGCAGAGGAAGGACCTTGAGAAAAGCCTCTAAAGAAGACAAGTGGCTGTTCTCTTGAAGCCGGCTGATGTGCAAATAACCGATCCTTATTATCCCAGTAAAAGAGGACAAAATAAGAATCAGCAATCACTTAGAGAAAGAAAAAGAGAGAGGAAAGATGGTATGTTTGTATCTGCAATAACTCCAGCTGTGAATTTATAACAATATATAACAATGAAGTTTAATAACATCTTGCCCTGCCCCTGGTGAATCCTTCCCAAATTCCAAACAAGCTGCTGAAAGCTGCGCTATGCCACCCACTTCCTCTATCTGCCCACACTTCAGGTGAGTCTCAAACAAATTACTTTCTGCTACCTGCATTCCTCTTACAAGGTTTATCACATCAGAAAAAAAGAGGGGTGACCACATGCAATTTTGAAGCCACTACCCACCCACCTTCTAATTGCACACCCCCAGGAAGTGGTAGAGGAGAACTTTACCTAAAAGGCCTCAAGGTGACGAGACATCTTCTGACCATTATTTTCCCATCTGAATTCACTGTGATCATGGTTCAAACTTTTCTTTAAAAAAAAAAAAAAAAAAAAAGTAAAACCAAACCAAAAGGAAGGAAAGCAGATGTTCAGGAAGTCCGATCCCAGTTTTTAGGAGGAGCTCATGGTTAGAGACAGGTGAAGGTTGTCTGGCAAAAATCAACCCAAGAAGTCCATAAGCACAAAGGCAACAGGATCAGGATCAGTTTCCCTGCTAGGAGCTCTGCCTTCTTGACTGCTTGCCTCTTAACGAGTGGTTGCTTCCAAAGACATAGGTCTGTGTGCACAAGAGTGGAGGCTGGATGATGGGGTGTCTTCTCCAGGGTTCCAGTCACATTTTGGAAACAGGCTGTAACAAGAAGCACAACCTCTTCCCTTTCCTCCAAATATTAAATCCACAGCCCAGGTGAGCAGCCCCTAGACCTAGATCCCCTTCTGTTCATGGGATCTCTCATCACAACCAGACTCTGCTTATACCTGAACCAAAAATCCTCCAGCAAAGGCTTGCCTCCTTCCCTTCTCCAAGCTGCCTTCAGCACTTCCAGAAAGCTGCCATTCCCTAGGATTGTTGTCTATTTGAGTGGAGACTCCCAGTCAGAGCTAAAGCTGTCATGAAAAGGACTGGCTCCATCCCTGCCTGACAGACAGCTACCTTGTCTCATCCTGGCCATCCAAAACAGGCAGTTTTAGTCTTGCAAAGAGGCTGCACTGTCTCCATCTGTGAAGGATGCGCTGCTCCAAACCAGGATGGGAAAACCGTTCAGCCGGAATTTGTGAGTTGGGTACCATCTAGTGGCAGCTGCAGGGAGATTCTCTGGCATTTTTGTTCTGCAAATAAAGATCTTGTAAGTTCTAGGGACAACACACCTGAAAGGTGCAATGTGATACATCTTTCGTACAGCATGGAATTGTGCTGTGTACCCCCTCCTGTCATTTGTAGGAGAGGTCTTGCCAATCAATAATGCAAAAGTTGCATTCATATCATCATTACTGATCAAAACATTGAGAAAAGGACCAAGGTGTGGTCCATCAAGACACTTCGGTTTATACCAGCCCTAGCCGATTGGAGGATTGGACAGAAAAAAGATTTGGAAACAAAATCTGGTTCAGAATGTTCTGGTCAGATTTCTTTGAGGATCATTATTTGAAAGAGCATATTACGCTGGTGTTTGTAGCTCTATCTTAGTTCACTGTTTTCAGGGAAAATCAGGGAACAGCTGGGAGTATCTCTGATCTATGCTAGCAGAATTCAAGCATCTTTAATATACAAATGGATTAGACCATTCGGTCAAAAACTGGGGCAAGTGAGTTTTGGGGTCATAGTTCCTTATCCCATTTTTCCTGCTCCAAACCATGATACCTTAAAGCAGGGATGTCAAACTCGATTTCATTGAGGGCCACATCAGGGTTGTGTTTGACCTTGGGGGGCGGGGTGGGCATGGCCAGAGTGGGCATGGCCAGCATGATGTCACTTGTGTTGGGGGGCGCCTGTGCTGGCCCAAGCTCTCTGCCAGTGAAAATGGGCTCCTGAGCTCCGTTTTCAGCTGCGACAGCCTCCTGCAACCCTCTGCCAGCGAAAATGGAGCTGGGGGAGGGGCATGCACAGCCTTCGTGAGCTCCATTTCGGCTGGCAAAGGCACCGCAGGCTGGTCCTTTGCTATTTCCAGGGCAGCCCCATGGGCCAGATCTAAGCATTCAGATTCAAGCCCCGGGCCTTGAGTTTGACACCCTTGCCTTAAAGGTGCTAACAATGTTTTCAGGATCTGGTCTTTTCCTTCCCCCTATTTGATTTTTCTCTTTGTACAATTTATGCACTCCCTGAATCCTAGTAGACTATTATTTTATGGATAACAATATATCAAAATAACAATCATCAATGTTGCATTAATAATGAAGGAATTATTTAAATGAGTACAGTGGATTAAAGTGGCAGGCACTCACCAGCCTCTGAAAGCCTTCCAAAAAAGCCAAGTCTCTGGTATCTTCCAGAGGGCTATGAGAGGGGAAGTCATTTTTATTTGGGAGAAAGGCTATTACTAAAGAAAGGAGCCCCCAAGGAGATAGCCCATCATTGGATCCTCCTTTGCCTCACCTATTGGAAGGTTTGAATCCTAAGTAAACACCTGCTGACTATTTGGATTAGCTACGCAATCCAAACTGGGAAAGCATGTTAGATTCCTAGTAGTCCCAAACTACAAAGGGCTTTAAAGATAGTGAATAAGATATTTGGGCTTTAAACATAATAGCCAACAAATTTAACTGTATTTGCTAGACAACACTGGCAACTATTGCAATTGCTGCAGAGTGTCATTTTTGTACCATGACTGATTATCATTACATGGCTACATGCATGGCATTACATAGCATTGCATGGGCTGTTGCAGGATCCTATGGCTGTGAGCCTGATCTTTCTGGGGGAAAACAATATTGGAATCAGTAAACTTCAATAAACTGAATTTACAACCACTCTGACTTGTTTAGGTTGAGTCTTCAGCCTGTTTCTCTCTATCCAGACTGTGACAGTTTCCAGGCTTCGTATCAGAACTTCCACCAAATCTCACATTGGGTCTGGGGTGGAGACGCGCAACTGGATATCACCAGCATATTGGTGATGCCTCATCCCAAAGCAGTGAATGGACTCTCCCAGCAGTTTTCTGTAAATATTAAACATGATAGGGGAAAGAACCAAATCCTGGGGCATTCCAAAACATAACCTTTATGAAGGCCTCATCTCTCCTACACCTGCCATCACCAGTTGATTCTGTTTACTCAACCACTACAACATGGTTTTCTCAACTCCCAACCGCCATAGGCAGCTAGAAGGATATTGTTATTAACAATACCAAAAGGTCCTAAGAGGTCTAAAAAGTCAAATACGGCTGCAGTCTTTCCGTTCAAGTCTCTCCATGGATTACTTCTGAGACCGGTCAATGCAGTTTCTAAATTATGCCCAGACCTGGAGAAATCCAGAATGTTATGGACTGCTTAAAACTATTCTATTTTACAGGAGATCTTACCCTACTGTCCCTCTAGGACACAGTAGAACTAATTAAATTAAGATGCACAAATCTGCCAGACTATCCAGTGATTTAAATTGTGTATATTACCAAATTTTGATCACAGAGCAATATCAGGAGAACATTCAAGTGGAAAACAAATCTTTTAGATACTTGTAGAGAAATATTTACATATTCCCAGTTTTCTACATGTTTCTAGGTATCTTAGCATTTATTCTATGCTTTTCCGCCAGAAATCTCACCAACTAAAGCTGAAAAGGAAGACATTTGAGGATTGATAATGCATGATTTTTTATTTGTAAGGAACTTCTTCGCAGAAGATTTCAGCTGTTGAAATCAGGACTGTGGAACCAGTTTCAAATAGAAAATGTACCATTCACAGAATAGCATCAGCAAGCAAGAGTCTCATCATCATTTTTACAGTAAGTTTAGAGAGCAATTTTTGGGACCTGCATGTTTTAAATTTTAACTCTGACAAACTTGTCATAGGAAACTAATACCAAGTGGAAGATTAATTATGGAAACTAGGGAATGAGCTCAGAGGACTGAGGAGAATACAGTGATCACCAAATTATTTATACAGAAATATGCTTATGATAGGACCTTCCTAACTTTAGTGACTCCCAGAGGTATTGGGACTACAATATCCTGAATTTACAGCAATTATGAAATTCTAGGCCAGGAGCCCCAACGTATTTGGGCTAAGAAAGAAAGTCATGGAGATGACCTTGAAGAAATTAGATGATGATGGTTGCATAGCAAGGGTTGCTTTGAGCTCAGGAAATAGAGGAAACATGAGAAAGAAGCTGAGTGCCCCCATCCTAATTCAGCAGGGTATAATGGGGAGAGAAGAAAAAACACAGTCAGGCTTTCAAGATTCTATTAAAGTAGCATACATCAATAAAATAGGGTTCCAATATTTCTTCTGGACTCTGTTTCTTAATTTAATAAATCTTGAGAGACTGATAAATTGCACTGAGGATTAAAAATTCAAATTACAGATATGTTGTTCAATCAGCTGATACCTGGGACGATCCGAGAGAAAGGGCACCCAGACCGGTCATAGGATTCCTATTATAGTTGGGAGGGGTAGACATGGCGGAGGTGGA
>JANHFL010003447.1:85812-98375 GCA_032468155.1 Oxyrhabdium leporinum | reverse complement strand
GAATAATGCTCTAGAGCAGGAGGGTTTCCAAATCCGAATAAAAAGGCCTATTTATTTATTTTTGGCATAGAGGGCAAAATTGGAGCCAAAAGGTCAGTATCGCTTGTGTCCCAAAGCACAAGAGAATACATGGGTTATAATGTGGACTCTTTCTTTGCCCTTTTTTTGCGTGGGGGAGGGACAATTTGGGCATTTTTTAAAGAGGCAAAAGAGATACATTATGATTTTTGAAATGCACCCTTCAACCTGCCAGACAGAGCCAAGCACATCTTTTTTTTGAGCCAAATGAGAAACTATGCCTGGGTTATAAAGCAACTGTGAGCTAAACTAGTTTTGTGAAAAGAATGTGAAAATTAAATGTTTGGACGCTACTTGAAGAAGTGTGCTGAAAAGAAGGAGGTGCCGAGGGACTATTTTACCTACTGCAGAAAACTCTTGGTGGAGCTGAAGATAATGGAAGATGATTAAAAGGGGGAAAGATAAATCTACCAGAATAAACCAATAACAACAAGCTGCTAGTCAGGCTGACTGAGGCCTGCCTGCCAGTATAATTTTTAAGCTCTTTCTTAGTTCTAGATAGAACTAATTCTAGTCTGTAGAAACATAGGAAAAGGGTTCCTAAAAGTTTTGCCAGCACACCTTCCTGCAGTGTAACCTTAATGTATGCATTTTCCCTAAAAATCCAAATACCAAAATAAACACAAACGAACGACAAAAGCACAACTACATTTTGGGAAAGGTGGATTTATTGTAACAATGTAATTAAATGATCCTTCACATTTTTTTCTGAACTTTGTCTGTTCCTCCCCAAGGATTAACACGTATTTTAGTCTCATATCATCACTTGCTGGGATTTGCTTACTTTGAGCCGTTCCAAAAGTACAGTAGAAAAGAAAAGCTCATTCTGAATCAGGCTGGATCAGGTATCAGTCCAGAGAGGAAACAACTCACAAAAAGAACGCCAAATGATGCAAAACAGAGAGACGCAGCAGGGCCAGAAAAGTAAGCTTGTTTGACCTGAGGATTCCTTTTGCTGTATTCTAAGTGAATAAAAAACAAAAAACCCAAAACTGCAATGGCGTGTATCCATGCCTCTTTTTTTTAATCTACATAATTTTTATTAAGAATTTTGACTATAATGGTAAAATCCAATACAAATTAAAGGAAGAAAAGAGAATGGAAATGAATAAAAGGTGCAGGGGAAAAGAAAGAAGAAGAAAAATAGAAAAGTAAGAATAGAATAAAGAAAGAATGGAAATGGGGAAAGAAGTGATTTCCAATCTTCATCACAAATATAAACAAATATAGTAAATCGTCACCCTCTCTCTAGAGTTACATTTCTCTCCTTTCAATATTTTGTATTTATTTTATTTCTTCATTTATCTCCAGTCTTTATTACCTTTATAGATAACTCAAGGCAACAAACATATCCAACACACCTTCCTCCTCCTATTTTTCCCACAACAACAAACCTGTGAGGTGGCTGGGGCTGACAGAGAGTGACTGGCTTAAGGTCACCCAGCTAGCTTTCATGGCTAAGGCAGGACTAGAACTCACACTCTCTAGCTTTCTAGCCTGGTGACTTAACCACTAGACCAAACTGATTCTCTTCCCATCTCTTATTTATAAACAAACCCCTAAAGCATCAACTTTTTAGTCTTGGAGTTAGCAGAAAGTACATAAAGGGTAGCCAGAAGAAACAACATCTTTTAAGCTTGATCAAATAAATCAACTTTATAGTCCTTCATTTTACTTCTAACAGTTTTAAACTTTAGTTTGTTTGAATATTGTCATAGAATTAGAATTCTTCAAGGCTTTAGCAAGCCCCTTTTTGTAGATCCGGTAGGAAAAAATTATTCAGGTCACTCGCTTGGTTGTTTTCCTCTTATAAATTTTAAAACTTCAGTCGGTTTCTTTTGTAGTTCTGATAAAACATCCTTTTCTAAATCATCTTCTTGGCCTATCCGTTGTAAATTCATTTTAGATACCATATCTATCTTGTCACATAAAATTAGTTCTACATCTGACATTTCTTAAATAACTTCTTTTTGACATATTTGATCCATAGAAGCAGATATCATGGTTGATTCTGTTGATATTGTGGCTACCATTTTCTGATTCATTCTTCAAAAGTCTCCTTCAGTATATTTACTGTCAAAATGTTATTGTCATAACATTTTGCACCATCTTGCAAGGCTGTATATCTTTCTTCTATATCATGATCATCATGATCATGATCATCATCATCATCATCATCATCATTTTAGCCATCGTCTCTCCATGGCAGAATGAAGGCCTCTTCCACGTTTCCAACCAATACAGTCCTGAGTTTTCTTTTGCCAGTTGGGCCCACAAGACTGGCTGATGTCATCCATCCATCTTGTTTTAGGTCTCTTTCGTGGATTTTTATCAAGTGGGATCCATTCTATCTTTCTTCTATCTAAAATCTTTAATTCCCTCTAATGTTCAGTTTTTGAAATAATGACAGTATTTATCTATGTTATGTCTTATAAAAACCAAAATAAGATCTATGTCCCATAAGAAGTTGTTTGTACTTTATAATGAATTCCCAAATTGTAAAAGTTTCAGTATTCCAATTTCTAAAATCAAAATCTTATTTAATGTTTTGCTGTTTACTTCAGATTCTTCAAATTGTAAGCATGTGATTAACATTTATTTTCATTCAGGATTAAGGACAGACTCACCTAGCACTTTCAAATGTGTCATTCTGAAGATTTCTAATAGCTTAGAAGTAGTTAATGAGTTTTTTCCAAAAATGATTATAAAGTAAGGTTTGCAAACCTAATGTCCTTTAAACATTTTTGCTGGGGTTGTGAGCAAGATGACTAATCCTATCATTTCCCACAAACCCATGAAAAACCACTGTCTTGTGGTCTCCTTGCAGGGAACAGCTACCCAAAGCATATATTGGCGATCTCTCATCCTCTCCTTATGTGGAGAGGTTTTGCCATGGTTGCCCGCTCTGGTTTTACCTCTGATCTTCAGTTCATCATATATCTTCCCTGAAAATTCATGCCCATGCCTCTTTCAAACAGATTCCTCAAATCTGTATGCAGAAAGTCTCAATTTCTGAAAAGAAAGGCTAATACACAAGCATTACTCTTAAGTTACTTTCCCTCACCTAACTAAACTTCACAGATCTATTTCTCTAGATGTAGAAAGCATTTTCCCAAATTCTTGCTAAAAACATTTTGCAACAAGCAGCATACTGTTAAACAGCTGTCTATTTTAGTTTTTTTAAAGCATCCTTTCAAGTAATTGAGGATAAAATTGTGTGACATAAAGACTATTTTGTCTCTATTAGTACCACAATTTTTAGTCTTCTAGGACTAAAGTGGCATAAAAATATACCTTATTTGATATTATCTATATTAATGTCTCATGAAAAACCAGACCAAAAATTTCAAGCTTACCACATTGATTTATTTTCCTTATGTCTAAATATTTACAGCACTGCGCCAATCTATAACTACTGTGGCAACTGCAGAACAATAAAAAAGAGCCTCCTAAATCCTCATGAAGACAGAACAATAACTAGATGGTCACCAATACATTCAAAATAAGATTTTTCAAGCCTTCCAAAATGGGCAGGATTGGGTGTATTTCTGGGGACAGCATATCCTATACAGGTAGTCCTTGACTTAACAACAGTTCATTTAGTGACCATTCAAAGTTACAAGACTAAAAAATGACCATTATGACCATTTTTCATGGTTATGACCATTGCAGCATCCCCATGGTCATGTGCTCAAAATTAGGATGTTTGGCAACTGGTTCATATTTATGACAGTTGCCGTGTCCTGGGATCATGTAATCCTATTTTGTGACCTTCTGACAAGCAAAGTACGTAAATAGGGAAGCCAGATTCACATGTCAACTTAACAACTGCAATGATTCACTTAACAACTGTGGCAAGAAAAGTCATAAAATTGGGCAAAACGCACTTAACAAATATCTCACTTAGCAACATAAATTTTGGGCTCAATTGTGGTTGTACGTTGAGGACTAC
The DNA here is from genome assembly GCA_032468155.1 of Oxyrhabdium leporinum. Classification (NCBI taxonomy): domain Eukaryota; kingdom Metazoa; phylum Chordata; class Lepidosauria; order Squamata; family Cyclocoridae; genus Oxyrhabdium; species Oxyrhabdium leporinum. Next base: position 94,345 of record JANHFL010003447.1, on the reverse strand, counting down.
TTGTAGTGCAGAATTTGCTATTGAGAAACCAGCTCATGCCCCTGCGTCAAAAATGTTGGCCTTCTTTTATTTGTGGGGGAGGGGAAACTGTTTATTCACAATAGAATGTCAAACCTAGGCCAATGTCTATTTACCCATAGGAAAAATGGATTGTCCAAAATATTACCATTTTTGGTACAGAATTTTAGGAATGGAATCTTGAAGATTCCAGTAGTCACAACATGGGGACTGAGCCATTCATGGCACAAGGGCTGCAAGTGACCCATTGCTGATATAATACACAAAGAGAAATTTGATTCAATACTCCCTTTTCTCCTGTTTCCACACCTCAGCCATAGCTTGAAGACATCATTGTCTCTAGTCACAGTAGCAACTGACACATTATAAGGAGTCATGGTGGCGCAATGGTTAGAATGCAGTACTGCAGGCTACTTCTGCTGACTGCCGGCTGACTGCAATTGGGCAGTTTGATTTGCACCAGCTCAAGGTTAACTCAGCCTTCCATCCTTCTGAGGTCAGTAAAATGAGGAGCCAGATTGTTGGGGGCAATATGCTGACTCTGTAAACCGCTTAGAAAGGGCTGTAAGGCACTTTGAAGCAGTATATAAGTCTAAGTGCTATTGCTATTGCTATAATAGAAAAGTGGGGGGTTTTTTCATCTTAAGGGGGAAGTTATATATTCTCAAAATCATTACTTATAAGAAAGTGTCTATGGAGATTCTCAATCATCCAGGTCATGGTTGTTTCAAAGTTAATCCCAAACTGCTTATAAGAAACGGATGCTAATAAAGAAGATGTAAGCATTAGAGAGCTCAGCTTCTATTCTTTTTGTCTTTTTACACATTTTTACCACCTAAAACACTTTCTCTTTTATTTCAGAGAGAAATCAGAAAAACACATGAGTGCCAGTCAACAACATCCTCGTTGATACCTCGTTCTCCCTTTTCTACAAAACACTAAGGGTAGAAGCATGCTCTGACACCCTCTTTTCCACTCTCTGACAGTAACTCTTATCTCTCCCTTTTTTGGCCTATAAAAAAAAGAGTAGATGCTTTTGTCTGAGGAATTCTGCTGGTTCTTCAGTTTAACCTTTTGTGAGATATCCAATATGGCTGTGCAACCTTAGGAAATAATTTGAGAAAAGGAACTTTAGAACCCAGAAGACCCTCTTGCTTAGGAATCGTCATTGTCATCTTTTAACAACCCCATAATCCCTTGCGGGGTGGAGTCTGGGCAACTGAATGGAGCTAGCAGAGTGTTTAATGGCCGGATGCCCTTCCTGTCACCAGTGCAGAGTTTTGTTTTCATTGTGCCCAGGTATATTCTCATTGTGCCCAGAGAGAGAAATATCTGCTTCTACCTAGGATCGAACTCACAACCTCCTGATTTGTGAGGCGAGAGCTCCACCTCTAAGCCACCGCACCACTCCACCCTGTTGCTTGAGAATGATGTGGCTGATTTAAAGAGTTGCACATAAGCTATGCTCCCATTTTTACATAGTCCACGGCATCTTTTTGGAATGGAATTCAAAGCACTAAACATCCCTACTTGATGAAAACTCCCAATGGAGCAGTCAGCCAGTTTGAAATTCCTCATTAGACACTATTCCAAGCTATCCACCCCTCTCTGAAAGTCTCCTCCATGATTTAACTCTTCTTGTCTTTAAGCATCTGGAAAAGAGCAAAAACCCCTGCTGTAAAATCCCAAGCAGTCCTCTGTAAACATCCTCAACAATTAAGGTTCTTGTTATATTTATGTAGTCAAAATCTGCCAGCTCTGTTTAGCAAAGTGGATTCTTTGTCTCATTTCAAAATCCGTTTCTGGCTCCTCTTTGATGGATTCCTTTAATATTTAAAACTGAATTGGAAACCAGGATAAATTCAGTCTTTCTGCTTACTGCAGCTTGGAGTTTGGTCATGCTCATGTGCCAGGTTGCTGAGCATATATACTGACCTGGCTCTTAAAGCAAGAAAAAGCTCTGGAAGACAAGCCTGAACAATCCCTGATCCCAAGAATGCTTAGATTCTCATGAAATCTTGTAGTATCAGCCCTGAAGAAGTCTTGTAGTATCAGACACACACCCCTTATTTCGGACAAGAAATAAAAAAATATGAGTACTACCACTGCCTTTATTGTAAAGTTTTAGTAGAGCAACAGAATCTTTCAAATCTGAACGCATTTCTCGCCTCCCAGACTTTTTTCCAGAGAACTAGAAAGTGTTCCTTCTGAGATGCTTTCTCCATCCCTGTTCCTTCTGTGGGCTAATTTATCTTTTGCTGACCATTGTCTAGACTGTGGCTCCTCCTCCTCCTCCTCCTCCTGTCTCCCAAGGTTAATCTCACAGCCCATACACATGGCAGGTAGGTGGCAAGCACTAGGATTAGGTCAAAGAATCTTGGAAAGCGAGTGGTTGTTTAACATTGGTAAGTATGTTAAAATAGACACTCTTTGATGTCTTTGATCCTCTTTTTCACTCTCAAATTGAAGAGGGTCTGGCTACGCATTTATAAGATATGAAAGGAATGTCCATCTGTTCTTCTGTTCTGTTCCAGAGTGTTTGGCAATTGTCCCTTCCCATTGCTAGACTTCCATTACAATGTATTATATGGAGGTCTTGTGTGATCAAGCTGAAACTGTTTCATGATTATAAATCACACAAATAGTGTGGTGTGTCCATATCTAATATAAAAGGGCGGGGACTGTCTCACTTCACAGAGTTGGAGGTGCAGTTGCCTCTGTTTCTGATATTTATAGTCTCTTATCCTCTGAACTACATACATGTAGTTTTTTGCAAGTTAATGTGAAGTTGCCTTAATGGCTACTTTAAAACTGGTCATTAAACCATGATTTCAAATGTCTTTCTTTAAAAGTATCAGCTGTTTTATCCCGGATCAAAACTGATATTAACAGATAATTAAAAATCCTGCTGAAGTCATGGGGAAATCCCTACTACTCTAATGCGTTTTAGTTGATAAAATATTAAGAATGTTTTTATGGGAAAAACAATTTCATTTATGGTTATCAGATAGTGTCAGAGGTTTTAACTTTCCTGATATTCATCTACATTACTGAACAAATATTTTGACTTGACAATTTATTTAGGGAACAATAGTGATCCAATCAAAAAACCATTATGAACCCAAGTAGACCATGATTATATAATCTCTTTGACCTTATGATTGATGTTGGCTCCTTTTTTAGCCAAAGTAATATTGAATTAAAAGTATCAAAACACATCTACAAGTTATGGATGTGGAAATATAATACTGGCCTTTATTGATGCAACCAATTTATATGTTAGGACTACCTCTGTCTAAAATTAGCTTGTATATTTTATTCCTTTTTTGAAATCAGGCGCATATTAACTAATTAAGTCATATATTATTTTAATACTTTAGCTCAGCTCACTGCCAAGCAATTTTTTAAACCATTTAAACCATTCTGAAAAAAGTATTTGGATGGTCTAAAGATAAAGGATTAACAATACATTCAATTAATATATTGCCCCAAATCATGGTTTCACCATTTGGCCTGAATGCAACACTAGCATCTAAAACTATCAGATTTCAATATGTCTAGAATGCGCTTTAGAACATTCCAAGTCTATGGTTAAAAAATAAAAAATAAACCTTTCAAGAATATTATTCAGATGAATATTAGCTATTGGCAAGAACTTTGAAATAAGGTGTTAAAATAGCTCCTATTTATAAAATAGTGGCTAAGGGTCTTAAAGAATATTGACTCTGTATTTCATGATCTTAATATGAGATAAATTCAACAATAAAAGTCTTTTTTCATATTATTGGATACCTCGGGAAATATTTTAAAAGGAATGAAGATTAATTCCATAATACTAAAAATCTGAAATAGATAAAGGGACACTATCCTATTATTACCCCATTTGGGTTTAGCAACCATTAAGTTTGTTAATATGAAGAAAGGTTGTAAAGAAGTATTCCTCCCAGCCAACAAAACCTAACCTTCTGTCTCCTATAATTTCCACATGATTGGCCAATGGCTGTTTTGATAAGGAATTCTGGGACTTGAAGTCCAGCATATATGAACGCTACCGGAGTAGCGAAATCTATCGTAAGCTAACAAAAGCTGTTAGTTTTTTCTGAAGGAATCTATTCTGAAATAGATTCCCTCCCATTAAGGGCTCATTCGTTCCCTACCCCTGCAGTCAGCTCTAAATTCCTCAGTGCCCATTAACACAGTAAATCTCCTTTGGATCTGCTTCAAGAGAGGAGTAGGTTGGCATAGAGAGAGAGAAAGAGAGAGAGAGAGAATTTGGGCACTAGTTTCCTCTTGCATGTGAAAGAAAATGACACAATCCTTATGTTGCTGCTTTGAAATAAGATGTCAGCCATATGTTCCTGTTTCCAAACTGATAAAAACAGGAGTTTATTAAAATCATACTTTGTCATCAGGTTAAGATATCAAACTAAGACATCTTTGCTGAGTTTAGACCAAGCAACAAGGTACAGTTTCTGGTTAACAGGTGCAGAAGTCACCTTTTCATCTGAAGGGGAGATGAAGGATATGAGCCCAAAGATTAACAAAACCCTTAGCTTTTCCAATAGTAGAAAAACTGTTATATTGCACAAATCTTGAAGAATGAATGCTCTTTTCTGAATAGAAGCCTTGATTTCAGTATAGTTTTAAGAATGTAAAGAGTCATGATGGATCATCTCAAGAGGTTCATCTAGCCATTTCTGATAAAACAGTGGGCAACCATATTATCATTGAGCAAAATAGGGACTACCCTCCTAGGAGATTCAACACATCTAGCAGCTACCAAACCCAAGATCTTTCTACAGAGCTGTTGCACATTTATTTATTTCAATACTGATTTATGTATTTCCATTCCATTTCATTCCCAAAGCAGTTAATGTTTTTTTAAAAAAGGATACAAAGAGAAACATAGATTAAAATTAATAAAATAGGTACTAAAATCTCATAATCAAATGCTTAGTGAAAGGGGCACATTTTTATATACATTCTAAATGCTGAGACAGTTAGGGCCAAATTCATCTAATACAATGGACTCCATGTTCTGGGAGCAACTCAGTAAAAGCACCTCTGCCAGATAGCACAAAAGAAGTTTCTTCAAAGGAGCCACCCCTGTAGATTTTATAATTGGACAAGTTTGAAATAGAAGAGGTCCTCCCTTAGATTTCCAGGCCCTGCACAGTTCACAGCTTTAAAAGTCAGTGCGGTAACTCACAAAATAAAATCATGAGTTAATGACTCCTCAAATCATTTTCCTCACTAGAAGAGAAAATCTAACATCTATACTTACAAATACATCTTTGGGACCTCCAGAAAATAAAGAGTAGGGGGGGTTTTGGGGGAGGGTTGGTGAATTTCAGTCTTAAATCCATCATCAGGTATTCTAGTTCTTTATGCCATTCCTTCTGAATGTCAATATTTTCAACTTTTAAAAATATTAATTTTTGGCACAAATACAATGTTGATTTGGTTTCAGAAATTGACTCCATCATTAGAGGAAGTATCTTGAATTTCTTTGAAGTGGCTAAAGAATTTGGTCCACACTGAGTTAATTATATTGCCGCTGTTGTGAGTTAGATATGCAAAATTCTATCTGTAGTTGGGAGAAATCCTTAAAATAATCATTACAGAGTAATTAGTTTAAAGGAACTATCCCAGCTTCTGCTCATGCTTTGCAATAGAACACCTTGTCACCTATTTTTAATATTTAACCTTACTGAATTCTTCCATTGGTTCCATATTCATGAGTCTCAGCATCAAAATGCAATCTACAACCCAAAGGGACTCATGTATGTCTAGTTGCTCTCCAACCCTCTTCCCTCTACTTTTTCTTACCCCAGTTTCACACTCCTATCCGAGCGGCTTTTTAAATTTTTCATCTCTTTTCATAAGCTTGGCTGTACCTTTCAGGAAGGTTTTAAGTATTACCTTTCATAATGAATGAATTTGTCACTTAGAGAGGAAAAATCCGAGGAGCTTTTCAGGGATAAACGAATGGGCAATTTCTTCAGAGAAGGAAAAAAAAGCTGGCTTGCCTTATATTGGAAGAGATACACTTAAGTCCCCAATCTCTCTCAGATATATATATTCCATATATATATATATATATGGAAAATATGCCTTTTTGCCTTCATACAAGTTAAAGAATCAAAACACTCATTAAATATCTCCCCAGAGCAGCAACTAAAGGGCAAGAAAAGTTGAGAATAAGATAATGAAGACATTTGGAAGGTTCTGCAGGAAAGTTCACTCCACCTTTTGTGCATATAATTCACCCAGTACAGGTAGTCCTGATTTACAACCATTCATTTAATAACTGTTCGCAGTTACAAATGGCACTGAAAAAAAGTGACTTATGACCATTTTTCACACAACCCCATAGTTGCATGATCAAAATTCAGATGCTTGGCAACTGAGTCATACTTATGACAGTTGCATCATCTCAAAGTCATAAGAGCACCTTTTGTGACCTTCTTACAAGTAAAGTCAATGGGGAAGCCAGATTCACTTAACAACTGCAGCCATTCACTTTAACCCCGCTGCCCAAGCAGGAAACCCTATACTATTCCAGACAAATGGCTGCCCAATCTTTCCTCAAAACCCACCAGCAATGGAGCACCCACAACTTCTGAAGGCAAGCCATTCCACTGATTAATTGTTCTCACTGACAGGAAGGTTTGCAGTGATATACTATATAGTATCATTATTGCTGCAATGTTTTCAATAATGGATCATACATGCCATGAGAAGATGTATTTGACAAGGCAAACATTTGTCATTTTTAGAATAAGACAAGCCCAGGGAAGAGGGGCATAGGGTACTCACCTCTCCATTGTTGTTCACCTGGTCAAGATTTTCTATAGCTCAATGAGAATGTACCTGCCTTGCATACCAAAGAGCCTGGACTCAATCTCTGGAATCTCTTCTTTAATTTCAAAGGGGTTGTAATTTCTGTAGGGGCAGAATATCTGTTTAACATTCTCATTGTCCCACCTTCCATCCTAGGTATCTCTAGCTAGGATGAAAAAGGGTGTAGTTTGAAACCCTGGATAGCTGAATCTCCTTTGGCATATCTTTCCAAATCCATCCATGTTATTTCCAGAATTGCAATACTACACCATCATGAAAAGGTAGTTTTTTTTTTCCTTAGATTATATGCAATTTGGCAATGTAAGCAAAGGAAACAGTCAAAAACGGCAGCATTGAAATATCTTTATCTTCTTCGGGTGTGAAACCTGCATAAATGCTAAAGATTTAACAACATAGGTCATCATGTTGGTGTCAGGGAGATCAAAGTCAGAGTGAAGAAAATGTCTTAGCATATCTCTTCCCAATCCAAACAGCCTGTGTTCACTTCCAGCATGACAACATCTGTTATTCAAGAAAATGAGTTTTCTGCAAACTTCAGTAAGAACAGCAAGGATTAGCTGCCCTCTGTGTTTAGAGAGGTCACTTAGCTAGATTGCCAGCTGCGAAGGCTATTAGGAGAAAAAAAATTCTTGCACATCAATTTGAAGACAAAATAGGGTATAGAATCACAGTTGGAAGATATATGAAAAATTCTCTTGTCCAACGCTCTACCATTACAGAAACTCCACCAATCCACCGCAGAAGCTTAGTTTAAAATGTTAGTGAAGCATCCATGATGTTGCTGTACAGTTTGTCTCACTATAGATAATTTACACCTCCAAGATGTTCCTCCTAATATTCAGTTAGCATCAGCTTTCTTGCAATTTGGACTCCTTGGTTAGCATGTGCACTATCTCTATGTGGCAACCTTTCATCCAGTTAAAGATAGCTGTTATGTTGCCTCTTTTCCAGACCCACCTATTCAGCGCATTCAATCTTCTCGCAAATAAATTGGCCTCCAAGGTTTCATCATCTTTATTACCTTCCTTTGGACTATTTGTTGCTATATTGTGGTGAACTGTAGTCTGGATTTCCAGGAGCAAGGGGCTGCATCCCAGAGGGCAAAGAGCCAGCAGAAAATTTGGTCGGCAGGAAAAGAGTTGCAATGGCTCCTCCTTAGTTATTCTCTGAGTATTTCTGTAGTTATGCAGACAGTTGATTTAGTCTGGCAAGATTCTGTCTCTAAGTGAAAAACAATAAATAAAACTATTCAGAAGTAACACCACATGTCATTCTTGCTACTTGGGGTCTGCAATCAATCTTGCCAGACTCAAGCAACTATCTGCTTAACCGGTCAAATATCTACACAACCCTATCAAATAATCCATCAATTTGTCTCACTCACAAATCAATAAACACCCGCCTCTGTTTGTCTATCCAAATACAACTCTGCATTTTATAAACATCTGATCCAAATGTCCTCCCTCACATAAGAATAACAAAAGAGATGAAAGGGTAGTTTCTCAGTCTAGGTCTATTTCCATTACTCATGGCCAGAAAGTCACATGGAAGAGTAGTCAGTAAGTTGGTCCAAAAATCTAAATCAGGGGTGTCAAACTCAATTTTATTGAGGGCCACATCAGGGTTGTGTTTGACCTTGGGGGGGCAGGGG
>JANHFL010003447.1:72940-85712 GCA_032468155.1 Oxyrhabdium leporinum | reverse complement strand
GCAGGGGGGGCATGTCCAGCTTGACGTCACTCAGGTCAGGGGCCCCAAGCACTCTGCCAGCAAAAATGGGCTGCTGAGGGCCACCCATGGCCTTTGCGAGCTCCATTTTCATCTGCTATAGCCACCTGCAACCCTTATCAGCAAAAATGGAACTCTGGAGGGCCACACGCAGCCCTCCCGAGCTCCATTTTCGCTGGCAGAGACACTGTGAGCCTGTCCTTTGATATTTCCAGCCCCGCAGGCCAGATCTAAATAGGGCCGGATCTGGGCCCCGGGCCTTGAGTTTGACACCCCTGGTCTAAACCAATCAGAGTGCAAACTGAATTGCCATGGATAAGAGATTGAAAAATGGGCAAAGAAGGCTCAATATGCCAGGGCAGTCTTTCTTCAATCAGGTGCAAAAATTAGTGAATTTTACAAGCAAAACCAAATGTTTTATCTCCTGGGTCTCATGCTTGGTATTGTCATTTATGATGGAGCGGGTTTATCTGGTCCTTTTTCTCTTCTCTCAGATGAGGCCATACTTGATACATACTGCTTGGTTAGGGTCTGTCATCAGCTATAAATCCATCTAACTGTCCCAGTGTTTATATTTCCCAAGTTGCCAACCTGAATATCATGGGGGAGATGGCCTTTTCTTGAAAACCATACTAAAATAAGATCGATTGCATCTCCTGCATTCCACTGGCATATAACAGTAAATTCTATTAAAGTAGACAATAAAGTTAAAGTTGCATGACTTCTTCAGAAATGTCTGTTTGAGACAACGATAGGCAGAGCTTCTCTCCAGCCCAAAAATGCTTAATTATTTAAAATACTTCCAGATCTTGACATCAAACTGAGTGTTCAATAGTTACCTGAACCCAAGATTCCTGCTCTACCCCCTTAAAAAAAAAAAGATGGGAGCATTTTCTCACCTCAGCTGTTCTAAAAATTTCTAACACTGTTTTAACATACAGAAATATTGACAGAAGTTTTTCTTTGATGATCAGTATCAAGAACCTGTTTGAAACAGCAGGCCTATGGGAAAACAGAATGGGGAAAATAGTACAATATACAGAGTGATACTGTATGTTATGCAAAATATTTTCTGGGCTTCCAGAAAATAAATTACATTAATTTGTTTCTATAAAAATTGGGGAAGGAGGAAAGAGAGATTAAAAACAGATTGCTTAAAAGTCCTTTAAGCAAGGATTCTCTTCTTTTTTAACTGACTTTACAAATTTGATTTACTGCACAGTGTGATGACAGAATGCTCACTACATAACTACCAGTTTATTCAAATCACATGCAATGGCTGATCTGCAAAGAATGTGGCAAAAGTTGTTCTCAAAGTATTTTGCTGCCTAAAACAAAGAGCAAGATTATGCCTTGTCTCCCTGATGTATTCCATATGTATATGGAGTTTATATATTCCTAACAACCTTACTTTAGCAAGGGGCAATATTAGGTGCCATTAACACACCTGAGGACAGCAGGATTAAAAGATGCAGGAAATGCTATTATGCAAGAAACATTATTCTCTAGTAAAGAACAATAGTCAGCCAAAACAAAAGATATCCCCCGTTTTTCACTAGAAGCAATTGTCTACTTTCCCTTTGGCTGCAGTCACTAGGACAACAAACCAAGGGCAAAACCTAAAATATGTGTCTATTTTGGCTGTCACATTATCCACATGGACTATTACCACTACCCCATAGAAAATTTAGGCACGTGGAAAGCTACTTTATACGTTTTGAGCACTTTGCCCATTCCTGGCTGCCGTTAACTGGAAGCAGCTTTCAGGGCCTCAGGTATGTAATCTTTTTTTCCTATTACTTGATCTCTTTAACTAGAAATGCTAAAGGTCAAGTGGTGGCCCTTTGGCATGCAAAATTCACCACTACAGTTCTTTCTTTTTCCCCTTCAGGTTCTCTCAAATCACAACCAGCCATTCCAATTACAACTTTTGGCAGGGAATATATTGATCATTGTGGATTGAATTGCAGTCTACCAGTCCATGAGAACAATGGAAGTGGGGATGGGGAGAGAGGTCAAAATGCACCCATTGTATGCCACTATTCAATTTTCTAGCTTAATCCCAGACAACATTTAAAAAAATAACTAAACAACTAACCTATTTTTTTTTCATGTCTAAGCATTAAACTATTCTCTGAGAGGGTACAGAAAGGAGAAACCTCAACTTAAAACTGGGGTGAGGTTTCCCAGGAATTTCACTGGGGAGAGGTTGGGTAGCTTAGGTGGGGGCTCTCTCCCCAACATGCAATCAGCAAACCCCAGTGTCTAGACCTGGAAAATATTTGCATCTGCGTTGTGGTTATAGGAATTCCTGAAGAGAATCATTCTTCATTCTCAGAACAATTGAAAGTGCTTTGCAGGAAATAAGCTTTCCTTTTAGCAAAGCAGAACAAAGGACTTTCCCTTCAAAGCGTCTCTTGGAAGGGGGCTGATTTTCAGCTTATCTTTAGAAGACAAACCATTTTTCTAAGAAAAGAAGCAGCGGGGTTCATGAGTGAAGCCCGGAGCTTGGTATTTTTAAATGGGAACCTTCATTTGGGAGCTAGGCAGCATTTCAAAATAATTCAGAAAAAGCATTCCGGAGCAAAGAAGAATGCAGATTTTAAAGGCTGTTTGCAACTCTTTAAAGCAACTGCATCTATTTGTGGGATCCCAGGGCTGCCTCCCACAACTGCTGTGCCATCCTGAGAAAATGCAACATTGCAGGGGGGAGGGGGGCGCTAACATTTAACTACCGTTCAGACTCAAGGATATTCACAGAATCTGAGTGAGGATATTAGTCCATTCCAGAAGTGTCCTCTCCCATTCAGCTTTTGTGCCCATTTGTGTTTTTGCAACCAAAGAGAACATGCCCTCATCTGGCAACCAATGTTTTTTTTTTGTTGTTGTTCAAAGAAGAACTTCCTTCATATTGGTGTTGACTCCTGGTGACTCTTGGACAAATCCCTGCAGGTTTCTTGCTAAGGTTTATTTTTTGGAAATGATTTGCCATTGACTTCTTCTTCCTTGGACTGAGAAAGAGGGATGGGCTAAGGTTATCCAGTATTTTGTGTCTAATGTGAAAGTACAATTCACAGTCTCCAATATTCCTGCCTGGTGTCTTAAGCATTAAACTGGCTCAGAAGACCTTCCACCAAGTCAATATTCCTCTTTGTGGAAGTACTTCACCCTCCTCCCTTCCGCAAAAGTTAAAGTTTCAGTGGGCTCAGTGTGTTGGTAATTACTTATCTTCATCTTAGCGCATTGTTTCTCCTACTATTCTTCAAGACCATTTACTTACTTCAAAGTGAAGCAGATCAGGTCAAGCTGATCTTATTTCCCAGATCTGTCTTGGAAGAAGTGCTAGAATAGTCATCCTTACTGTATTCAGACACAGGTGATAATCTTTATGGCAGTTCTGCAGTTTCTGCTCAGTCCACCACCAATATGGGCATCCAATACTTCCTAAGTTCAGGAATGAATGACTTCCTACTCCTCCCACTTTCAGCCCATTGTAAATATATCCCACATCTGTTTTCCTGCTTTGATTCAAAACTGCTGTTTTCTATCTTAAGACTGTCATGACCCAGTCTCAGGAGTCAGATTCTGATTCTGAATCTGAATCAGCTGTTCCACCTGAATCTCTGGAATTTCATCCTTAGGAGACACCAAGCCAAAAGTCACATAAGAATGAACAAGGCACCACTTGGATACCGGGAACTATAAACTATGAATTGCTATAGCAACTGTATGTGAGTCAGGAGTTGAAAACAGAATCCGGACAGTGACATCTTGCATCCTACATATCCCAGCACTTGATTCCATCCTGATTGGCAGCAGCAGTTGGCCCACTCCCCTTTTAGGCTAAATGTTCTCCACTGGTTGGCAATTACTGTTCTTTTTGTAACCTTGTGATTGGTCCATTCTTGACCAGTTAAATTAATAATAATAACAATAGCACTTAGACTTATATACCATTCCAAAGTGCTTCAAAGCATTCTCTGAGCAGTTTCCAATGTCAATATATTTCCCCAGACAATCTATATCCTCATTTTACCGACCTCAGAAGGATGGAAGGTTGAGTCAATCTTGAGCCCATTAGGATCAAACTTCTGACTGCTGGCCGTGTTAGCCTGTAATACCGCATTCTAACCACCTCACCACCAGGGCTCTTAAATCAATGAACAATCCTAAATTCTAGAAGCTCATGCTTCATTCAACTCTTACATCTCCCAGTGGGTACCCTGGTTGGGTGAAGGTGGGCTGCTGCATGGTCACAGAGGTTTGGGCGAACCTCTTGCTCTGAGCTCTGGCTGGCCCCGTCCACCCACCCCTGCCCTAAGTTATCGCTAAATAACTCACCTTTCTGCTACCCACGCTGCTCAGGTGAGCTCCTTGCCGCCCCTGCCGGAGCTGTTTTCATCATCAGCTGCCTCCCTGTAGCTTCGCATGAGTCCCAAAGCGAATGCGCATGCGTGACCAGCAAACCTTTTGCTAAAGCAAGAGCAGCCCACCCCTGCTTTTGCTCACAAAATTCCAAGGTTTCCTTTCCCTTTTAGTATCTTAAATTGCAACTAGAAACTGAGCACTTTATTTCTATGAAACATTAGAAATCTTTATTTCTACGCAAAGTTTCTGTTCACCCACAAGGGAAGAGGGAATGAAAGAAGAACCTGTTCTCTACAATATTACTCTGATGACTGTAGCATCAGAAATACAAGGATACTGTAACAGAAACAAGGAAGAAGAAAGGATTCGTGTTAGTGTCAAAAGAGAAATCGTGCGAAAGACATGTGAAGGCATCCATGTGTGCAAACATTGGGAAAGCAAAGGAAAAACAGAAGGACTAGGAAGGAAGGATCTGCTCCTAAAAGGAAAAGGCAAACGCTGGGAGTTTCAGCCATACTGGCTCTCCCTGCTTGGATGGGAAGGTCAGAAAGAGGGAAAACCCACTCAGGTTTGGTTTTTTTTGAGGGGGCAGGGGTGTTTGTCATGGTTCAGAACGAACAGCCTGGTCACATTGCCAACCTGCTGCAATCTGGACTGAAATTTTTGAGACTGCTTTATGAAACACTCTGGAAGAAAAGCTGCTGTGGAATAATTCTAAATCTTTGTAAACCTAGGAAAGGAAGAAAAGAGGGGAAACATCTTTACTAATCTCTCTGAATCCTTTCTCTGCTTACCTGACCAAACTGAAGAGATAAATTAAATATAATTTCTGTACGTGATCTCTAAAATGATACCAAGCTAGATAAAGCTAGTTTCCTTTTTAACTCTAAAACATGCCAAATTTGGCCAATTGCTAGTGCTGGGGTCTATGCCAAGCTTTGCCAATAGTTCAGATCATAAAGCTAAGAATCAATCATGCCTTCTCTTCCCTTCTTCTTCTACTTTAGGTACCATCATGCTTGATCAAGAGTTGCAAAGCTCAGAAATGTGTCTTGTCATACTGAGCTCACCTATAAAGATATTATCCTAGCACTTTGTTTATTTGCCTTATGCAGCTGGCTTTGGTTTTTATAGTTAGTATATCCCTACTCCATCGCCCAGCCCTTTAAAAAAAATATTCTCCATCATCAAGAGATTTATGGTCCTTTATTGGTAGGACTCATTATCCTCTTTGTTGGATTATTCTGTTATTTGTTTAAATAATTAATACAGCCACCAATCTCACAGAAGCGTCTCTGGCTAGCATAGAAAATTAAAGCCAACAGTTATAACCAATAACCAATTGTGTCTGAGATAAGCAAAACATCACAATCATAAAACCACATCAACAGGAAAACTCACCTGCCCCAAAGGCCTGGGGAAAAAGCCAGGTCTTCTGCGCTCTCCAGAAGGGTAGCAATCTCTAACCTATAATTTATAATAAGCAACCAAAGCAATGAAATGAAAGCATCCCCCATGCAAGCAGATCTGCAGTATTTTGGCAAATAAAGAGGTTAAGGAGATCCAACATGCAATACATTATCTATCTGAGACATACTTGAAGGCAAGAAAACAACATTAAAGCAGAATTGTGATGGGCTTCTGTCTATAATTTCTTGATCCTTAATAGGCATGTGGAAGTACACAGGCTGATTGCAGACTCACCAAGAATCTCGTTTCTAAAAGGCATTGGCCTGGAATGTTATGATTGGGATTTTTACAAATGGGCCACTTCAGGCTAACTGATCTCCAAATGGCACAGAAACTCACAATGCAGCAGCACAATAAAGGCTTAACTTTAGGAACTTTAGGACCAGAGGCTATTTTTCTCCATTTATTTATATCCTGCCTTTATTACTTTTACAGATAATTCAAAGTAATGAATACATCCATCTTCTTCTTCCTATTTTCCCCACAACAATACCCTTGTAAAGTGAGTTGGGCAGGAAGTGTGTGACTGACCCAAGGTCACTCAGCTGGCTTTCATGGTTAAGGTGGGACTAGAACTCATAGTCTTCCAGCTTCTAGTCTGGTGCCTTAACCACTAGAGCAAACTGGCTCTACGCAGTATCAGATACTAGTACCATACTACCCCCTGGCCAAGCAAATACAGTAATGTATAAACTGCCTGCTCAAAGAATCAAATGCTTGAGTCCCTTGCAGGCTTCCAAATTCAGGATCCATAGCTGTTTATCTCATTCCAAAAAAGAAGATCCAGGACAGCTGTTTCCAGTTTAAGCTCTATTTCAGCCATATTTAGATTGGAGGAAGGCAAAATGGAGGAGATACACCACACATATACACATACAAATATTCAATCTTTCATATCTCCTAGATCAGGATCCTATATGTTGACTGGCAGGGGTTCAAAATCAGGATAAAGGAAGTTTCTTAACAAATAACTTCTGGAATTTACTGCTGTACCATAGGATTAGGAGACCATGTGGAACACTAGTATCTTTCTGACATTATGTGGTTTGTTGAGTATAAATTTATAAATGACCATTTTCATGATAATCCAGAATGTCAAAAGCCAAAATCAGATGAAGATTCATAAAATTCAAAGCCTAGATCTCTGAAAGCCACATATCCATGACCTTGTTTATAAGCTGTCACTGGTTTCTCTCATTATGAAAACAGTGCTTACATATAGAAAACATCCCATTGTATGTTTAGTAGCCTGGAAGTGGGGAACCTACGGCCGTTCAGATGTTGCTGAAGTACAAAGCCTAAAATTATTCACAATCCAAGTTAGCTGTAGCTGCTGGATACCATAGCACAAGGCCACGTGGTTCCTATCTCTGAGAAGCCTCTTTTGCCCTCTCTGCAGTGTGCCTGTGGTTTGGGTTTTGTTTTTACGTTTGAAGGCATTCCTGCTTTGAAAGGAAGAGGTTTCCAAATGGCTTTTAAACTCTGGCTGATCTCAGCAGGTAATCAATATTAAACGTGATTAGTATTTTGATAGAAGACCACTGAAATCCTAGGGGTGCTAGTTAGATTGAGAACTTGAAAAAAAACTTCAAGAACCTTATGACAAATCAAATTCATCCTGTTACGAAGGACACTCTGTAGGTGTGCCTATGTAGTTACCTACAGTCAACCTCAACTTTTATTTTTAGGAGAAAAGGAATGGAAGGAGAATGTAATTCTGTGTTTCCCCAACCACAGATTTTGGTAGCATCTATTAAAACGCGAATGGTCAGAGTCTCCAGGCTCCGGCAAATGAAGGAAGAAATAACGAGGTTTCCAAGTGTTCTAAAAATGAACCAAAATGGCTTCATTGCTTCATACCCCTCATCAGCATGCTAAGCCCTTGCAAATGCTGGAAGAGTTTTCTGCACATGCACAGCACAGCAGAGAAGCCTCTCTTAGCTTTTGCAAGCAGCAAAGATATGGGAAGAGACAATGGGAGGCTTGAAGTGCAGCAATCTGCTTTGTGGAAGCAATTTGTGTGGTCTCTTTGCTTTCACAAGCAGAATGATGTCAGTACCATAGTCCCTTGTTGAGATGAATGTAAGTAATCTCACAGAGATTTAGCTGGAATGCTTTGTAAAAAGCTCAGTGTGTTTTCCCAACTGAATTTCTGCATTCAGAGAAGTAAGCACTCCTCTGTTCAGTGGAGCTTACTCTTAGGTTATTATGCACAGGATTGCAGTTATGCCCCATAAACCTAAGAGCAATGTTTTATTAGTGGGTTGATCTGTGTGTCTGTGTTTTATGACAACATTTAAACCAAAGTGTTTGCTCCTTTGAGTACGAAGAACAGTAAAGCAAAAGATACATCTTTTCAAGGGTAACCATGGATTCTCCTAGGGAATGAGACTCTAAGAACTGTCATGGTAGCCTTCTGTGCTTCAGAATTTATCATTACGCTCCAGGATATGTGAAGTCAAACAGCATTCATAGGTTACTGCTGCTTATTAGGTTTATGCAAATCACCCCTGCTTCAAATTGAAATGGAACAGAGCAGAGCATTCTGAATAGAGCATTGTTTAATTCAAGTTTGCAATCCAAAGGGCAAACCAATCTGAAAAAATATTCATCAACGGGATTTTGTTTTTTAAACCAGACAAATTGTTTAAAGTATGTTTGCGTTTTCCTTGTCAGGGAATCAGTTTGTCTCACCTGCACTTCCTTGATTACGGATTGTTGGTGTTTTATTTTTCTTGTGCCTTTCAGTATTTCCAAAACTGTTTAAAAGGCACAATTTTATTTTTTCACTTGCTTTTCTGAGACACCAGGTTTCACACAACACAGAAAAGAATATTAATTCACCATTGTGGAATGGCATGCTTTTGCTGCCTCTGCTAATGGATTTCACAGAAAAATAGGAGAGGTGGAACAGCTCTTTGGTAAATTTACCACCCCCTACCTCCCGAGAAAGAATCATTAGAGCACATAGGCAAAAACGTGGCCTCTAGTTTTCTAGTCAGAGATATGGCTTGTTGGCAATATTCCTTATTAAAAAAAGGGAGGGGGGTGTTTTTTTTTTATTAAGAGGCATCTGAACTAGTTGGAACAGTGTGATACAATGCCATAGAGAGGGGTAGGTCAAAGAGACATGACAGAGAAAAGTGGGTATTTGTAAATTTGCTGTCACCACCACCATCTCCCCATTCTAAAAGCTAAAAACTCACCCCAGTTATACAGAATTTGAAAGGAAGTACTGAATAAGTACTGGAATCATCAACCTTGTGCCCATATTTAGAGTGCTTGAGAGCACAGTCAAACATCCATATTGGTTCCCAGGACCATTTAAGATTCATTCATTAAAGGTGGTGAGAGCTGAGAAAGTGAATGAAATCGAAAAGCAAAGCTAGCTTGGTGAATCCCAAAGACTTGATAAGACTTTGATAAGGAGACAGTTGAATGAGATGGTACAACTTATTAGTCAGCAATTCAGCCAAGCCACCATACAGCATTTTCCACCTTGAGCTTGTTTGGAGGTTCTAGCAGGGGAGCGCAGCTATCATATACCTTTGACCGAAGATCGATACAAGATCCTTCTATCTGGGATGGTCGGCCTCTTCCAGCAAGCACGCAGCTTCAGGAGGGATGCACATATAGCAGTGAGGGAGGAAGGGGACACCCACCTAGCCAGCCAGATCAGCCGAATCAACCCTGGCGATTAATGGGGTGACAGAGGTCGCAGCCAGATCACCCTCACATCTGGCATTTTCCACCAGAATTCTCCATGTGCAGATATGATTGAAAGAAACCACTCACTCTCTCCCCTTTAGATCTGGTAGAAGAGGCATGTTACAGGTCATCTGATAGGACCGAGGAAGAGAGCCTTATCTGTCATTGAACCTGCCCTGTGGAATATCATCCCCCTGCAAAGTCTTCAAGACGTGGCTGTGTTCCCAGGTTGTCAGAGCCTGTGGGATGGCTATGTTAATTGTGCTTCAATGGTGTTATATTAATTGTGGTTATGCTAATTGCAGTTATGTTAATTGGGTATTTTTGAAACTTGGCTGCCATTATCTATTTTATTTTCATTGTGAGCTGCCAAGAGTCACCACATGGTCATATAAATTGAAATAAATACATAAATAAATCTGCTGTCTGATTTGCAATGATAGTTGACAAGAATATAGCCCAGCTTTATTCCAAACTTTGCCTCTGAGATATTCTTCAGTAATGTATTTGTAATAAAGCATCATTCTTAGACCTGCAATAAAATCTTGCGCTGTAGACTTTGCCTATGCAGGGTGGCATAAAGATAGGCAGTCTTGCCCTTTTTCAGAATGCTCCATTCTGTTTTCTTTCTGCCACCTGCCTTCAGTTTTTCCCCAGCAGATGTTTGGCATGCTCAGATCACTGAATTTGGGATTCCCTTCCTTAAAAGATGTTGCTCTTCCAAAAAAACTTGCACTTCCTGCAATTTTCTATGTGGTGGGACCGTCTACAAAAGCATCATTGTATGTCTGCTGTTAATGTATAGGAAGAGATATTCAGCCTGAAGCCATATTTGTGCAGCCACATTTTCTTTTCCTTGTGCTGACAAAATAGAATCTTAATTAAACTACTACTGTGCTTCCTGTTTAATTTGAAAGATATAAAACTCAGATAGGGTAATAAGGGGAATTCATCATCTCCTTCAAGAGGAGAGCAGTAATGCAGTGGCCTAGAAAATCAATAGACAGACATATATTTGTTTGTTACTTAGCAGGTTGCATCAGCAATTAAGCTGCTGTCTTCTTTCAGAGTCTCGCTCGCAGACAATAGGTGAGCTGCTATGTGCTAGAGATTGTAGAAAGCAACCTCGTCAAGCTGGTATCTTTAAACTGGCCAAGATCATAGCTCCCCAAATTCCCAGCCAACATGCTCTTCAGCATAATAAAAGCGTAACTCAAATTCTTAAACAAAAACACACACACACACACAAGCATTTAAGGAAATTGTTCAATTTTGTCAGAGGTGCTGCTCTGGAAGCATCAGTTCTTTGTATCTTTTGTTGACTTTTGAACAAAGATGTGCAAAAAAAGTTAAAGATAATAAAAAAAAGTTTCTTCTAACATATAAATAACAAGAAAAAAAAGCAAGGAAACAGTCGGTCCACTAAAGAGAGAAGACAGCAAGGAAGTAACAGGCAACAGAGAGAAAGCAGAGCTGCTTAACTCATTCTTTGTATCGGTCTTCACGCAAAACGAAACTACAGCCCAATCTACCAAAAACTTAACTGTAAAAGACAGACTAGAAATAAAGGTTAAAATAAGCCCAAAAAAATAGTAAGAGAACACCTGTCTGATCTCAGTGAACACAAATCACCAGGACCTGACGGATTACATCCCAAAGTCATCTCAGAACCACTGCACCACATCTTTCAAAAATCCTGGAGCACCGGGGAACTACCAGAGGACTGGAAAAGAGATGATGTGGTTCCCATCTTCAAAAAAGGGGGAAAAAACAGACCCAGGAAACTGCGGACCAATCAGCCTAATATCAATACTCGGGAAGATACTGGAAAAGATAATAAAAAAAAAAACAGATCTGCCAACATCTAGAAACAAGTATCCCACCCCTGACTACCTGCATTGTTATTTAATCATGCTAGTTGTAGGATATTTTTAAAAAACACACACATTATTATTGAATTTCCTCATCTCAAGGGACAGAAAGGATTTAGAGGATATGAGTGTGTGTATATGTATGTGTACACACACTCAAATAGAGATAGACAGACACCCAATACACTGATCACATCCAGATTTGCTGCCTTATCCTACAAAACCCATCTCAAATTCTCAGACCACCTCATTCCTTCCTCTCCAAAGCGTATCTTTAGTCTTTCTGTGTCACTAAATTATCTTGTTGTGATGCTTCGAGCACCTGCACTGCTCAATTAATTTCTTGGATTCTAGGTTTCTCCCCCTTTTTTTTTAATAAGAAAAAATTAACAAAGTAACATTTGTTGACAGTGTTCACAATTGGTGTACCGCGGGGATCTACCCAAGGCCTGCCACATTTGCTATGTTCACTTCTGCAGGTGCTAAATACATACAGGCAGCAACATATGCTACCAATTTTAAATTGCAAGGGGGATGGGTTTTTTTTTTTAACCTTGTAATTAAAGGAAGTTCACAGCTTGAAAAAATAATACAGGTGAAAGCTGCTTGATGCCCAGAAGTATCTTCTCACTGTGTCTGAGCCTGTCTCGTTTCTTTCTCTCCCTCTGTCTCTGTCTCTCTCTGTTTCTCTTTCTCCTCCCATTCTCTCTCTCTTCCTCTCTCTCTCTCTCCCTGTTTTTCTCTCTCTCTCTCTCTCTTTCCCTGTTTGTCTCCCACCTTTTCTCTCCTTCCCATTCTCTCTCTCTCTCCTCTCTCCTTGTTTTTCTTTCTCTCTTTCTCTCTCCGTTTTCTCTCTCTCTCTTTCCCTCTGTCTCTGTCTTGCCCCTCTCTCTCCCTCTCTCCGTTTTTCTGTCTTTCTGTCTCTCTCTCTCCCTCCCATTCTCCCTCTCACTCTTTCTTTTCTCTCTCTTTCCCTCTGTCTTCCTCTCTCTCCCTCCCATTCTCTCTCCCCCTCTCCGTTTTTTACTCTCTCTTTCCCTCTGTCTCTGTCTCCCCCCTCTCCCTCTCTGTTTCTCTCTCTCTCTCTCTGTCTCTCTCTCCCTCTCCCATTCTCTCTCCCCCTCCCATTCTCTCTCCCCCTCCCCTCTTCCTGGTTATTTTGTTGAAATAAATAATAATAATAAAATGTGATGTGCTCAGAAATCCATTAGCTTCTTTGATATCATTCTTTCCTACGTTTCCTCTGTCTCTTGTTAAGTGGATTTTGTTTTGTTTTTCCTCATATCTTATTTTTAATTTTGTCATCTTTGTCGTGCAAAATTGACATCAGGTTTCCA
>JANHFL010003447.1:62722-72840 GCA_032468155.1 Oxyrhabdium leporinum | reverse complement strand
TACTTAGACTTCAGCAAGGCATTTGATAAAGTAGACCACAACCTACTTCTTGGGAAGCTAGAAAAAAGTGGGATAGATATCATCACCACCAGATGGATTCACAACTGGCTGACAAACCGTACTCAATGAGTAGTCCTTAATGGATCTAAGTCTACATGGAGGAAAGTAAGCAGTGGGGTGCCACAAGGTTCTGTCTTAGGCCCAGTACTCTTCAATTTCTTCATAAACAACTTAGATGAGGGAATAGAAGGGGAACTTACCAAATTTGCAGATGATACTAAGCTGGAAGGACACAGTAAGCTAACACAGTAGAAGATAGGCTCAAGATCCAGATGAATCTTGACAGACTTGAACACTGGGCCCTATGTAACAAAATAAAATTCAAGGTAGAGAAAAGTAAAGTCCTACACTTAGGCAAGAAAAACTGAAAGTACACATATAGACTCAGTGAAACCAGGCTTAATAGCAGTAACTGTGAGAAGGATCTTGGAGTCTTAGTGGACAATCAGCTAAATATGAGCCAACAGTGTGCAGCGGCAGCCAAAAAAGCCAACACAATCCTAAATTACATTAACAGAGGGATACAATCATGTATCCCTCATGTATCCCCACGGGCCAGATGCATCACGCACTGACCGTGCCAGGTTTAGTGAAGGGGGAAAAAGTCCCAATATGTCACATGATGCCAATGTGACGACGTGTGTTTGACACCCCAGGCCTAGGATAACATTGCTTGATCCCAGTGACTGATCAGACTGAGTTAGATAAACTAGCAAATTTAAAAAATAAAATAAAATAGCAACTGCTTTGATTTGGCTAGCTGATGAGCTTGGTATAGTTTTTGTTGTTGCTATTTGCACTCTATACATGCTTGTGGTCTCAGTCTACATGGTATGAAAGGCCCATCTTTCTTTCTGTGCTAGGGTCTCATCCCACCCTAGCTACATCCCTTCTGGCACAAATTTACTTGTTTCTTTGTTTGTTTCCTTTATTATTTGTATAACTCACTCAAGGCAGTGAATATACCTGATATTATTCCCTCCTCCTATTTTCTTCACAACAACAGTCCTCTGAGGTGGGTTGGACTGAGATAGAGTGACAAAGTCGCTCAGCCAGCTTTCATGCCTGTTGAATGATTGACATTGAAATAGTGTATTAAAATAACTTGCAGATGAGTCTAGGGTTATTTCAAAGCACATTTGTTTTGCAGTAGCCAACAAAACACATCATTAACACCAGTCTTTCTTTGCCCAAGCTGCTTTGTGACTGCTTTCTTTGAATGGACTGGCTTCACATTTCACTGAAAAGTTGTCAACCTGTGAGAGATTGTGAGAAGTGGGAGGTGGCAGCAAAGGAGGAGCTCATTTGATGTGAAGAGACAGACCAGCTCAGATGTGGGAATTCTGTGAGGGAAACAAAGAAATGTCTGCCTTAATCTGTTGTTTTTTACCTGAGAACTCTTCAAGTTTTTCAAGGTTGTGCTTTCCCCTAACATTAAAAATGTGTGTGTGTGGACGTGTGCTCAACCATGTTTTGGAAGTTGTATTTCTGTCTTCCTAGGGCTGGGAGTCATGGCCCAAGATCACCCACCTGACTCCATACCTAAGGTGGGTCTAGAACCCATGGTTGCCTAATTTCTAGCCTTATGTCTTAAGCACTACCCCAAACTGGTTCTTTTAGCCTGAAATTAAAGGTGTCCACCTGAAGGGAATGGGACAACTTGCTACAGCCAACTTTCTGCTGCCAACTCACAATGGCCAACTCGCTGAGGACAATGTAACAATTCTATTTAATTATTTAAAATAAATAAAAAATATTTCGATGTTGGCCTTTCATTCTGTCCCTCCTTTTTCATCCTTTCTATAATGATTCCATTCCACCATTTCTTTGATATTACTGTAACTCTTAACCCACAGCAAGTTGTCCTGTGGCGAGATGGCCATGGAGAGTTGGTTCTGTAGCAAGTTGGCCGTGGCAAGTTGGTTGTGGCGAATTAGCTGTGGTGAGTTGGCCGTGGCAAATTGTCATAGGCTCCCCACCTGAAAGCTGCATAGTTCTTGCGTCAGCCTATGTAGAGCTTGGCACAAGTAGAGTGGGAGAGGAACTGGATGAATGTGTGAATTAGTTGGCCAAAGTCCAGCTGTTTCATTGCTTCCTGCAGCAGGCTGTGCATCACCCCCTTTGCTTGGAAGACCATGGAACTCATTTCTGAGTAAGGCAGTAAAGTAAGGTAGGCCTTCCTTCCCCATCCTCATGTCCTTTCTGGATTGGCAGAAGTTTTCCCACTCAGAGGCAAACCAAATAGGAGAACAAAAATCAATGGGATGCATAACCAAGAAGTCAGGACAGTGGAAATAGAGGCAGAACAGGGATCAGCAATGGAGAGAGCAATCTTCAAACCAGCTACATAAACAATCTGTGGGCTGCAGTCCACACAACCATGAAGGCAGAAAGAGTTAGTGATACATGTTATTTATTTGGTGCTATCTAGTGGTTATGCTCAATCCATATATATAATACCTGTGGAGAGCACTCAGTTCTGTAGCAGCAAAATGTCCAATGCCTCTGTGTTCACTGTGCTTCCCATAGAAAGAATAATGTATTTCCTTTTCCTTATCCCTGTTAAAAAGATAGCTCAGAAATGCAGGCTTTCGTTTAGAGCCTGTAACTTCCTTAACGTGCTCTACTTGTCCCTTTTGGCCTTATGTGCGTCTGTCTCTCTGTCTCTCTGTCTCTCTCTCTCAATGGAGAAAATAACTGGATCAGCAATCTTACCTCTTCACTGTTTCTGGAGACTTTTATGATCCCTGTAGGACATGGAGAACGGAGACTTTATCGGCTTACACCGGAGGTTCAGGAGCTTAGAGGTGCTGTAGTTTTTCCCAAAACAAATTAAAAACACAGGTGAGTTTATGCATGTTCCATTCCAAAGCTTTCTTCCAGGGAAGATTTACTGCATTTTCCCAGAAAGAGTAATAGAGAAGCAGAAGAAAACAATATGCAGTAAGAGAGCACTGACTGTTTTTCTGAGAAATAGCTGCATGTATAAGGTTGCCCTTGAGATAGGAAGTGGAATTGGCTGATGTGATAGCTACAAGGACCCAAACACGTTCCAGTGTGTAGTTTCAGCAACCCCCAATTCCCTCTGGGCTCATGCGTTGCTATTACTGCTCCAAAGAGATGTGCTATTTACTTAAAAGCGGTTTTAATCTGGAACTTTCAATAAAGATTCAGCATTAATTGTCTTGTGTAAAATAACGCCCCTGACTAAAGGTAAAATTAGATCTGCTGCCTCTCATTGATTTATGCTGTTGTAAAATGGCTTTCTTCTTGCTTGTCTGAAAAAAAAACCCTGCTGTTTTCCAGTTGATTTGCACAAACACTTTTTGTATTAAAATTCAAATCCAGTCTATTTTATTTGACAGGCCAAACTTGAATATGCATGTAGGGAAGCTGTTATCTGAGCACTCAGCTATAAACAAAATTCCCATCTGAATGCACCCATATAAATAATCCTTCAGAAATAGGAGTATGCAGACTGGCAGCAACATGAAGATGCCATGTCTGGAGTCTGCAAATCACTGGAGCTGCATTCAGAACCACATACTGGAAATGTTATATTTCCAAGCTTATTTGCTTTTTGGATGCTCAGTTTTTTTTTAAAAATGCATTTAACTGAAAACATTTCAAGATATGATATGTGCATCAAGGAGTTCAGGTCAAGTTGCTATATGTGTATCAACTTAGTATTTTGCCACAATTAATGTGTTTCTAGAGCCTGTGAGCACATTGCACACTTTCATATGTTGATGTGAGCACATGCCTTTCTTCCTCTCTATCCTGTCCCACCATCACGTGATAGCAAAAGCACTTACACTTATATACCACTTCATAGTGCTTTACAGCCCTCTCTAAGCAGTTTACAGAGTCAGCATATTGCCTTCAACAATCTGGGTCCTCATTCTACCAATGTCGGATGGATGGAGCCAACCTTGAGCTGGTGAGGATTGAACTCCTCGCAGTGAGCTGAATTAGCCTCTACTACTGCATTCTAACCACTGCACCACGATGGCTCCTGTGGCGCAGCGGTACGAGTACAGTATTGCAGGCTAATAGTGTGTGCATTATTTTAACTGAGACTATTAACCATGCAAATATGTTTTTATTCAATCAGCTCCAGCCCATAAAGATATCAAAGGTCTTGCAATGTAAATTTATATACTGAATGTTAATGTCTAGGTTGTCATAACCAATTTAAAAAGAAAATGGCTAATCTGCACATATAGTTTAGTAGCCATAAATCTGCAACTTTATTTATTTGTTACTTAGATTTATATCTTCGCTTTTATTTCCAGGAACTCAGTGGTGCAGATAATACTCTCTCCTCCCATTTTTTCCCCCTGCAACAATCATCCAGTGAGATTCATAGCTGAGGATGGATTAGAATCTGAGTTCTCTCAGTGCCACTCCAAAACCTTAACCACAATACCACCTGCCTCTCCTTGCTTACCTTTTTCAAGCACTTCATTGTCAAGCACTTCTTTGCAAACAATTTCAGGCCCTCCAAAGGAACATGTACTACAAGGCCAGCTGATCCAGCAACATTACAAATAAGATGTGATGTCTGAATAAATAAAACTTACTTGGAAATTTTTCTCCCTAAAAGATTCTGTGATTTCATCTTGACACTTGAAATTGATTTCAGCACGGGGAAAGGAGGCAGAAGCTGAAATGATTTGCAATTAAAGCTCCATATTTCTATATTTTTAGCTGAGTTATTTGCTAGAAATGCATGACACATCAAAAACATTACACTTTTCTGTCTTCTGTACTGATCTGCAATGGGTGGAAAAGACCTGGACGCATGCACCAAAATCAGTTCAGCTAAACAGACAATATCTAAATGGCTGTAGTATACATAGTAGGGCTAGCTGACCTGAAGCTTTTACACTTTGGCATAGGAACTCAGGAGAGATAATAAGATGTGGTGTTTCACATGGCTAGGATCTTGAGCTAAAATCATGTCCCAATAGCTGCTGTCCAGAGATTTCCCATTTGAACACTGCCTAAGGAAATGGGCTGGAAAAACATCACATCAAATTATTAAACACTGGCCCCATTGGACTTCATAGAATACACTCAATATCCTTTATTTTGGGTGGTAGGATTGATGCCGCATTTGAATAGTTGCAAAAGTAAAGGTAGGTGGGAACTGGGGTCAAAGGAAGACATCAAAGAACAAAGCAAGGTGTTTCCACTCAGATAATGTTTGGACGAAGCAAGGAAACTGCTCCAAATGAATATTTTATGTATTTTTTCCTGGACTCAGAAAACAAGGGCCAACTGACCCAGGTTGTAATCCTGTTGCCATGTTGTGGGGGAGTGGGGGAATGAGGGGAAGAATGCATGTGCAAAATCTGATCAAGGTATGAAGCCAAATTATGAAGGAACAGACTATTCTTAACAACATTTCCTGATAAAATTCTTATATTACCCGTGGACTGTAAGAGTTATGGAAAAGAGCACCTTGATCTGATAGGCAATCATTAGACTTTGATGACAGGAATATGATAAGATGACAGCTATGATCTGTCATGCTAACATATTCCTACATTTCTATAAAAAAAAAGTGCTGGAGGGAAGAGAAGTCCAACCATTCGATCGTCCGCTCCACCAAGATTCACTGAAAAGAGCACAGCAAGAGGACTTGCACACCCCTTTCTCCCTGTCCAGCTTAAGAAGGGTTTTAGGTATTAAGAGCTGAATGACTGAGAGTGTGAATGGGAGATAATTTGCTCAATGTTTTGTCTATGTTGCTAAATTAGAGCTTTACAGGAAGTCCTCGATTTACAACAGTTCATTTAGTGACCGTTCAAAGTTACACTGAAAAAAAGTGACTTATGACCGTTTTTCACAAGAGCATTGTAGCATCCCCATGGTCACATGATTTACATTCAGATACTTGATAACTGGCTCACATTTATGACGGCGGCAGTGTCCCGGAGTCATGTGATCACCCTTTGCAATCTTCTGACAAGCAAAGTCAATGGGGAAACCAGATTCACTTACTAATTTAACAACTGCAGTGATTCACTTAACAAATGTGGCAAAAAAGTTGTAAAATGGGGCAAAATTATTTAACAAATTTCTTACAACAACATAAATTTTGGGCTCAATTATGGTAGCAAATTAAGGACTACCTGTATAGGACAACCTAAGCTGTGCTGCAAAACTCCAGGCTACCACTAGATGGCAACAGAGATAAAGCTCCCTCTCTTCACTCCCATCTAGTAGTCACCCAGAATTTTTCAGTCCAGACCTGAATTTAATTCAGAGCCAGATTCAAAGAGGAAATGGGTGCCAAATAATACATTTTGGCATTTTATAGACATTACCATAGTAATATAGCATCCGAACCACTGCTGCTAATTAATTTAATTATTTCTAGAAAGCCTTTTCTTCTTTTTCACTTTAGCTCCTGCCAAATAAAAGGAGGCTTCTTTCATAAAAACTCTCATTTTGATTCCCACAATTGCAGTGGGCTCAGCTGGAGCATCTTCCATCAAAATTTTGCTATACATTTAATTGCCTTTGAAAATCTTGTAGCGTTTATATCTTCACACAGCATAATCCAATAGAAGGATTATGGGCTTAAAGTACATAGAAGAAAACCCAATTTCAGCTTTAAAAATAAAAAGGTTAGAAATAGGCGGGAGAGCTAGGAAATATTCCCTAGAGAAGACATGTAGAAAAAAATCATTGATTACAGTTCTATCATTTGCATCCCAAACAGGCATTAAAAAGATACAAAGTTAGACTCAACAGAGAATGTTTCTAGTAAATAAAAAATGAACTGGGAATTTGCATAAATTATATTTGGTTTTTACTCAAAACACATTGGCCTGGCTCATATTGTTATTCTTTTATCATTCTGATTTTCTGGATTAACCATTGTGGTCTAATTTACATCAGAACTAAATTCACGCATTGTCCTAATTTATGAGATGGTTTTAAATAGCTTTGTTTACCATGATACATGAACCAAGCAACTTTGGTTTGTGTGCATGGTTTATAGTATGTTGTGCTGTGAAATACAGACACCATGGATTAATACAGTATGCGAACTCTGCCATTACCCATACCCCCACATGAACTCTATGGATAATTCTTGCAAGAGGATATCATAAGTGCCCCTTCATGGCTCAAAAAATTATAGCTATTTTTCCTTCAGCAAGATAGACATGAGCTCACCAACTGCATCACTGACAGGAGAAGCCATTAGGAGGGAGGGGTGTGTGTGACTAGGCTGAGGAAAAACAAACCTCCTCTGGCAGATGGTGTACCAAACATTTTAACAACCGGTAGTCTATTTCTGTACTTGTTCACTTTCTAACTATTATTGGCATCAGTACAGATGGCCAATCTTCCTTCACATAAAGAGATATATTCAAGTCTCCTGGCTTGCTCTGTTTCAATATGGTAAGCACCAGCAAAATGGTAAACATCTGTGATTGAATATAGTAGGAGAGGGAGGGGATGCATTCCAGGGGAATAAAAGACAGCTCAATCCAGATATTTTCTGTGAGCGAACACAGCCTCTCCCTATAGTTCTCAGAATACACGGTAGATGCAGATAGTAGAATCCCCAGTCTGTCACGATTCTGTCTATAGGTGTGGAAAAAATAAAGAACTCAGCCATTCTTGCTTTTGGGGCCTGATAGCATCATAGTCAGAAATAGCACCTAGGGATGCCCACTTCTGATCTAAACTAAGTTCTTCTGATATTATTGCCTCCATTTGAGTGATAGTTTTATCAACCAGGATGAAACTACACATTTCAATTAAACCTCTGTAACTTATTACTTGATGACATGCAAAAAAGGGACCACCTACCCAAGAAACTGGACATAATAATATAAGTCTGCTATCAAGCCTGATTTCTTTTGACTTGCCATTAATCATTTCTAGGTATTAATTTTATCGGGATTTAATTAGTAGAGTGTCCTTGCTCTTAAAGGCACTGAACTTAATCATTACGTGCCTGTCAGTATTTCAATATCCATTCTCTAGAACGATGAGAATGAACACAATGAATGAAAGTATCAAAGAAAAATCACATAATGAGCAACTAGAGAATAGCAGGTGTATTTTTCCCAACATGCAAAAACACTCTTGTTGGGAAGAATTATAGCTTAGAGGCAGGGCACATGCAGTTTATGCTGAAATCTTATGTTAAGTCCCTGCCATTTCCAAGTTAAGATAATTAAGTGTATGAAACCAGAAAAATCAGGTTGAACCTTCAGATTGGGTTGATTTGTAAACCAGAATTTGTGGTCTTCCATTAGATGTGAACTAATCTAATGGGAGGAGTGGTGGAAATGCTGCCTCCAGCAGGGAACTTTAAGACTTGTGGACTTCAGCTTCCAGAATTCCTCAACCAGCTGTGCTGGGAGTTGAAGTCCACAAGTCTTAAAATTTACAAAGTTGGAGACCCCTGGCCTAGAGAATGATCAGATAAGAGAAGGCATCACCCACAGCTGCATAATGGACAGAGAAAGAGACTTAGAAAGGAAATTCCCTAACTTCTCAGGATGAAAGAGATAGAGGGAGATTTGTAATATCAGACTTGTGAGATGCTGTTTCCATAACCTTACAGTAAAGTTATTGTTATTGCCATTTTGCTTTCTTTTCTGGACTACCCTGAAGAAGTGACACACGGTGAACCTTCCTAAGAATCTAGCATAATATCTTCAAGGATATTCATATTCATGCCTATTACCAATTTTCAATGCCAAAGCAATTTTGTCCTTCCAGTATTATAATAACACATAATTTACTTTCGTGGGAAAAGCAACTAGGCTGAATTATGTAATAGATGAGTTTTTTAAATTGACATTCCCAAGGTATAGTAATGGCCAGTGTCGTAGCATTTGATGATTGTGTCTCCCAAATTAGACAGCTCTTCCATAGCTGTGCAAAAGAGCCCCTTGAGTTTGTGAAATGGAGACAGAGACACCTGCTACAGTGAATTGCTTATGAGTCCTTACAGTCAGATCTTCTAGAGCATATAAATTGCAGACATTCTTGAACTGGTGCACTAATTAACCCCAAGGAAACTGGGGTCTTTGTTCTGTCACTGAAACGTAGAAGTAAATCACCTAATAAATTTTAGCTAAACTGCTTGGTTAACCCTTTACTCCAAGATGATTGAGATTGGTGACAGAATGTCAAGGAGATGAATTTTTTCTGCCACTTGAATTTAGATATTGCTATTTCTCTTGTGTTATGTGTTGGGGGGAGGGGGCGGTGGTGTTATCCTACGATCCGACCAGTCTATTCAACTATGCTGCAGGTTGAGAGGTTTGACTAGGATTAGAAAGGTGGTCAAACTAAAAAAATAGTTACAGTTTCTATATGAGAACTAGGATGAGATACAGGTATATATCACAACAGAAGCAAATAAAATGTTTGCAGTGATAGTGCCTACGGAGAACATCAGGTTAAGGATGTGTTATTAAAGTTGGTTGAGATTTTGTGACCCAGCAGTTCATGTCTGCAGCTCACAACTCAGGGCCTTTCCTTACAGCTAAACTGAAGTGCTCCCCACATGCTCAAATCAGCAGAAACCTGTTCTGGCAAAAAATTGTCTGTCCCTCACTTTTCTATATCTAGAACAAGAGGAAAGCAGTACTTTTACAGCAGTACATCTAAGACAAAGTCAACCTGTCTCACTCATAAGGCTGAAGATGAGGTGGAGGCATCATTATGGAGACATGGGGGGAAAAACATGTTGACATGGTATTCTTGTGATATCATTAGGTCAAAATGAGGAAAGTCCCCAGTGGTTTTTATACTGAATCTTGTGTGATATAGTCATTTAGAATGTCAAATAAATCAAACTTTAATTGTTTTAAGTGATCTTCACAGTATGTCTTAATTGTTGAGGGGCTATTTTCTGTATGCCACTCAAAGGTACTTTGTGTGAGATGGATGGTCATATAAATCTGACAGATAAACACATTATATATATATATATATATATATTTTTGTGAGGAAACCTGGTTACCCAAATATGGGAGGGAGCTAATCCACTTCCTTTTTGCCTTTCAGCTCATCTC
>JANHFL010003447.1:7752-21597 GCA_032468155.1 Oxyrhabdium leporinum | reverse complement strand
AAAGAAAGAAAGAAAGAAAGAAAGAAAGAAAGAAAGAAAGAAAGAAAGAAAGAAAGAAAGAAAGAAAGAAAGACCATTCCAGAAGAAGGCAGTGACAAAATACTTCCATAACTCTTGTGCTGCTTAAACTTCATGGCTGTCATCTTCAACAGCAAGCCTGAGTGGAGAATATCTTCACTTTCAGGTAAAGGTAAAGGTTTCCCCTGCCTGTCAAATCCAATGCTAGGAGTTGGTTCTCATCTCCAATTACAGCCAAAGAGCCAGCGTTGTCAAAGATGTTTCCATGGTCGTGTGGCCAGCATGGCTCTACGCTGAAGGTACACAGAACACTGTGACCCTCCCGTCAAATGGCACTTATTTATCTACTTGCATTTGTATGCTTTCAAACTGTCGGTACTGGGGTGAGTAACCGGAGCTCACCCCATAGGGCAACGCTTGGGTCTTGAACCCGGGCTGTCAGCAGTTGACAAGCTCAGCATCTTTAACTGTGAGCCATCTCACCCCCATCTCTTCACCTTTACATTGAAATATAGATTCTGCTTGAGGAGCATGATTTTTATACCGATATTTAGCAAAAACCAAGATGCACAAAGTACCAAAATATATGTAATGTTCTCATCTAAGGCTTATCAAGAGCTAGTCTGATTTCTTTTGATAAGATGTGGGTAGCTTTACTTGACCTAGAATGGGTGGTTTAGTGGTATTCCTATCAAAGGCAGCAATATAACTGAGTACTTGTTAATGTAATAAAAACCCCTTTAATTCCAAATTCCATTTCCTTAAGGAAATCTTTATCCTTCAGCAATGGTATACTATATTCAAAACTACCTAGATACCTTTAAAGACTTGTCAGATACAATTGTAAGAGATATGAAAACATGATTCCAAATTATAATTGCTGTTTTCACCTGCTGTCAGCCCCACTAAATAGACAGACTAAGAAATCCATTCCACGGGAAAGCTAAAACTGCTTTTACTTTATTGGCTACAATGACAGAATCTTCTAAGTCTAGTTGTGCTGCACCTTTTTCTCCTTCTTATATGCCAATGAACTAGGAAGGTGTCTGTCTGAGGTGCTCTCAAGTGTTCTCTGACTGTTCTGGACATTAGACATGCTTCAATGCCTTTTGCCAAGGCAACAGAACCTGTTTATCTCCATCAAGGTCACCTTCTTTGCTCTTTACATTTGCTTTAATTTTAGGTATCGAAGGAAAAATCACAGGAAATAAACTAGACAAAAACAGTGCATTTGTAAGGAAGAATGGAGTACATATTCTTTTATTACCCATTAGGAAGAATAAACGGAACACCAAATAATATAACTCAGATAAATTTAGACATATAATCACAAAATAATAATAATGAAGCCAAAAATTTAAGTTTAGTGACTAGAAAAATGATACAATTTGATGAACATTAAAGTAAAACTTCAATTTCAACTACTACTTCAATTTTAACTACTTGAAATTGCATTATTTGTATTAATTTACAAGTTTGTAAATTTCATATACAATTTAGAAATATAATGTAATCTAAAGTACATTTTAATTGCCTCATCCAGATTACTAATGGACATTTGTTAGGGTTTCCAGATGGAAATTTTGTCCATGTATCCCAAAATCTGCTAAACATACTGTATATCTGAGAATACACTGATGCCTGTAGGCAGAACAGTATCTACCTCCATTATAGCAGGTGGTTACATTCCAACTGACTGAGAAAAATGGTTACAAAAGCTAGTGTGCAAAGAATCACACTTTCCATCTTGGGAGAATTATTATTTGGGCTATAGGCTTGCCCATTCTGATCTAATAATACATTTATGTATTTTTTGTAGTATAGTTTGTGTGTATACACTACAGATCTATTTAAGAAAATGGCTTTTTATGAATCCAAAGCTGGATTCATACATTATGTTAAGCTAACTTTCAATTGGACAATTTGTGCCTCAGGAACCTTTTCTCTATAGCATACTTACTCAGAAATATAGATATCAGCACAAAGAAGCATCTCATACAAAGCATATTCATCCCCACTCTATGTTACCAGTGCCAAAATGGACATTTATAACAAAATATAAACAAGAGTTAGTCAGCACAGAAATGAGATGTTTGAGGAAAGCTGTTGGAGTAACCAGAAGAGATAAAATCAGAAATGAGACCAGAAGAGAAAGAATTGGCATAGAACAGGGGTGTCAAACTCAAGGCCCACGGGCCAGATCTGGTCCATGGGGTGCTTAAATCCAGCCCGCAGGGCTGGCCTAGAAATGTCAAAGACCTTCCCACAGTGCCTTTAGCAGATGAAACAGGCTGCAGCACCCTGCCGGCCAAAATGGGGTGGGGGGGGTTCCATGCGCAGCCCTCCCGTGCCTTGTTTTCACCCTCCGTGGCCTCCTGCAGCACTCTGCTGGCCAAAAATGAGCCAAAAAAAATGGGCCAAAAACAGACTGAAAAATGGGCTGAAAAACAGGCTGAAATGGGCTGGAAACAGGTCGAAAATGGGCCAGAAAATGGGCCCCAAAACGGCTGAATAATGGGCCAAAAACAGGCCAGAAAAGGCCAGAAAAGAGGCCAAAAATTAGCCAAAAACAGCTGAAAAATGAAAATGGCCAGCAGAGTGCTGAAGGAGGTCATGGAGGGTGAAAACAAGGTGCAGGGGGCGCTGCGCGTGGACCCCCACACCCCATTTTGGCTGGCAGGGTGCTGCAGAAGGCATCCGTCTCTGTCCCCCTGGCCTCCCTGCCCCCACCAGCCCACGGAGAACTACAATGCTGATCCAGCCCTTGAAGAAATCCAGTTTAACACCCCTGGCATAGAACCAATCTTAAACTATACACAAAAACAACAAATAAAGTAGTCTGCTCACTTGGAGAGAATGTTGGAAGATTCCATACTATGCAAGGCATATACAAAAAGAGGAGAAGGTCAAAGAACATGAGGCAGACCCAGAAGGAGAGGAAAAGATGGTATCAAAGACACAGTACAACAGCATCAATTATCGATGGTTGAGGCCGCCAGAAGAGCAAGAACCAGATCTTTGTATCTCCCTCAACAAACAAAGCAGTAAAAGAGGAAGTAAAGAAGAAGATACTTATTCACAGCTAACTAAACTATTTGGTAGCTTCCTGACTAAAGTTTGTATCTCCCTCAACACCCAAAGTAGTACAACGGCGGAAAGTACATTAAGGTGGCCACAGGGAAGTAAGTATCTGTAGAAATGGTTTGTGAAAGAACTACCTCATCTGAGGTACAAAAAAATCCACTATGTGATAGCAGAAAGAACCTGAAAACTCTAATTGCTTGATGTTTTCATGATTTCTAAATACCAGAAATGGCAATCCTAAGGTATAAATGGATTTGATTGACTGAAGACCAGACAGTGAAACTAAATCTCTTAAATAGTTTGCACACTAGGAATTCTATGAACTTGAAGAATTTCAGCAACATTGGTAAGAATTAGAGTGGGAACCTCAGTAGGAGCAAACATGGTTCTAATTGCTAAGCTCAAAAATATCCCTCAAGGAAACTGATTCCTGGTTTTTAGCAGCACCTCTTCAAAGAAAATATGCTAAAATGGTTATATAAACCTTGACAGTGTCCTTTCAAACTAATTAGAAACTGGCTTGCCAAATGTTTACTAATTACACAAGTCCCTTGTTCTGTAGAGCTAATGAAAAAAGTCAAAATACTTTTCAGTAAGTCCCATTTTTAAAGAAATTATCATCTTTATTAAATTGAATTGCTAATTTATTCTTTGCTAGCTTCTAAACAATGTTTCTCTTTTCTGCTACCATTCCTCAGTAGGCCATACTCTTATAATCATCATCCTTTTATTAGGAGTGACAAAATAGTGTTCACTTTGGGAAGGAATGTACAGGAACTACATTGTAATATAACTGTATCAAGGACTACATCGTAAATGTATGCTAATATCCTGCATTGGGTTTAGATGTTAACATTATTGGTTTATTATCATTTTGTAATGTTTTGATTCAGTGTAGTGTAGTATTAAAGGTATAAAACATTGAGTCAGGAGACTCATGTTCAAGATCCACTGGTTTGGCCAATGGCTGATTTTGGATAGTCACTCTTACACAGCCTAATCTACCATAAGAGTGTAGCATGAGAGATGGAGGAACAAACTGTAGAAAGTAAAGAAGGAGACCTTGAGGGAGAAAGGGAAGGTCTGTAACCAAAGCAACAATTGGATAATAAATTGTTTCAGCTCTGACAAGGAGGGAGGGTTACAAAAAGGACACAGACAGCCCCACCTCCCAAATTTCAAGAAGATTTAAAAACAAAAAAAGGAGGAGAGCAAGCACATTCAGACTTGTCAGGCTCTATTAGTATAGCCAATCTTAATAAAAGTAGTATTAGGCCTAGGTGGAGTCTGTTTTTCATGTTCTATCTTCTATGGCTGACACAAACCTGCAACTCTCAGATAGAATAAGATTGAATAAATTAGGATTGGAAAGATTGGCAATTTGCAGCTATAAACTGCTTAATCTATTACACATGTTCCCACATTCAGTTTATGATCGCTCACTCACACAATCTGTTGAGGCACATGAATCTTGTTAAGACTCCCTTTGCTTTCCACCTGGGTTTTCCAGGTGGGTGCAGCTAAAGGCAAGACACAGGGCACACAATTATTTCAACAGCCAGGAGATAATTAGGGACACATTTAACTAAAATCACTTTCAGGGATTACTGAGGCCAGACAGGTTCTTTGGAATATATGGAATCCAGTTTGGAATACATGGACATCCAACTACAGTTGGTGCAGTGGTTACAGCATCAGAAACTGGAAAACTGTGAGTTCTAGTCCCATTTTAGGCATGAAGCCAGCTGGGTAATCTTTGCCCAAATCCTCCACCTTGATCCTTCACCAAAAAAAGCTTGAAACTAATGTGCAATTATCTTTACCTTTGCCAGCTATGAAATGCAGAGAACACCACAAGCTCCACCTTTCCTTCCACTGACCTGTAGAAGCATGAAGTACATTTCCAGTTAGAGCCTAGCTTCTGAACTACCACACTTCCTGCAGCCATTCCCACTCTATGCGGGGAGTGGGGGGGAAGAGTAGAATAAATTGGTAATCCTGGTCCCCATCTGTGTTTATATGCATTTGTCTAATGCTTTGTAGAAACAAAACAAAACAAACCCTGAAAGACTAATAGGATGGGAGGTTTTATGTGGGAATGTTTACTGTAAAAAGTGTAAGGAAATGCATTGAAATTTTCCAAGGTTTCCCGAGCCACTTCGCTGCCATTCCTCTGTTAAGTTTTAAAAGACAATTTTGCAAACAGGCACTTTTCTCAATATTGTGATCATAGCCGCAAGTTGCTATAGCAGCAAAATTGGGAGAGATGGAAGATAAAATCTAAACAATGCATTCAGGAAGAAATGTGTCCCCAGAATTAAATAATGAACCTCAACTAGAGTAGAAGCAGGAGAGGGGAAAAACAATGGCTATCTTAAGTCCAGAAGGTGAGAAACAGAGAAAGATGAAATTCCCACGAATGGGGAAACAAATTGCCAGAAACTCTGAAATATGGCTTACACTAGGGCAGAGGTATCAAATTCAAAGCCCACGGGCAGGTTCCGCCCCGCAGTGCCTCTGTGAACAAAAACGGAGCTCAAGAGGGCAGCATGCGGCCCTCCCAGGCCCCATTTTTGGCCACAGTGGCCTCCTACAATCCTCTGCCAGAGAAAACTGAGCCTGGGAGGGTGACGAGTGACATCGAGCTGGCCATGCCCATCCTGGCCACGCCCACCCCGGCTCCCCGAGGTGGCTCTCAATGAAATCAAGTTTGACAGCCCTGCACTAGGGTCATAAAATTGCATCTTTCAGATTTTATGAAACTACAATTTTTAGCAGTCCCAGTCGAGACCCCCCCAATGGCAACACATGCCGGGAAGTGTAGCAACATCCGGACAGTCACAGATTCATTCTCCCCGCTGGACTGAAGATGGAAAAGAAAGAAATGCTCTCATCTCACCATGCAGGGATATTATTCATGGTGGTGAGATTATTTTAAACTTGGGTATAGAACTTACCAAAATAAATACTTCAGCTGATGACTAATACAGGGTATAATAAAACATAATTCATTTATGTAGATATGTTTCAAGGGAAAGAGGATTCATCACTCATATTTGGCAGAGCGTTTTCCTTTGTTCTGTATTTGAATTGCCCTCCTTTAGGGAGTAACTTCAATGTATTCCGGTCTAATGAAAACAATCTCTGTGCTGTGAAACCCATTTTTCTATCCTGCCACAAGCACAAGAAGTGTCTTCCAAGGCAGCGGGAAGAATAGCAATAAGTGCATCCGACTTTCACAGCTTGATTTTTCCTTAAATCAGCTACCTTCCAGATCTGTTGGGACTGTCCCACCCAGATTTCTCAGACAGTATGACATTAGAGGATGCTGCTGGAGAAGGCTGCTGTATGGTGTCAGTCCACTTAACAATCAGTGTTGGTCTTGTCTGGAAAAAGACCAAATTCCAAATGTGAAAGCCTAAAAATCCCCCAAAGAAGTATGGACTAATGAGCCAAGAATAAGTAAAGGTCCTTGACTGTACATTCTCATCAAGGCAGCCCTGTCTAAATAGCCCTCTCTATGAATCCAACATGTGACTCCTGAAATACAATATAGCAGCACATGTAAGAGGCACAGAGCCCATCTTTGTGGGTGCCAGCTGTGCAAGCGAAGTTGCTGGTTCCCCTGGGTTTAAGCTGGAAGATGTTTGCCTGAATGTGATTAGAACCATCAGCGTGACTAGAAACTCTGTTATATTGGAATTAACCATCACAGAGGCTTTCATTTGCATACAAGATAACCCTTTGCAGCATGCAGTAGGAAGAGATTGGGGATACTAGAATAGAGCTGGTAGGGGCTCTTGTTGTTGGAACTTATACAGGCTTAACACCTGAATAATTACAAGATCTCTCTTCATCTAAGGTGGGGAGGATTATCTCTAGCAAAACATCCTTTGAGAGGCCTCCCTCTTCCTTTTTTTAGAAGCAAAAGGGGGAAATTAGTGTGTTTTTTTAATATAAGCCTAGAATTTGTATGAGCACCTGTGTCACAAGTATCACTGACGTGGTTATGATTAACTTAAATAGCATTGATTTCATTTCAGCGATTCCTTGATTTTTGAAGTTTTTCGATACATCAAGCAGGGCAGTCTTAAGCGTGCTTAAGCTTCTTAAGCAAAGACTGCAAAGCGTTGCACTCTTAAGCTTGTTTGACTTCTATGCTGAAACCAGTTGGAAATGAAACTGATATACAAAACGGCTGCCCAGGTTGCTGTCCAAATACTTTGCCAACAATTCCAGTAGGTGTTTGCTTTGGATTGCAGTTAATATGGTTTCCTGGCTGATTAATTCTCCTGCTCTTGACCCCTCACCCATGCTGGGAAAGCAAGTGCCAATCACTTCCTTCCCATGGACCAAACTTTGAGAACTTATAATTTCTATTAATACATTTGTAGCTCTTCCTCTCATTCTCTATCATCTATCTGTCTATCTAGCTCTATCACTATCTCTATCTCTTCACTATCTCTATCTCTTCACACACACAAACAATGGCCTCCTCTCTTATACTTGATGCCTTTTGATTCATTAGTGGACCAGAAAAAAGAAAAGGCTAGATCTGTTTTCCTCCATGGTCACATGTGCTAGAAAGGGATACTGGGAGAACACTTGTTAATTTCAGGGAAGGGGAAGGGGAAAGGGGAGGGGAGGAAGATCCACACTTTCACTGGCCCACTGTGAATCTGTTAAACAAAACAAAACAAAGAAAGCAGGTGTTTTACCAATCACTGTGATTCTGTTAAAAAGGGAAAGCAGTTTCACCTTTCACCAGCCCGCTAGTGGACTGATAAAACAAGAGAAATAGACAGTCACAGTTTCAAAGGTTTCCTGATAAAACAAATGAAATGTAAACATTTACTGGTCCAATGGAAGGGAGTGGGCATTTCCAACATGGTGACAATAGCCAACTGGAATGGAAAATTGCCTTCAGTGAAAAGAGGCAGGCACATCTTGTGGCAGCAGAAGTTGGAGGGAAAACGACTATTTTGGTCATGGAACCAGATGGGCAAAAGTTGTCTTGAGGAAGGACTGGGGCCAGCTGAGGGCCCCATCGTGTGTTCATGTTCTCAAAAAAACAGCTGGTGCTCTGTATCCATGCCAAAGCAAGAGAAATAAGGAGAGGAAACCCACACATACCTACACACAATTTTAATCAATTTAACCAATTAACTAATATATGATACCCATTCATGAATAAATTGGACACCACACCATGCCAAAACAGATGAACAGTCATGCTTTTTAAGGTCTGATTTTGCAGTATATGTCCAAACATATAAACCACAACCTATCCATATGTGATAATTCTTTCTCCCTACCCCATTTTTGTTTGGGGGGTTTTAAAATAAAAAATTACCCCAGAAAGGCTGAGTTTGAATGTAGAAATGGCAAGGGAGGTGTGCTCTTTCCTCTCTTGCCACTTCTCTCCTTGTATTCCCTGAAGATTTTTGGCTAGCATACCTGCTCTTTCAAAATACCATCATGCTGTAACATAATTATACATTTCAATCCTTTTTTTCCCCATTTTGGCAACAGCCCTGGCCTAATATGTATGTTTACACCCTGACAGTTCTGGGTGACTTCTGCTCCCAATCAAAATGCAAATGATTTTGTTTATAAAATGGCTGCCACACCTCTAAGAGATGCAGTGGAGCTATATTTGTGAAATCCCTAAATAAACCAAAATGAGCACTTTAGCATATGTCAACCTTCTTCTACAGGCATCAAGAGCCGCACCTGGTTATGAGTGTGTTATGAGCCAAAGTGTATTAAATTGAACAAGGATTGACAAAGCACCTGGTGTTCATTTCTTACCACAATTCTGGGTCTTTTCAGCCAGCTTGTAGTGCTTCTGGAAGGGATAGGACGCTGCTTATAAGGGCCAAGAAGAGAACGGCTGTTCATCCTAATTAGGGAAAGAAAAGAAGGCAGATTCCAGAAGGAAAGTTCTTGTAGGCATAGTGAGATGTTCCATCTCTCAAGAATCTTTTTTTCAGGTTTCTATAGGCATTTCTTAGCTGTTGAGGAGGCTGATCTCAAGCGTTGAGTCCAGCTGAAAAAGATTCTCTTCCATCTGAGGGTTCTCCATCCTAGTTAGCCAAATTTCTGATGGGCTCATTGACAACAGGTAAGAGAAGATGTCTTATGAGGATGAGTCCCAAGATGAGGAAGAAACTTATTATGGGGTTCTGTTTAGGGAAGATATCCATAATGGTAAGAGGAAAAAAGCAGGGAGAAAAGGTTGCAGTTATGTATAATAGGTGGATCTCACAGGTATCAGCTTCTCTAAAGGAGAATATTTGTAGCTCAGTGTTGACATGAAAGGTCTTTGGTGTTCTATGAGCTTGGTTATTTTCTTGCAGAAGTTTCATTACCCAAACTGATGATATTACCTAGTTTGGGAAATGAAATTTCTGCAAGAAAGCAACCAAGGACCCCTCACTAGCTTCTCTGATGGGAGAAAAGGTTGGCTGAAATGACTTTTAGTTGAGAGAATTTCTCAGCTGAAGACTTGATTCATCTGTAAAGTGACACATATTTTTTTGAGAAAGAGCATCCTTACCAGACTTAATTTTGAGCAATTAAGCCTACTAATATACTATTCACTGTTGTTATTAAATCTAATGATAGGTTATTCTTACAGTGAGCACTCCGGGTAGAGCCACACTGACTTTAATGCTATATTCCTTATCTCAGATTTTCTTTTCTTTTAATACTATTTAGATACATTTTCAGTTCATAGATCACATAGCAGTCTTCTATTTCAGTTCAGTTATTCAGGAAAAAAAACCACACACACACAAAATAAAACCAGAAATGAATCAAAAGAAAGGGAACAAAACAACCAATTAGCATATTGGCAGTAATTATTTCTAAATTTGTTTCTGAGATAAAGCTAATGTGTGCAAATTTTATAGAAACTGATCTTCTTTTCCTTTGGGGAAAATGCGTAAGCGACTATCTTAATAATATAACTGATCTTAGAGCTGCCTTTCTCTGTATGTGACATTATCCCATGGGCTTTTACTTACATCTGAAGCTTTGCTCCGAATATGGAACGTTTAAATAAGATGTGGAGCTCAACCAATTGCTGGGGAGGAGGGGGACTTTCTCAGTGGTGATTCCAGCTCCTCTCTTGAGATATAGTTTTCTTCCTTTCTTATCAGTCAGACTCCTGTTTTGCCAGAAGTCTTTTCACATAGTGTCATGCCCTGTGCCCCTGCCAAAAGACCCTACAATTTATTTCTATTACATTACAGGTAGCCCTCGACTTACGACCGCAATTGGGCCCAACATTTCCATTGCTAAGCAGGACAGCTGTTAATTGAATTTTGCCCCATTTTACAACCTTCCTCTTCACAGTCATTAAATGAATCAATGCGCTTGTTTAGTAACACAGTGATTAAGTGAATCTGGCTTCCCCCTTGACTTTGCTTGTCAGAAGGTCGCAAAAGGTGATCACATTACACCCCACCCCACCCCCATCCCAAGTCACTGCAATCATCGTAATGCCAGTGGCCAAGCATCCAAATTTTGACCACGTGACCATGGGGATGCTGTGACAATCGCAAGTGTGAAAAATGGCCATAAGTCACTTTTTCAAGTGCCGTTGAAACTTTGAACAGTCGCTAAATGAATGGTAACTTTAAGCCGAGGACTACCTGTAACCTCATTCAGTTTGATGAAAGGCAATGTGCTTTTGAAGGAGAAGAGAATGGCGGAGCCACTCTTACTGTGTTCTCCTTACTGTGTTCTCCTTGCTCATATTTGGTTATAAGTTAGCCAAGAATCACGTGTGAATGTTCCGTCTTTCACATATATCTACCCCCTCAGTGATCTGTAGCTTCCCTCTTCAAAGTTAAATCTATATAGCAATGTTTCTGAAGCTAAGAATTGTGGACCGACTCCCAGAATTGTGGGAGTTGAAGTGCACACATCTTAAAATTGCTAAGATTCAGAAATACTGCTGTACTCTTCAGGGCCTATGGAGCTTTTTTCAGGCTGAGAAGCTTCAGAGTGATGGAAAGATGCGTAATTGGAAAAAAAAACAAAACAACCCGATAGCAGTAGCAACCTCCACCGCCCCCTATCATGAAGTAAGCTCTTTTTTTAAAAAAGCATAAATTAGAATTATTGAGCATCCGAAAAATAAGAGCAGCAGCCTCTTTCACAAGAGAAGGTAGTGTTGGACCAATTGCAAGGCGGGATTCGACACAAGATTAATTTGGCTAGTCCTTTTGCTTTTTTTTCTCAAGCAGCCGCTTGGATGATGTTGCTATCCGGTACATTGGTCACTGCCTTATCCTGCTTCTAGGCTGAGAAGGAAGAAACGTTAAGGAATGAGGAAGATACGATTTCCTATTTTTATATATTGAAACTTAGCCTCCAAATCTTATTTGCTGCCGATATTGCGGTCTGATATTTATTTTTGTCTCGCTTTCTTTTTATAACTTTCTCTGGGCCTCTTTCCAGAAGAGTTTGAAATGACAAAAATTGGGCATTTACAAGATGGATTTCTATCCCTTTTAATAACAGGAGAGACTAAACAATTGCTCGCAGGCTGAAGATTACATAAATATGTACAAGAGAGCCAAACAGCCTCACTTTTGAGGGAATTGCTACCTTTCACGATTGTTCTGAAGCAGCAACAATTTATTATCCTAAGCTACTCTTCCATTTTTTCCAACGCACAGCTTTGGCCCGGAATTTAGTGATAGGTCTGCGCTCGGATGAAAATTTCAACGTGGCTGGGACAGGTCTGCAAAACAAATACACATACAGTAAGTTCCTTTGTAGCCATACCTGATTCATGAGACAGCAACTATCATATTCCTTCTGTGAATTGGAGGGCTTCTTCCATTAGATGCAGTGATGACCACTAACCTAGACGGATTGGTCTGAATTCAGATGAGACCATTTTAATTTGTTATTGGCTTAATTGTTCCTAACACTTTTCCCTACCTACCTACCCACCCACAAACAATGCATACAATCACTCATGCCTTAGTCATCTCCCAGTTGGATTACTGCAACACATTCTATATGTGTATTAATTAGTTAATTAATTTAATAGTAATAATACATATGAATCCAGAGTAGTATTAAAAGCTTCAGCTGGTGCAAAACGGCAGTGGCATGGGCACTTACAGGTGTCAGTCATTCAGCACATCTGCAACCTCTATTCCACAAGTTGTAATGGCTACTAGCTTGCTTCTGGGTACAATTCAAGATGCTGGTGGTTACCTCCATGGCTTGGGGCTGGGTTACTTATGAGACTGCCCACCCTGTTAGATCCAGCAGCAGAGGTGTGCCATATGGCAAGATGCAGGATGAGAGCCTTTGCTACCCTCTGGAATGTCAAATCACCTGAGCTCAGAACTTCTCTGACTCTGCTGACTTTTGCAAGGCGTTAAAACCACAGTTAACCATCTAGGACCCTGGTGGTATGGGTGAGCTTGTCATGGTTTGAATAAGTTCTGTTATGAATGTTTTCAGCCATTGATGTAATCTTAAAAAAAAACACTTGTTTTTTTTCCTGTTTTTATTTTGTTTTTAATTGTTAGCCACCCATGTGTATAAGATGGGCAGCCATATACATTTATTAAACAGATGTTTATGAAAAGTTATATTATAAATGGGGGTACTATACACACACAAACATACACACACATGGGGGTGAGTGTCAGAGGCATTTGTTAGATAATGTATTTTTTTTCAGTATATGTTTTTTTTAATTCATAAATATTTTGAATACAGTGTATTGTCAGGACATATCATTTACAAAATAGCAAAGAAAGAACAAAAAGGAATATTAACATATATACTAATAACAATGTGTAAAAGAATAATTTTAACTAGATTTCTCTTTATATTAGCTTATTTGTAATTCTGTTTATTAGCATATTTATAATTATAAACCATCTTTATATTTAATTCATACATAGCAATAATCTTTATCTAATTTCTACCTCTTATCTCTAACCACTCATAAAATCTATTCCATGTTAAATAATATTCTGTGTCTTCTTTGTCCTTTAT
Source organism: Oxyrhabdium leporinum (assembly GCA_032468155.1). Taxonomy (NCBI): domain Eukaryota; kingdom Metazoa; phylum Chordata; class Lepidosauria; order Squamata; family Cyclocoridae; genus Oxyrhabdium; species Oxyrhabdium leporinum. Next base: position 8,460 of record JANHFL010003447.1, on the reverse strand, counting down.
TTTTAATGTCAATATGTCCATCTCTGCACAATCTAATATTTTCCTAATTACAGCCTTCTCTATTGGAGTGTTCTCATTTTTCCAATATTGTGCAAATACAATCTTTGCTGCTGTCAATACATGTAAAACTAAATATATAGTCCCTTTATCATAGCTGTCCGGCATTATACCCAAGAAAAATATTTCTGGTTTCAGATCTATATGCTCCTTAATCATCTTTTCCAACCAAGTATGTATTTTCGTCCAATATTTTCTTGCTTTCATACAGGTCCACCATATATGATAATAAGTACCTGGGGTCTGATTACACTTCCAACATTTGGCGGACATATTGCTCATTTTTGCCAATCTTGTTGGTAGCAAGTGCCACCTATAAAACATTTTATAGACATTTTCCTTGTATTGTCAGTTTATAGTTCCTATCCCAAAGTTTTTGCCATTTATCTAGTTCTATAGTATAACCACTTGTTCCTCTTCCATTTTACAACTTAATAAATATCAATATATTTTTTGATCAGTTTTTCGTCTGTCCTTAATAATATCTTATGAAGTGTTGTTGGTTCTTTGTAAGGACCCCATGTTTTAGCATCTTTCTCGTGTCTTGATTGTAGTTGCAAATGTGGCCACCAAGCTAAATCCACCCCTTGGTTTTGTAGTTGTTGTCTAGTTTTAAGTTCACCATTCTCATTTAAAATGTCTTTATAAAAT
>JANHFL010003446.1:74024-87234 GCA_032468155.1 Oxyrhabdium leporinum | reverse complement strand
CCCAGATTGTTGGGGGCAAGAGGCTGACCCTGTAAACTGCTTAGAGAGGGCTGTAAAGCGCTATATAAGTCTAAGTGCTATTTCGCATTGTTTTCTTAATCGTTACGTTGATATACCATCGGTCCTTCCAAAGTGTGGCAATGCCAGCATATCTTGAAGACACAATGTTGGGGAAGGCGGATCTAAAAGAAAACCCCCCCAGGTATGGATCAAGATGCACATTAGGCTACCCCAGTATTTGGATAGAGAGGACCGGCTGTTTTCTCCTAGCCCCTTTTCTTTAATTCTTTTATGAGCTCCCTACTCCAAGAGGCTGAGCAGAAAATACAGGTTTCTGCAAGAGGCCGGAAAAAGTTTGATGCTTTCCAAGTGTTCCTGCTTTTATAAAATAAAATAAAATAAAATCAAAGGTCTTCATTAACAGAAACCACCCGATTATTAATTCCAAATGCCCTTAATTGGAACGTTTCCTGAAGGAGAAGACTGGGTTGCGGGGGGTGGGGGTGGGGGGCAAGCACCATATTTAGATTTTGCTTGTAGTGGAAAGAGCCAGGAAATGAGCCATAAAGAGTTTCGACAGTCAGAGAAGGAAAGAAAGAGACACAAATAAAGAGGAGGTGTATGGACCGAGCATTGAAGGGAAATTATTCCGATTACATCAGTCCGGGTTGGTTTTCTTTTTAAGTCCACATGGAATAGCCTAACGCTTGAACTGCTCTTGGCTCTTGCGATTTGCAGCAAACTTGTTAAGGATTTCCGTGTGCTGAGCGGGAATGGGGGAATAGCAGCGAACAGGGGCGGGGTGTGTGTGTGTGTGGGGGGAGGTGGAGATTATTTAGTTGACTTGTTAAAGCAGCCCAATGGCCTGGAAATGAACCATTTCTTTCTCCCTAGCCTTCAGGACTGCACAGGGCTTAATTTTGACATCCACTGACATATTACAACTCTTATAAGGTTCTGGTGTTCAGATGGCCGCTTAAGAAAGGAGAAACTTCACGGATAAGTTTCCAGGTTCTCTTGCCTCGGCTTCGAGTTGACTCCCTTCAGGGCACACGTACACACTTGAGTGATGATTCGGAGAGGACTTGTCAGATACCCTAAATTGCGATCGCTTTCATTACATAACCAATCTGATCGACTCTCATAACAAACCCAGCTCCAGAGATGCAGTTCTCTCCCCCCACCCCCATTTTTCTATAAGCAACACTCATTTTCTCCTTCAGTCCTTCGAAGGTTTAGTCTGAGCTAGAAGCCTTTGAAAAGTTTCAGCGTTAGCCTCCTTTGTGTCTCTCAACTGCACCATTGTTTTGGTTGGTTTGGTTTTGGTTTGGTGCCTCAGATAGAAAGTCCATACAGAGAGTGGTGAGGACAGGCGAGAAGATTACAGGAAGTTGGCTTCCTGTCATTCAGGATGCTGCTTATCAGCGCTTTGTGCTTAGAGCTCAAAGCATTGTTAGAGACCCCACACAGCCACTTCACAGTCTGTTTCTATTGCTCCCCTCTGGGAGAAGGTTTTGAAATATTTCTAGCAGGACTACCAGATTCTGTAACAGCTTTGTTCCCTAGGCCATCCGTCTGGTAAATTCGCAAGGTTCGTTTTTCTTTCCATTAATAAATACACACACACACACACACACACACCAGACTGTGTTGCTTCTCCGTGTCATATAATATATGTGGGTATATGAATAATTTTGTGTCCATTCATTCGTTTATTTATTCAGTCATGTTTATGTAACATATATTGGAGGTGGTAACCCTTTGAGAGCTGTATGCAACACGATTTCACTTTAATGTATGTCTATTAGTGTACATTCAAAGTGACAATAATTCTATTCTATTCTATTCTATTTTACTCTACTCTACTCTACTCTACTCTACTCTACTCTACTCTACTCTACTCTACTCTACTCTACTCTACTCTACTCTATTCTATTCTATTCTATTCTATTCTATTCTATTCTATTCTATGTGATGAGATGCGATTCTAATTTCTATTCTACTCTTATTTAAATTACAATTCAGCATTGGATGGAACCTTGGCTTGCAAGCCATATTTAAGAAGTGAGTATTTGCTTAATGACCCCTGATTCTTGGTTAACATCAGAAATGGGGAATGCCAGAATTGTGGTCGCTAAGTCATGCAGTGACATGACATCTTGTTTTATGGCTGAATCACTAAGTGAATGGAAACAAATTGTGGTTGTAAGTTAAGGATTACCCGTACATATAATACTGCTTTTATACATCAGGATATATACCAAGGATTATGTTATCAATCATAATTTCACCCATCCAATCTAGTCATCAAAGAGAAGGTATGTTGAGGATCCTGCCAAAAGACCTCTTGGAGGGAAATATAATGACATTATATAACTATAATTATAATTAATTACCTTCGTACTATGATTATTGGGTGATCATCATTTCCTATATTAAAGATTATTTTATATTATGTCTTTTGTGATTTTTAAAAAGCATTTGATGATGGTAGTCCAGCCATAATTCTAATGATTAGGGTGATACACAAATGTTGTAAAACAAATAATAGAATTAATGATAATTCCTTCTAGGAGCTGAACCCCCTGAAAATTAATCAATGGCTCATTTGAGTTTTATTTCATTGATTTGTTGAATATATTACCATTTTTTTTTAAAAGGGTCCTTTATTACATTTATATTATTCATTGGGAACTTCAGGTAGTTTCCTGTATTCTTTCCATAAGTTAAAACCGCCATTGCTATAAGAGTAATTGACCCCTTTTTAACCTGTAGTTTTGATCAATACACAAACAGCACAGGTAGCTTTCCAGTTTTGGTCACAGTAACCTTTCAGAAAAGTATTATGGATGTGAGTTCAAAGAGTTTTGTCCTCATTTGACTTGACTTACCTAGCTCTATCCACGTATGTGAATCATAATCTAATCAGATAGTAGAGCCAAAAGGTTGAAGAAATATCTCTTATATAAGTGGTCAAGTCAAGTGGCCAAGACTTATTTAACAATATTTTCATCTTAATCCATCAATGAACCCCCTTGTCCTAGCCAGTAAGAATTGACATTCTATTCATTCAAACTGGATATTAACCCTTTGATCCAACTTCTTACACTTGACATATCTAACATCCTTTTTCTTCCAGAAACAAAAACAATCACTCATCCGGAAAATGAATATCAACAAGAGATATTAGTTTCTGAAGATTAAGGTTTGTTGACCAGACATCACATGAAAATACCTGTGATCATTATCAAAAAAAAAAAAATGATGTCCCCACACCAGTTTGTGTGATGTGGCTTTTATTTTGATACGCAGAGGAATATGATGGAGAGGAGAAGAAAGGAAAACATTTTCTGTGTCGGCCCAATACATTGAATCATGAACTAATCCAGCAGCCTACATTCACACAACATGCAACAAACACACACACCCAAAGCCTCTGATTTATCAAGAATAAAGCTAAGTTTAATTTGCTAAATATGTTATATGAATATAGACAAAAAGGTACATTAAAAAAAGCTTGACCTGAAACTTTAAACAGACACTGGTGTATAGACAATATTAAACTATTGGAACTATTTATATGTCTTCATAAAACATAGGTTATTATGTTTCTAAGAAAGGAACATTTGTATTCCAACCCATATTCTAGGATAGTCGCCTGGAAATGTGAGATGGGCGGCAAATAAATTTGGTGGTGGTGGTGGTGGTGGTGGTGATAATGATGATGATGATGATGATGATGATGATGATGATGATGATGATGATGATGATGATGATGATGATGATGATGATGATAAGTCTGTCAACTTAACACTACACTACACATAACACATAAGATTTGCAACTCTTTTCTTTATTCTGTAGAATCTGTGTGCCAGTATGCTTATATATCTATTTGCCTAAAATATTTTAGGGCAAATTAATTCTATCAGAAACCAACAGTTGTGCCCCACTTTTAAAACTCCAAAGCAATGTCTGATTCTCTGAAACTAACTGATTTTATACCATGGAGTGATGTGACTTGGAAAATGAACTTCAAGGTTATTTGGAGATATGGTACAACTTCATATATATATTTGGTCACTCTCAATAGAACAGGCCTGGCATTGTTGCCTGATTTTTAATATATCAGTGTTGTTAGAAATAAAACAAAAATAATACTGTGGTTATAGCTTATGCTTGGAGGGTTTTTTTGCTTGTTTTCCCACTTCTGTTTTGGTAAGAAATGCTCATTTATTTAAGATAAGATGACCCGAAAAAATCACAATGACATTAATGCAATGGCAGGGGCATGATAATGTAAATGTACAAATGCTATGCTTCACAACATCTCATGAAAGGATATAGGTCATGGTACCTGTGACATTATTATGCTTCTGTCAAATCAAATCCAAATCAAACTAAACCCTTATCATTCCTATAGGTCAAGCAAATGAACAGCGATAAAATAAAGGTGAAAAAACTCTTCAGTTAAAAAGAAATTAATTAAACATTTCAGATGCAAGAGAAATATATGTGCAAGACCAATGTACACATTGATGTTCCCAAAATGATGCTTGAAGGATTTTGCTCTCAGGACTCCTTTCTACTTTTAAAAATTATGGAGGACCCCCAAAAGGGCTGTATTAGTTAAATACAACATAAATCATTATTTACTACATTAAAAATTAAAATTGATGCATTCATATAGATTTTTGTTTATTGAATGATTTAAAGTAATATTAAATCCATTGAATATTAACATAAACAGAACCTGGAAAAGTTAGATTTTGAACACAAAATGAGAAGAGGGATGCTTAATTTTTTGTCAGTATTTTCATTCTGTCAAATAATTTTGATTTCCGTGGTCTTGGGGGACACCCAGTGATTTTTGGACCACAGTTTTAGAAACCCTGATGTTTCTGATGTGCAAATTTTTTGTAACACCTCAAGAAAATGGCTAAAGGTAGCGTCTCCAGTCTGGCCAGAGAGAAGGAAAAGTGAAATTTCAGGACTGTGATAGAGCAGAAATAGAAACTATTCCATATCCATTTGAAAAGATTGGGAACCAGACCTAGATTGATTTGAAGATCAGTATTGGTTGTGGATTCTTTCTTTCTTTTAAAAAAAAATCAACAGTAGAAAATAATCACATTAATTCAGAGTCAACAGACAGAAAGAACTGGAAACTCAGATGATTGATTTTTGTATCTCCCTTTGCTGGCTGGAGGGGGTGAGGGAGAAACTTCTATGTTACAAAGGGAAAACTTATAGAAGGAAGGGAGAAAGGAAGGGTAAATAATAAGTGCCTTCAACAGGGCCAAAATTAATCTTAATGAAACTATTTTGTGTTTTTCTATTAGCTCTTTGTCTCCTCTAAAGTCCAATTTCACTATATTCTCATTCCTTATTCTTCTATATCTCTTACATAGCTGTTTATACTTCTCTGTTTCTTGGTCCCTTTGTAAATGTGTTTGTGTCTGTGTTTATTTTTGTGTAATCTATGTTTATTGACCTGTTATAAAGGATGACCCTGTTTTAGAAAGCTGTCCTTTAGATTAATTTAATTCAATGACAATTTTTGGATTCAGCTCTTGAATTTCCCTTTGTAAAGCAAAATTACAAACCTAGACAATTCCATTTTGTTTTGTTTTTTTAAATCCTTCCCAACCTCTTTCAGATTTGCTCCCTTCTCGGGTTTGTCCTTTACTTTTTGCCAAGAAAAGATAGTCACTGTATCTCAGCTACCACACTCAATAGAGACTTTTTCTTTCTTTCTTTCTTTCTTTCTTTCTTTCTTTCTTTCTTTCTTTCTTTCTTTCTTTCTTTCTTTCTTTCTTTCCTGTTTTTTTAAATCATTCTTCTTATTGTCCTGCCTTCAGGTGCTTTGGAGAAAAGTTTGACCACTCTCCTTTGTGGCAGCCTCTTACATTTTGGAAGACTGCTATCACCCATAGTCCTTCTCCTTGCTAGACTACACATACCCAGTTCCTGCAACCATTCTTCATGCGTTTTAACCTCCAGTCTCCTAATCAACTTAGTTGTTCTTCTCTGCACTATTTCTAGAGTCTCAACATCTTTTTTGTACCGTGGTGACCAAAACTGGATGTAGTATTCCAAGTATGGTCTTACCAAAGCATTATAAAGTAGTAACTCTTCATATGATCTTGCTATCCCTCTGTTGATGCAGTCTAGGACTGTGGGGTGGGGGAGGGGTTTGAGGGTGGGGACATCTGCAGCACACTTATCCACTTGGACTCCTAGATCTCTCTCACAGTTACTGCTATTAAGCCAAGTACCTCCTATTCTATATCAGTGCATTGGGATTTTCTTGCTTAAGTGTAAAATTGTATTTTTCTCACCACTGAATTGCATTTTGTTGGCTAGGGACAAGTATTCAAGTCTGTCCACCTCCTTCTAGATCATGAGTCTATCTTCTAACGTGCTGGCTATTACCTCTAGTTTTGAGCCATTTGCAAATTTGATATGTTCCCCTTTTCTCATTGCTGGTAAAATAAATAGATTTTTCTTTGTGCATGAATCAAGTTTGAGCAATTCCTGTTAGATCATAGGGATATGGGAGCAACGAGGCAGGATCAATAGAGGGAGTAATGCTTTAACACTCCGTAAGGATTTGAAGAGTATGAAGACTAGTTCATGAAGTTGTTTAAAGTAACTCATAGCTTATAACAGTTTTGTGATATAGCTATGTTTATTGCTATAGATTAATCACAGTTAAGGGAAAATACCCTCAAATCAACTGAAAGAAAGACTCACAACTTCTGAAGACAAATCATTCCATTGATTAATTGTGCTATCAGGAAATTTCTCCTTAGTTCTAAATTGGTTTTCTTTTTTATTACTTCTATCCATTGTTTCTTGACCTGTCTTCTGGTGCTTTGGAGAATAGGTTGACCCCCTGTTCTTTGTGGCAGCCCCTTAGATACTGGAACACTGCTATCATGTCACCCCCTAATTCTTCCTTTCATTAAACTAGACATTCCTAATTTCCAATTCCAGGTGGAAGATCTTGGCCTCCTTCCAAAGCATTACTAGACTCAAAAAATGAATCCAGGCATAGCAGTGCTCACCCTTAGCAAAAGTGAAAAGCACATTTTCAGCCAGTGTGGATTTTTATTTATTTATTTAATTTATTGGAATTTGTCAAACAAAAATGAGAACAAGAGTAAAAGAATAAAAATACAATGAGAGGGATGAAAGGCACATTAGTGCACTTATGCATGCCCCTTCTACTGACCACTTAAATATGAAGTAAGGTCCAAGAAAGTCAATTTGTGACTGAAACTGTGAAAATTTGTAGTTGAGACAACTGAACCAGGTTGAACATTCCAGACTTTGACAACTCTATTGCAGAAATCAATTTTTTTAAGCTGTGTCTCAGCTGTAACTCTTCTTGACCATGGAAGGGAGGCAAAGAAATAAAAAGAAATCTGTGTAGCCAGTGGTGGGTTTCAACCGGTTTCACAGCCAGTTCGATGATCGCGTGCGCACCTAGCATGTGCTTCGCACGCATGTGCAGCTTCAAAACAACCAGCTTACCTTCTATATAGTAGCATAGTAGCTACAATCTGCTCTGCCGTGCAAATCAGCTGAGAGGATAAAGGAGAGAAAAGCACAGGGGTCGGGCCCAGCTGATCCTCACTAATCGATCATGTGAGATACCGGTTCATCTAAACCAGTCCAAACCGGCTGAATCCCACCCCTGTGTGCAGCCATCTCCTGGCCATGTTGAATGAGTGCAGCCAGAACTTTACCCACACAGCAATTGAATTGTTTCAGTTATGAGAAATGAAGTATAAATGCCTGTCATACATGAGTGTGCAAAGATGAGGCTACATTTCCATGAAAATGAGAATCAGATAGTTAATCACTCAATTATCCAGTTATTCAAGGAAAAGAAAAAAAAATCTGAAATGTCAACCATCTCATTTTCTGTTATAATGAAAGGTACATAGACTTTTCTTTACCTACAAATCAGGAATGAGCAGTTGTCTTACCGACAGTATAAGAATGTAATTATTCATTTCTAAGGGGGGGAGTATAGAAGCGATGTACCAGGATCAAAAAAGACCCTTTTTTATCTAAAGGACTTTAAGGTTACATGGGGAAAGTCACTTCAAATATCTATTAAGTCTATAAGACACAGTAGCCTAAAGAAACCCCCATGGGGATAACTATATTTGGGGCATTAAACTCAAAGTATACATAAATGATGGACTTTACTTTTATCAGAATCAACATAGTATCAATATGGCCTGAACTCCACTAAAATGATAATTTTCAAGTACAGCAATAAAGACCACGCTCCATGTTAATGCTGCATATGTATATATATTTTAAATGTTTATTTTTGTAGACTAATCTGCATTCACAATAAAGAGAAATTACATTAATCAACAGAAAGAAACATAATTGCTGGAGCCGTCTTGAAAGAAAGTTGAAATTCCCCGTTGATTAGGAAAAAAATATGAAGGATGGAAAGAGAAAATGTGGCTCTCCATTTTATTCTCAATGCACGATCTAGAAAAAAAAACCCCAAGATGAGTGAATATGCAATATTTGGCATAAATTTACCCATTAAAGTAGAAAATGTTATAGAAGTTTTGCTTTCAGTCTCCCTTTTCCCTCAATGACAATGACCCCAAGTAATCCACATATCCAAAAACAAGTCGCTATAAAGTCCTGAGAGAAATATGCACAATGTAAATCTCTATTAAACCAAAAATATCTTCCATACCCACCAGAATCCATTTTCCCTGTGAGATGCTTTGATTTACATTGCCTGGAAAAAGAAAAGTAGATAAGCAGTTCAGCAAAAGTTAACAACCTTTTATTCTCTTCGGGGAAAATCCTGGAGGAAGTTTATGGTTTCACTGCTACAATTGGTGCAGTGGTGGCAGTGGAGTAATTAATACATTTCTTTGGGGAAAAATAGTACAACAGACTTCAAATGACACAGAGATGTCTCTACATGGCATCTACTTACAAATTAGGATTCTAAAATACAGGTGCAATATTTGTTCTCATTGTGTGTGTGCTAGATAATTTGTCTTTGTATTCTTTTTTTTAAAGGTAAGTAGCATCCACAAGTACTTACAATGTATATTACCCAATATATGTTATATGCCCAATTATTCTCACATTTTGAGGTGGAGCCGGCATTCTAACATTGTAAGGCTACAGGGGAAGGAAAAAAATGAAAAGAGAAAATATTGCTCAGATTTCAAGTAAATGCAAAAAACCCTGCAGGTTTGTTGATGTAAATGGGAGTCATAAATTGGAAATCCCTAAAGCGACAGCAAGTGAGGTGGGCAGGGGAAAGAAAAAAAAAATGATTGTTCATCTTTTAGTTTCCCAGAAACACCTGCGATTTTGTAGGAATGAAATATACTCATCTGAGTATTTCAGGCTGGAAATCCCTGAAGGGAATTTCCCACAAGGGAAAATAAATGTTTTAGGATTGAGGATAAAGCAAATTATTTAGGACAGTTTGAATGAAAAGAATACTTGGGGTTTCTATGCTAGCTATGATGGAAGAAACCGAACAAAAAAAAGTTCAGTTTTCAATAGTGCAGTGAAAAGGTAATATAACTAATTAACAACTGAATATTCAACTGTTGAAATATTTTAATTAGCCTAACAAAGTTTCTACCTCTGTATTTTTGGAATAACATTTCAGAAGGTAGCTGCTATTATTGAAACTGTTATTATTCACCTAAATATTCTAATTATTTGAGATGAATTATAAAACAGGAAAAAATAATATTTTATAATATTAATGCAAGGGATTTTTTTCCCCCATACATATATTCTAGAAACTCCTAAAGGAAGAAACACAAAAATCATAATATAGGAACCTTAAATGATGGAAGTTCTTATAGGAAATGGATGTTACTGCATTTTGTGAAAAGCAAGGGGAAAAAAGTGTAGAGAAATTATATCTAAAAATTGTCCATTTTTTGGGTGGTGCTGGTGGGGAAGTCATCCCATTGTAAATATAGCTATCCCAGCCAGCATGCTTATTTCTGAAATTCTAAGGATTGATGTCTGCCTTTCTGGAAGACGCATAGATTGTTTTCATAAAATAACAGAGTTGGAAAGAACCTTGCATGTCTTCTAGTCCAACCTTCTAGTTTCATGCAGGAGACTTGATACTATTTCAGATAAATGACTGTCCAGTCTTTTTTTAAAAGCCTCCAGCGATGGGGCACCTACAAGTTCTGAAAGCAAGCTATTCCCCTGGTTCATTGTTCTCACCATTAGGAAATCTCTCCTTAGTTTCTAGTTTGGTTTGATTGGTTTCCATTGTTTCTTGTCTTGCCTTCTGGTACTTTGAAAAATAGGTTGATCCCTCATCTTGGTGGCAGCCCCTCAAATATTGGAACACTGCTATTGTTTCTTCCCTAATCTTGGAAGTATGGGAACACACAGTAGCAAAAAGACAAGTATCTCTATGTTTAGAAAAAAAGATGAAAGTTCTGGAATATCTTCATTATTTCTCCAGCATGTTTATACTTTTGAAATACGGACACAAACAACTCTCTTTTGGAATGATTGCTATTGACTTATTGAGATATTCTGAGAGGTAGTCATCAGAAGCTCAATTGACTTGCTGGAATCAACAGATTTTCCCCAGTATGAATTCTTCTTGGGATGCTGTCCAAAGGAAGATACTACAGAAGAAGTAAATCCAATCTTATGCAACTCACCTGGCTATTTGCAGGAGGAGGGCCACTGTTACTATCAGACGAACCAGTAACCTAATAAAGAAGAAAATAGATTCTGTGAATGAGCCTTCCGAGTATTTAAAAAAAAATAAACCTCATTGAAGCCAACTACTTGAGTCTGTGAATACATTAAGCATTAAGATATTTTGCAGAGTAAAATGCACAAACAGTACTATCAGTAATTAATCTAGACTTGCAGTCCAAAGCAAGATATTAGACAAGAAGAATATCACATCTAATGGAACTCACTTGGATGCTGGCAAGAGGAGCATTGTAACGATCGGAGGGTTTACCAACCTAATGAAGAAGTAAACAAATCCTATGAATGTTTCTTCACATTAATTTAAAAACCAAACTTCATGGAAACCAAGTACTTGGGTCTGCAAATGCATTAAGCATCCAAGATATATACTTAGTGTAATATATGTCAACAGGAGCAACTTAACATTTGCCCTAACAAATTTGTGGAAAGTAGAAGGAAGAAAGAAGCCAATTAACTGCTGGGCAGATATATAGGAAAGGCCATTTTCCCAAAAGTGTTCCTTTGGCAAAGCTGGATGGTCACTCTGGAAGATGTTGTACATCTCCAGAGATTAAAAAATGACATCAAGATACCAGAGTAGGGCAGAAATTGAGGTCTCTGTGTATATTGACCTGTAGATATTTTTCTATTATGCTGTACTTCTGAGGAACTGATTCTCAAATCAATCATGAGGAGCACAACTGACCTTTTGGAATTAACAAACTTTCCTAAGCACCAGAAATTAGTCTTTATTTGCTGTCAAAAACAAAAACAAAAACCGATACCAGGGAAGAAGAAAATCCAGAGTTATGGAACTCACCTGGCTACTGGCAGGAGGAGGAGGAGGAAAACGAGGAGGAAGTTCATTGTAAGGACCAGAGGGATAAACAACCTAATAAATAAATAAATAGATCCTGTGTATGTACCTTCAGATTATTTTCAAAATTAAAACTTCATAGAAGCCAAACCCATAGGACAATGCATGCATTAAGCATCAGGACATGTCACAGAGTAACTTAAGTGAACAACAGTGAGTTAAATTTCTCTAAACAAATTTGTGGAAAGAAGGAGCAAGAAAAAAAATAGGTTGTGTGATGCAAAGATATGCAAGAATGTGTGACTTCTCCATAGTACCATTACCATTGTTGCAGCGTTTTAAGATCTATCCACAATTGTGTACTTTTGGCAAAGCTGAGGTTGGATGATGTAAGTCATCAGAGTTTATAAATGGCAAAATGATAACAGAGGAGGCCAGATGACGTGTCTGTGAATATTGTTCTCTTGAGATATTTTTTGTATGACTTCCTTCTGAGAGACTGATCCTCACATCAGTCATCAGGAGGATAACTGACGTTTTGAAATTAACACATTTTCCTAAGTACCAAGAATTAGTCTTGATTTGCTGTCCAAAGGAAGATACCAGGGAAGAAGAAAATCCAGTGTTATGGAACTCACCTGGCTGCTGGCAGGAGGAGGAGGAGGAGGACCATAGTAGCGTTCGGGGGAAGCGACACCCTAATAAATAAGTAAATAGAACCAATAAATGTCCATATTATTTTAGAAAGTAAACCTCATAGAAGCCAAGCACTTGGGACAATGTATTAAACATCAAGACATATCACACAGTAATATGTGTGAACAACAGCAAGCTAATCTTTTCCTAAGCAACTTTGTGGGAAAAAGGAACAAGAAAGAAGTCTATTACTTGATGTAAAGATATGTAAGAAAGGCCATTTCCCACCAGAGAGAGAGAGAGAGAGAGAGAGAGAGATAATGTCTCCATAGTAGCATTAAACTATTGTTGAAGTGATTTCAAATCTGTCCACCATTGTGGTAAAGCTGGGGTTAGATGACTTTGGCAGATGCTATAAGTCACCAGAGTTTAAAAATAACAACATGATATAACAGTAGGGCAGTAGTTGATGTGTCTGTATATATTGACCTATTGAGATATTTCTTTCATGTCCTGTTTCCTTAAGACCGATCCTCAAGACAGACTGCAGGACCTCAACTGCCATCTTGGAATCCACAGATTTCCCCCAGTATCAGTAATTAGTATGGACTTGCAATCCAAAGCAATATCATATCTAAAGGAACTCACCTGGATGCTGGCAGAAGCAGGAGGAGGCCCATTGTAAGGACCAGGGCGAGCAGCAACCTGATAAATAAGGAAATAGATCATCTGAATGTCCCTTCAGATTAGTTTAAAAGCTAAGCCTCATAGAAGCCAAGCTCTTGGCTCTGCGAACGAGGTAAGCATGAAGTCATATCACAGAGTAACATTTGCCCTAAACAACTTTGTGAGAAGTAGAAGCGATCAACAAAGAAATATGTTATGTGATAGAGAGAGACACATAGGAAAGACCAATTCCTTTCCAGTGATGTATTTTTATTTATTTTTTATTTATTTTTACATTTATATACCGCCCCATTCCGAAGACTCGGGGCGGTTTACAGCTTA
>JANHFL010003445.1:90501-101532 GCA_032468155.1 Oxyrhabdium leporinum | reverse complement strand
GTAATATGATTAATATGGAACATCATATTGAAAACATTGATGTACTATAAACTAACAAACCACATGTAAGTACTCCATCAAAGGAAAACATTTTATATTGCTCTGAATGTTTTATCTCTAGTAAAAATGAATACTATACTGTGCAGTGCATCTGAACAAATCAAGACGCTCTTCCATTTTATTCAACATGTCACATTCCTGAATGTGAAATGTATTAGTGCCATCCTATAAAGTTATGTTTAAATTGTACAAAGAAAATTAAATTCAAATTGCTTTCAATGGATGTAAAGGTTAGAGAATAATATTCATTCTGTACGGTCTCATAAATCAAATTGGTATACAACGTGAAATGTTAAATGGAGTTCTTTTCATGAAGAACTCTGCATTTGAATTTGCAAATTAATGGACACGAAAATGAAATGAGAATTAAAAGAAATAGAAAAACATACATTTTTAAGATTATTACTAATAAAACAACCAGACAAGAAAATTTATTGCCTGGTTTGCATTAAAACCTGTCTGTTTTCCAAGTTTTCAAAAATGAAATAGCCTTATGTATGAATGCCAGTAATTTACTTTCTATTGTCTTCAAGAAAGTGTTCAGCTGCACTACTAGCAGCCAGAAAATCGTTTTATTATGTAGAAGCAGAAATATAGATGAGAGAAATTTATGAATAGGAGGAAAAGACAACTAATTAACATTTAAATTGCTGAACAGAAAACATTTGTCAGCTGCTAATATGATCAGCCTTAGAAAAAGGTGTCATTACCCTAGTTCTTTTATTCTATTATTATAAACTGACATTATTGTTGTTTTGTTTATTAGGATCTCAGTCCTTGTACCCTCAAATTATCCAAGGCAAGAGTAGTTTCAATTATTTATAATTAAAAGCAAATAAATTATTTAGAATTATACTGTCACAGTGCAATATTAATTTTCTTTCAAGTCAAGTCATGACAATCAAAAAACATACTGTGTATGTGTAGAATAAGACTTAAACCATTAGAAATAAACATAAGCTTAAAATCTCATTCTTCCCACTGAAAAATATTTCTTTCCTGCTCACATACATCAGGTGTCCTTATTTATTTTTCACATGAACCTGCTCAGTAGGATACTTTGTGATCAAACTGGCCTCCACAGCATTCTTCGGTTATTGTGAGAAGTCTGATGACACCAGGCTACTTTAAGCGTAACTAGTTACGGTTGATATTTATATCATTTTCATCCCGAAATGTGGCCCATGTTCTTTTTTGTGGAATATTTTGGATATAAAACATTTTAAGAACTCTCCCGAATGTAAAAAATGTCTTGCAAAGTAAAGAAATAAACTACCTACAAAGAAATGTCTATGGAGATTCTCGATGATCAAAGTTATGGTTTTCCCAAAGGTGCTTTTCCAAGAGGCAACTGGACTTTCTGGTTTTGCTTGTCATCCAAGAAGCTTCTTCAGCTCTGATTGGATAGTGGGGAATGGAAGGATTGCAGACAGCTGGTCATTTGCATTCTTTTAGAGCATGGGTGTCAAACTCGATTGCATCAGGTGATGTCACATGAGGTATTGTGATATTTTTTTGCCTCTGAGGGGCCGGGGTAGGCATGGCCTGCACATGACATATCTGGCCCCTTGGGTGTCAGTTTGACACCCCTGTTTTAGAGAGTGGTTGAGGCCACCTCGAAGTTTATCTGTGTCATTGCAGTCACCTGAGTAGTGCAAATGGGTGTGTAGCCTTCTTGGAACTGTTGAAAAGACTGTGTTGAAGACTGGAGATAGATGATGTTCTTTCAACAGTTCCAAGAAGGCTCGCACTCATTTACACTAACCAGGTGACCCTAATGACACAAATAAACCTCTAGGTGGTCTTAGTGACTCTCTAAAAGATGCAAATGACCAACTGTCTGCAAGGAGTATAAATCCTTCAATTCCCCCCACCCAATCCAGTAAAAGTTGAAGAAGTTTCTTGGATGAGAAGTGAAATGTCTTCAAAGAAAAAAAAAGTCCAGTTGCCTCTTGAGAAAGCACTTTTGGAACTATCTTCAAAGAAACAAGTTGTTAATTTCTAAACCAGTTTTCCCCCCAAACTTGACAACTCTAAGTAGTTATCTCATGCTAGGTGGGAATTCTGGGAATTTGAAATCCACACACTTTAGGATTATCATGTTTGAAAAACCCTGTTCTAAACAAATAACTTTGGACATAATTGGCTAATGAATTGTAGTGTTGTTACTTTTTTCTCTTTAAGCCAGGAACCAACTGCATTTGTTTAGTTTCAGACAATGCCTGTTTGAGATAAAAATCTAGGGATACATTATTGTAATGGTCTTTTTTTTAATACTGCAGGTTTACAAATAAAATAAGTTTTAAGATCAAAAGTGTTATTTTACTGCTGAATTCTCTTTAGAGTGCTCTTGCCTAAATTTTGTTATGAAATAAAACACTAAAAACACAGATTTACTGTATTTTAAGTAGAAGACTTGTCCTGTAGGGATTAAAGTAATGAGTAATAAAAGTAACTCAGTATATTTTAGCCACAGGGACAGGAAAATTCAGAATGTGACATTATTGTCAAGATGAACTTAAGCCATAAAACTGCTAGACCATTTATATTAGTCATAGAATGAAGGTTGTAATCAATCATGATCTGATTGCCCTTAGGTCAATGGTGCAACAATAAAAGCAGCAAACCCATCTATTTAGAAAGAAATGTGTAATGTCAAATCCTAATTGAGTATTATAAAGCCAGGAATACACTTCACTCAATCATTTATTCTGAAAATTTTGAGAGTGATATACTGCAATGTGCTTAAGCTTTAGGGAGGTGATGTCTAAAGGAATGAGTCTAGTAAAAAAGAAATAGGATGCATATTAGAGACTCATAAATCAGAAACTTCAACTAATTATTTTCAGATATTAGAAACCTGGAGGAAATAAAGGTAGAACTCTTTTAATTCTAAGTTAAACTGTAAAGAATATTGTGAAGAGGTATAATTACTGAACAACTCCTACAATTTATCTTTACTGCTGCATCAGCCTTACCTCCTTTATTATATTGGGAAAATCATTACAAAGTGATATATAAAAAGTGTTTGCTGCTATTGAATATTTAAATCAGATAAGTGTTGGAACTGTAGCCAGCTAGGACTGAATTTCTCTCATATTTGGTGACAATACCCCCAAATTAAGGTTATTCTGGAAGAAAAAAAACCTAAGCAATGAGAACAAGATATCTAGGCATGCTAGAGTAAAAGCTTGGAGAGTAAGCCCACAGTAAACCAGGTGAAATGAAATTTGGCCTTCTATACAAGCTGAAACAGAACCTTTTGTCCAAAAAAGTATTTGAGATAATATTTTAGCAGGCATAGCTTTAAATATGTCTCAGCTGCAATAAATCTTACTTCTGGACAAAGGACCTCCCCATGTGCCTCCCCATGTGATTCTGTAATGGTATGTGGGAATGACTTTGGGAGGAGGGAAGTGATGCTACCTAGGAAACAATAAGATAAGGGGTGGGGAGCCCACAGTTGCATAAGAGGCAAAGAAAGAAACTCAGATCTGCTTAAAAAAAAAGATAGTGGGAGATTTACTTTCAGACTTCCAAGATTCCGTTACTGTAGTCTAGAAAATAAAATAGAATTAACTCATCTGGCTGTATTTTCTGTCTGGTGTATCTGGGAAGGTTGATATCAATCTTGCAAGACCATTGTAAGATGTTTTTTCATTCATGGAAGAGCATATTTGGTTTCAATTTATTCTTAATGTCTTAAGTAATGTATATCCCAGGCATGCATGCCTTTGTGTGAGTGCATGTCTGTGTGTGTGAGAGAGATAAACCAATGCATGTAAATATTGATCTTCTTCACCATGAAGACCCAGTCCCTCAGTAGAAAAAAATCCTGTTTCACACTTCTAATATGATGCTCCGAATAAAAACTAAACCTTGATATTTATTTAGATGAATCAAGCTATGCAGTAGACTGATAGCTCTTAAAATATTGCAACACATTTTTTTCCATTTTCATGGTTTGATACTTGAATAAAATCTTTATCATACTGAGACATTATAATAACAGTTCAATTTACGCTATTCTAATATATTGCTTTAGGCATTCTGTGAAATTGGAAAGACTTCTCATAATACTGAAAAGAACTGGATGGATGGGTTTATTTTTCAACCTGCCTCATTTTTGCTATCTGACCTGTCCAATTATTACCATTAAAGATATGTGTCTTTCCTCCTCTGCATTTAGTGTCCCATTTTCCATTTCTATCATCCTATTAAATGATCAGTCATCATGTTGAGGACTTAAACTTGCTATCTGACAAATGATCCTTTCTAATGTGAAATAACAATAAATTGAGCTAATCCAATAATCACCTGGCTAGTCAGTTCTCTGAACCACAGAAAATTTATTGCTTTCTGAGTTGATACAGCTCCAGCTCCAGATTCCATATTTTAAATAAATGACACATTAACAATAAAATATAAGACTTATTTTAGACATACATCTGTCAATCCAGTTATTCTCAGCAATTGGATAATTATTACTGCAAAAAGAACAGTAATGGATGTAGAAGGCAATGCCACTAAAAGATGTAGAAAACCACACTTAGTCAAACCTCATTATAAACAAAACATTAATATTGTAAAATCTGGAATGATGTATGCCTTTTTCTCTGTAAAGATCAACGTAACATAGGCACAAGCTTAACTATTTGTCTCATCGTGTAACATATTGTACATCATTTAAAAATTAAATTAAAAAATTTAATCATTAAAACATCATTAAAAAATTAAAAAACTTCCAAAATAAGCAGAAAGAAAAGAAATAACAGAAGGCTAATTCAAGCAGGGAGGATAGAAAGTCCAACTGTGGAAAAATAAATAGAACTATGATTTCTAACCCTTGCATTTTAGGTTCTGCATTTTATAATCTCCTCCTTGTCAAAGAACACATCTGCACTACACGCTTGTTCCCCTAAGCTGTTCTTGTCAAGCATGGGGTATCAGCAATTGCCTGAAATGCTTTGGTAGTTTGCAAAGAATTTAGTCCAGACTGCCATCTTCTCAATGCCATCATCTCTTTCGACAATTCTACTGTTACAGAGAAACAATTGCCAAGAGCTTTCTGTGGGTGGGTCTTACTGGATATAAATATTTTTACCAAGAGTGTTGAAGATGCAGCAGAAAAACAAACAAACAAGATGGCAGGCATAACTGTGCAATTAAAGCTTCACACATTTTTAATGTGTAGCAGACATGCCAAACACACCTTTTAAAAAGTGGATGGATTTTTCATGCAGTTCCAGCCTTTATCTTAATGTTTTACTTTTTTTAGGGCCCTCTGGATGACCCTGATTTTTACATATAAAAATTACACATATGTTCATACACAATATCCAGCTTTAAATTATGTTTCATTTCTTGTTATTTTCCCAGTGTGGTTAGGTAAGCTCTCCTACAAATACTTTTCATAAACAGAAGTCTTAACTGCACAGTGCTTATAACACTTGGCTGGCAAGTAGAATGCTATTGGTTCAAAATCTGACAGAAATATACTTTCGTTAATTTTTCTGTGGTGTGAGATGAAACTCTTTTGGCAAGTTGCTGGAAAAAATGGTGAAATAGTAAAGCGGTGGATATATTTTTTTCTAAGAAAATTAGAAATGTAAGTTGTTCAAGAAAGTAGTAATTTTAAAAATTGCATTTTTTAAAAAATCAATGCTACCTCACATATTAGGCCATTTATTTAGACTTCCAATTCTCAGTGGTAGTTTCTAGAAGGATTAGAGCCCTACTGTGTGGCAACCATTGACTAAGTCAATGGGGTGGGGGGGAGAGATTGTTGTCTCTGTGTAGCATGCAGTGCAGAGGTTTGTGTAGGCAACTCTTTTTTTTTTAAACCGTGGCAACTTGGCTGGGGAATTCTGGAAGTTGAAGTCCTTATCTTAAATCTTAAAGCTGCTGAGTTTGAAAAGGGTTGGCTTAGAACAATATTTCTCAACTGTGGCTACTTTAAGATGTCAAATCCCAGAATTCCCTAGAAAGCATGGCTTGTTGGGAAATTCTGGAAATTGAACTCCACACATGTTAAAAAAACCTACGTTAAGAAACACTGGTCTGGTAGAAAACAAAACACAGCAGGGAAAACATACAGCAATACCTGAGCCAGCACAGACGAGAAATACTATTTTCAACTTGGAGCAGGAAAACATAGCTGGTGGTCATATATGTAGTGAGCCGGAGATGAGTAGATGATGTTTCCTGTTTTTGCTTTCTAGAAATGGTTCAGGGCTTTTATTCATGACAGGGCACCTTGACATTGAGGAAATTCCCAAATACAAGTGTAAAAAAAAAGCATGAACAGCAAGGTAAACAACTGAAACCACAGTTGTGATCATTATCATGTAATGTTCCTCACAACCACTGTTGTAGTTATGCAGTGATTTCAGTTTTATTCAAGAGTTTATGGCTGTAAAGTGATTATCTGGACTGTTGATCTCCACATTCGATTTCATATCACAGAAAACATTCATATTTTATCTTTTTATTTTAAAGAAACTACTTATGCATTTTCTTCAAGGGAAAAAAAAGTCACTGTGGGCTTAAAAGATTTATGTAATGATTGCGGTGTATGTCTATATGCCTCAGTTAATAATAAAACCCAATTCAGGCTGATTGAATTCATTTTTTGGTTTCTAAATTAATCTCTGTTTTCACTATCCATTATGTTTTCTTGTACTGCTTGTATTAAGTTAGCCATCATTTATCTCTCTTGTTGAAATATATGCCAGGATGATCAGATAAGTGTTTTCTTGCTTTTCTCTTATCAGACAATAAGTCTAAAATCACACAAAGCTAAATTTTGTGTTTCAGCTATTAAAGGCTGCAAATTACTACAGATTTACATCTGCTTTTTTTAAAGTGTTATATCCAAGGCGAGTTATATGTTATGTCATTAGAATTTTGCATACAGTCTTAAATTGCTTTTTATTATTCTGTAATATTGCATTAATGCAATGCAATTTTTCTCTGCAACTTTTGTATTCTGCTCATTGATCAAATAAATGTGGGATAACAATGAATTTTGTTCTTCATAACCTTGCATGAAAAGCCTAATTCTGCCTTTTGTATTCATTTAATTCAAATTCCTCTAATGAACCCATGCTATTTTTTGTTCCTCCATAATATACCTATAAAGAATGTTTCTTGTCTGACCTGGACATATCCTAATAAAGTCTTCACATCTAGGATTAACTTTTCAGTCGTCCTACCCAGCAGGAAATGCATGGAGACATGACAGATTATCCCTTTTCAAGTTGATTAGTTTAAATATTCTTCATAGAATTTTTACTCTCTGATTTTTTTTTGAAAATTTTTATTCATAAAGCCTGTTTTTATAAACATTATTTCCCCACCTTTCCACGGTTAGAGGACATCAACAAACCATTTGCTTTGTTAATTTGTGACTACAATGTGGCTGAACTTTCTGGACTCCAGTTAAAGAATTAAGGAAAAATCAATTATGTAGTCACAGAGTTTTATAGCACAGATTCATCTTAAGATAACCAAAGATTCAGGGAAACATTTAGCAATCCAGCTGACAATAAGCAATAAAGATATATTTCAAAATAATTCCAAATGGCACTGATTCCAGTTTCAAAAAAACAACAACCTGTAAGAATTAGTAAAGATTAATAAATTAGTAAAGATTAATCAACAGATTCATTTGGAACAGGACAAAACAAGTAAGGTTTAAAATTTTACAAATTTTGAAGGAGAGAGGAGGGTTATTTGGATAAGAGAATCAATAAGATAGTTGAACATTAGAACATCAATAATAGGAGCAGATTATATTAGCAGATCTAGTTAACTTCATAGGTGTCTATGGTATAACAAACAGTTATAATAGATAATAGAATTTGAAAGGAATTATAAGACAAAGCTTTTTAAAATCTTTTATAAATCTTTTATAAGCAAGAATAAGTCTAGTAATTTCACCACTAGCCTCATCATGAAATCTTTTTCATTTTAAGCATAATGACTGTAAAAAAACAAATTACATTGTATGCAAGTAGCCATGGTTGAAAAAGTAGCATGTCCTATGACCATAATTCTGGGCTTATTTATGGCTGTATATTCAAGGACTACCTGTCTGCTATCATTATCTATCCAGATTCAAAACACAGATTAAAGATACAATGTGAATTGCATAATGAAGGGAGAAATTTACAATATACTGGTTACTAAAGCCATAGAACAATGGTTTTAAAAAAAGAAAGAAGGGCTTTGAGAAAGATGACAGAATTTGAAATACCTATGAAAAACTGAAATAATTTACTAGGTCATATATATATAATATTGCCAAAATATAATATATTAGGAAAGGAAATTAAAACTGCATGGTAAAACATATGAAAAAATTGAAATAAGTAATTACAGTGGATTAACGGAAAGAGCTATGAAAGAAATAAATAAAATTTACAGAACTCCAAGCTATAATTTAAGGGAAATTATATAACTATCTCTGCAATTTCTAAGATAAATATAGCATATAACAAATGTTGGAAATGTCATAATAAAGATGCAACATTTTACTTATGATGAGCATGCAAATATATTCAAAAGTACTGGAAAGAAATGCATCAAAAAATCCCAAAAATGTTAAGGAAAAAAAATAAACAAACCAGAGATTACTCATAGTTTCAGATAACGTAAATGAAAAATATCACAGTTTACTAAGTTACATGTTGACCCCAGCAAGCTACTTTGCCTACACTATCAAGCTATATTGGAGACTAGGAGACTAAAATTAGAGAATAGGGTGCCATAACAAAACTGACATTATATACTCACAACAGAAGTTTAACTAAATTCAAGCAGGAATGGTTCCAATATATTCAATATATCACACAGCAAGCCACTCAAATAGAAACTCAAATGGAAACTAACAACAATTACAGTCTAAACTGCGGCAAGGGGTTAAGGATACAAACAGAAGGGAAGGGATCAATCAGTAAAAAGTAATTTATCTTCTTTTTTTAACTATAATTTTTTTAAAATGATGAACTTTACTTTTAAACATTTGTCCTTTACCATTTCTTATAAAAGAAAGTTTTATTGAAATGCAAACAAGGAATCACAACACATAATGAGGAACAAAAAGAGAACAAAAAAAATTCAGCTAAAAGGACTTTCTTTTAGTTAAGGACTTTCCAGATAGTATAAAGCTTTCAATCTGTTGTTAATAAGCAACACTCTTGGATTTGTCAAAACAGCAACTGATTCATATCCCCTATCTGTCTCTCAGTTGCAATGACACTATAATGTTTGTGACAGATCAGTGGCAAGCACAGACACCCTCTCTGCAGCTGAATAAAGATGCTGCCACCCTTAATGGCACACAGCCAATGTTCTCATTGTCTGGGGGGACAACGGAGTGATTAGTGATGTGCTATGTTCTTTGCCATGTTCTTTGCTTTGCTGTGGGAACAACTGTAACTCCTCCAACATGCTCTCTCTCATTAGAAAGGATAGACTTTTGGCATACTGCATGCTTAAAGAACCATTGTGCTATCATGGTTAATGAAGTCATGGCAGCATACAGAATAGATTGCTAATATCTGTGCTTATCTATGGCACAGGAGAAGTCAGTAGCCATTACCTTCTAATCACACTGACTTCTTTATATCTTAGTTATGGCTAGTGCTAATAAGTGTTGAACTCTTTTCATATTTATGTTATTATTAATTTATGTTAATTTATATATTTTTTGCTTGTTATGTTGTTTTTCTTGTTTCTTAGCTATCTTTAATACAGGTAACATTAATGGAAACTCTATCATTGAGTGATGCGCTCATAAAGCACTACGTGCCAACTTATGATAGCAGTTCTGGCAATTCTAGTTGTGTTTTTAAGCAAATCCTGTGAGGTTGTTAGGCACAACTTCATGTGATGGACATTTGTGGCCTCTAGAAAGTTTTCCAATTGACTTTGTTTGTTGGAAGCAACAGTGATGGTTGCAAATGGTGATCAAGTGACCATGAGATGCTGCAATTGTAATTTTGAGCTGGTTACTTGGAGTCCAGCTCACCTGACTGTGGGAACATTGCAATGATTACACCTTCAAGGATTTTAACCGAGGACTACCTCTACTTGCCCAATGTAGAAAGTATGAAAAAAATAAATACCAAATATTAAGCTATGTTTAAATAAGTTTGGTTCTATAAATATCCTAAGCACCTCTTTAGAGTAACAGTAGAGAAAAAATGGGATAAAAGCTCATTAGCTTGAAAACTGGACAAATGATGCTTTCAATAGAAAAGAGTATCTGTAGCCAGTGTTGCATTGTAGAGTTCATGGTGCTTTCTGAGCTTGGTTGCTTCCTTGCAAATGTTTCATTACCCAACTAGGTAACATCATCAGTCCCAATGATGTTGAGAATTGAAATGTCTGTAAGTAAACAACCAAGCTTGGAAAATGTTACTGAGAGCATAGGTATGAAAAAGCAAATGTCCGGGGCAGTGGGGGTGGAGGAGGTTGGTGTGTGTGTGTGTGTGTGTGTGTGTGTGTGTGTGTGTATAATTCAGCTTCATCATTAAACTCTGATTCTGTTTGGAAAAATCAGGTATGGAAAATATAAGACTGCAGGTATACATATGTCTTCCAAAAGGATGGCATTAGACTGAGAATCTCAGCAAAAAAAAGGCATATATGTATATCCAAAAACAACTTATATCTTGTGGTTTAAATCTTGTGATTTCAAACTCTGGTTAATTTCACTGACCAAGATCAACAGATCTGGATAAATACACTCTGCCCAGAGATATCATTAAGCCAAATTATTTTGTGCGATACATTCCTTAGAGTACTTTTGGTACTTTGAATGTGTTGGTTCCAAAATAGAAAATGTTTTGTATTTATTTTTGTATGTGTATGTTGTATTTATTTATTATTATATTTTTTATTTATTTATTTATTTTTACATTTATATACCGCCCCATTCCGAAGACTCGGGGCGGTTTACAGCTT
>JANHFL010003445.1:63689-85732 GCA_032468155.1 Oxyrhabdium leporinum | reverse complement strand
CTGTCTCCCCTGGTCCTTCTCTTCACTAGACTAGCCAAGCCCAGTTCCTGTAACCGTTCTTCATATGTTTTAGTCTCTAATCCCCTAATCATCCTAGTTGGTCTTCTCTGCACTTTTTCTAGAGCCTCAACATCTTTTTTATACTGCGGTGACCAAAACTGGATGCAGTACTCTAGGTGTGGTCTTACTAAGCCTTTATAGAGTGGTATTAGTACCTTACTTGATCTTGACTGTATCCCTCTGTTAATGCAGTTTAGGATTTCATTGGCTTTTTTGGCTGCCGCTGCACACTGCTGGCTCATATTTAGCTCATATTTAGAGTAGATACAGAGTTGAACAATATCTCATACTGTAGTTCTCTTTTACAAAGGACTTCTAATTTCAAATGATCTGCTGAAGTTAGCAGTTTGATAATCAGAGTAAAGTAAAGGCAATGTAACCTATTTTTTCCTATGACATGGGTTTTTAATGCAATTTTCAATAACCAAAAAGAACAATAACAAAAAAACTGAGAAGGTATATTTTCCCAGTGGTATCAGGGGGTGTGTACCTCAAGGAGTTAAGACATCCTGAGACAGCTATTCAAAGACAACAAATGTATGTGGAGTTTTTTGATCTATACATTGTTATGGAAGTATTTTTTAAGTCATACTTACTCAGTTTGTTATAACAAAAACTCCAGAGACAGACAAAGAGGGAGTGGGAGAGTAAAGGACAGAAAAAGAATCAGGAATCTTATGGTTCAAGGAAGCTCATTCCCACAATTTCTTAATAAATTGTTAATAGCAATCCTGTGCATGCTTTTCTGTTTAGTCAATGTTTTTTATTCATTTCATCCAACAGAATGCTGAAAATAAATTATGAAAGGGGTGGCAGCCCATTTCTCTGTCCATCAGCAAGATAATTCATTGGAGAAAGAACAAAATTCATTATTTACGGCAAGCTTAATTTTAGCAAATGAAATTTTTCCATCGGAATTTCTAATGGACCCTCCATCGTTTTTATTGTTATGTCAAAGCTTTATGTCTCTGTATATCTCTCAATATGTCTATGATATCCACATTGTCTGTCTGTCTGTCTGTCTGTCTATCTATCTATCTATCTATCTATCTATCTATCTATCTATCTATCTATCTATCTATCATCTATCTATCCATATATAATACATACATACATACACACACACACACATATTTCTGTCTCTCCATTTGTGTGTATGTGTGCATGCATGTTTGGAGAGAGAGAGAGGGAATATAAACATAACCATATACTCATATCTATATATCATAGATTCATATAGACAGAGATGTAATTTTCCAGTCCAGTTTATGGTTTTTTCAGCTGTTGTAAAGAATAACTTTCCAGGTTATATATTTTTTTAATATTAAAAAAAAACCCAAAAATATTCTCATTGATAGAATTCACCCTGAAGCCTACAGCTTCAGATCTCATATAGTGGTTATGGCACCAGGCTAGAAATCAGAAGACTGTGGGGATTCTAGTCCCCCTTTAGGCATGAAAGCCAGCTGGGTATTGGCCAGTCACTCGCTCACACCCAACTGAACTCATAGAATTGTTTCTGTGAGAAAAAGAGAGGAGAAAAGAAGTCATTTCTAAAAAAAAATCCCCCCAAAATAAAATCCAGGAGATACATTAAAATAAAATAAAACAAAATTCAAAGTATCTAAAAGCTTTTCCAAAGCTTTGTCTACGTGCTTTGAACCCCTTCAGAAGGGTAGAGTGTGCTGCTTCTCAAATTATTGCCACATGTCCTCTAATGTGCAAATGCTGGTTTCTTGGTTCCTCTTTTATTCTAACCCAGAAAACATAAGCAGCAAACACCTGCTCACATTATGATTACTGTTACCTAGCAATGCAGAAAAAACTTGCCCAAGGTTAAGTGTGGCTGTTTCCTTCCTTGCCAGGGGCTGAGGTGAGCTTGTGTGTACATGTCTTTAACACAGATGCAGTACATTTTTCCTACTCCACCGGGTCTTTCTACTTTAGTTCCACATACTAAATTATTCTTGCCCTTTTCTCTGCATTTTCCTAAGACAAGATAATTCAGGTTCTGTTCTTGTATTACTGTACCATGCTTCCCTTTTTGGGACTGGATTTTCACAATCATATCCAAATGCAGTTCTTTCCAATTTTCCCTCTTGATAAAAGTACACTTTATAATTAACCATTCTTGAGACTCCATTAAATGCAGTGAAAAACATCCAATTAAAAAAAGGGGGGGGGAGAATCTCAATTTTTAACAAAATAACAGAGTTAGGACTTTGGAGATGTTCTAGTCCAACCCTTTGCTCAAGCAGAAACCCTATACCATTTCAGAAAAATGGTTGTCCAGTCTCTTCTAAAAAACCTCCAGTGTTGGACCATCCACAACTTCTGGAGTCAAGTCGTTCCATTAAGTAATTGTTCTAACTGTCAAGAAATTTATTTTTAGTTCTAGGTTGATTCTATCTTTAATTAGTTTCCATCCACTACTTCTTTTCCTGCCTTCAAGCACTTTGGATAATAAGTTGACCCCCCTCTTCTTTCTCATTTCTTTAACAATTAAGTATAGCCACTAGTAAATATGGATCAGATCCAGAGAAACCCTGAATTCATAACCAAATTACGTTTATTTTGGATAGGTTTGGTAGATGTCTCAACTGGATTTTTTTAAAGCAGATTAAATCTGACAGTATCTGAAATTCTGTTTGGGATTTGTGGTAGGAGATACACAGTTACAGACTGTGTCATTCTGATACTTCATTCAAAATTGGTCATATTGAAAATAAGTTATATACAATAATAATTTTCATTAATAGCCCACAGGTATCAGAAGTGAGATATAAATTCAGGCCCTAAATTAAATCAGAAATTATCAATCAGTCTAGCATAACAGCTTAAACCAATCTTACAGTTTCTGTTCAAATAGCAATCATGAGATATTATATATAACAATAATTTTATCTTAAGAAATATATTCACAGCCAACCAAACTGGAATGTAAAATAATCCTGATACAGAAAATGGGGATGAATTGTTTTGTTTCTTTCCTAAAATGTATGCTATGAAAACTTGGAGCAGATGCCTCGGTCTCTCAAATCCAGAAAAGAAATGTAGATAAATGTCTATCAACTGAAAGGGTCAAAGGCAAGGGTTTAGGATTTAAATCCTGGCGTTGATGTACACATAAGAGGACTTGCTCCTGTGTTGTGCATTATGTAGATAATCTCCATTCATACATTTATATTCGGGCCACAGAAAAAAATGTTGGGGGCTTCCTATGATCCCGAGACAATAGGTTGCTTAGTTCTGATCTAAGCAGCGCATGGGTCAGGACATTTCCTAATAGAGAGTGTCCTAAAGTGAGTGGTTAGCCTAAAGACAGGGCTCTCTTTTTTGCTTCCTCACTAGCACTGCAGCCATCAATAGGTCTTTAGCTGGCCTCATATAATGAAAAGTTCTGTAACAATCTGACTCTGCTTCTTCTTTGTGATAACACTGTCCACATCCATTACAGTAGAAAATAAATATGCCGCAATGTCTTTTCTGGGCTTCATTTGGCTATATTAAATATTAATTCATTACAGAATGCAAGGAATGAGAGCATTGCTTTCTAAAGCTCTAGCATCTCATTTTATTTTCTGTAACTGAAACTAATATCAATGATACTGGAAATAAAAGTGGCTCATTAATACAAATCCTGAATGTCTTAAAAACCTAATCTACCCTTAGTTGGAAGAATTCCGTGGATAGATTGTTTCTACATGCATGCCTGCTGCTGTCATTTGCAGTAAATTTTAACTACATTTTCATATTTAGTTGAGTCAAGAGGAAAATGATATCTTGGAGATGAAAATGTTAGGTCACGGAACAGGTCATAAGAGATTAAAAAATGAGAGTAGGTAAAAATCAAGGTGAGGTAAAAAGAACCATTCAATTTCTGTGAAACAATTAAAAAAATGGAGCCATGAAGACAGAATTCGGAGAAAGAGAGTTGTTCATTAACATGCTCTAGTCCTGAATCCAGCTATTATTTCTTCTTAACACAAAATCTAATTGGTGGAAAAATTATATATTAATCTGTCTGATGAGATGATGGTATTAAGTAAGGTGTTTAAAAAATGCAGAGGAAAATTAGAATAAAAATCAAGGTATAGTAAAAGATTTGAGCGATTTTTCAGATACATCAGGCTTAACCGCAATAACAAAGAGTTATGTCAGCATTTTGTGTGTCCCATATTCAGAGAAGTCAGACTTGCAAAATCTACTTCTAAGTGCTGAATTTGAAAAAAATGCAGAAAAGAAATGGGCACATAAATGCCATTATTGTGGTTAATTTGCTGGTCATGTTAAGCAGAGTTTTAGGATTAAGAGATTTCTTTCTGGAAAAGCAAAGCAAGGTGAAAAAGTACAGCAGAGATCAGTTAACAGTTTGTGTGCTAGAATCACAAGTATCACTCAGACTATGAAGAAAACCTAGCCCCAAAAGTGGGATAAAACTCCTGCAGGGTGAAATGGTTCTAACAGGGCTTTTAAAATTGAAATTATTGTCAAGGCGGGAAGAGATATAAAGATGGGAGGAAGTGGGAGGGAGCAATGAATTATCTTGAAACTACTGACTGCTAAAAGTACATTCAGGGTACTGTTCTTCAAAAATATTTCAATGCCGGGAAGCCCAATTCTCACTGGAACAAGATATTTAATTGGCCCAGAACTCCCTTCAGGTAAGTAGAGAAAAGAGTAAACCATTCATTTCTTGAATTTTCTTTGAAGAACATTCTGGAAAAAGATGCTCCAGCTCACCTGAATTAACAAGTAGGTATTACCTACTGCACGTCCTCCATGTTGTTGGAGTTTCCCTTGATTTTTCCAATAAATTCTGTGGTCCATATGCATCTTGTGTGTTTTGAGGCTTTCACTATGTACAGACTTTTTAAAATAAATCACAGTGTTTGTTCATCTAGCCCAGTGTAACTTTCCTTTTAATGGTTCAAGGTGATTTTTCTTTTCTTTGTTATCTTAATCCTTTCAGGGGATGGCAGGGATTAGAGCTTGTGGTGGGTTTTTTTTAATCTAAAGTATACATTTTACTATTCTGCTATAGCAGCTGCAGAGGAAGGAGAACCTCTAGCATGAGCTGTCTACATGCAGCCTCATTTATAGTTTGACAAGAGAACTTCATTTCTTAGAAATTCATGACAAAAACAAGGAATGTTGCCCAAGCTAAATATCTACTGCCTGAGTTTCAATTTTTCCACATCATTTGCATATCAGTCATTTAAGGGTCAATGATACAATTTGTAAAAGGATGATGCTAGCTTAAATACAAACTAATTACAGTGAAGAATGTTTACTTGGCAACCCTTATTCCCCTTTAGTATACATTTGGAAAAAAAAATCCAATTAGACTAAGGAAATACAAGGACAATGAATGAACTGAACCTGTTCTTGTCACACATCATAAGAAGAATTTTAAAAGTTGTCTTTAAGAAAAGGGAAAAGAGGGATAAGCAGAATACTGTATGTGCTTTGACATGACCAATCCAATCACCCAAACAACAGCAGAGGATTTAAAATTCTTTGCCATGCTCTCAAGTAAATGATTCAGAAAGTCATTTACCTTGACATCATTCTAGATAACTCTCACCCTTTTGGTATAGGAGTGCATTGGAGAACAGATCTATACAATTAGGTGAATCCATTCATCTGTGATGTACATTCTGATTAAGAAAGTCTGCTTTATTACAGAAATCATGAATGTCCTTGAATGACCTCAATATTTATTCCACAGTGCAAAAGATTTGTATGTGCACAATTTTAATTTTGAATCTTGTATTATGCTTTTTGGTTTTCATAGAATGCATTGGAAATTAATTATATTTTCTTCTCTCCCCCCCCCTTTGCTTTTGGGGTAGGGGCCAAAGCAGTATGTTGTACTTTATAGAAATACTGCATTTATAGCAGTACTTAAAGATAAAACAACAGACCAAAGAGTATATGATTTCTGTAGTAAAATAAGACAAAAACTATGGAAGAGATTCACAGAATATGTATCTACTAGAAGAAGAAATTAGATTAGATTCTTGGCCTAAAAATTTAAGGTATAATTGGCTAAATAATGCTTTGGGGAAGATAAAAAAGATTATGCTCTATCAGATTTACTTTCTCAGATGTAATTAAAAATGCTAACTATGACGATCTTGACAGAAAAACTTTGTTCCACTTTAAAACTGCCTCTGGACTTGTCTGATCAGATAATGATGGCCCATTGGGTATTGAGCAAGACTTTCCACCTTCTCTTTGCTTGGGGGTATTATCTCCTATTAGCAAGAACCCTTGGCTTCTGCCATCGCCTGGACCCATGCTGCCATATGAAACAAACATCCTTAGGTTTTCCAAAATGGTTGGTTATCTATTGAAGAGAAAGAAATAATTCTTGCCAATGTTACTCCTGCTTACTTTGGCTAAGCTATTCTGTATTTGCAAAAAGTTACAACCATCTCAAAATAGACACAGCAGCCCCAATTGTCATCTCCTTCTCTTTACCTAATCATTGTTATTTAGAATGGTATCCATGAGGTAAGGAATTGTCAAATAGGCAAGATAGCAGAAAGAGCATCATAATGAAAGACATAGATGCAACATTGACCCTTATACAAAAGGGTGGAGTTTGCATCATGGCACTGCTTCTGTCATCTTGCTTCTTTCTGACCCAACTTATTTGTACCACTAGATATACCATCACAGCATAGAACCAAAAATGGTCCTAGAAAACCCAGTGATTACAAACCATTCAAAAGTAGATACCTCACAATTGCAGGTTAAATAGATGCATTTTAACCTATGAATGAAACTGATATTTGACAATTATTTCTTCCTGAAATAATGTAGGTTTCTGTCTGCTGCCATTATACCTTGTAACTAGTCTTGTAACTAGCAACATTTTTCCAGGTCCCAGGAAATTATTAAGAGCTCCCATCACATTTCAGGTTGAGCTTTTGCAGCCCAGTCTTAAATTATGATGATTGACTGTGTATCCTCAAGTTAACATCAACTCTCAGGTTTGGCTCAGAGTCACTTACTCACACAAACATAGCCTGTTAAGGCATATGGATTGTTAACCAGTTTGCTTTCTACCTTGATTTTCCAAACAGGTGGGACTAGAGCAGACAGACACACAGCCAGGAAATAATTAGGAACACACATAAATCATTTTCAAGTAAACATGAGGTACAACATGTTCTTTGGACACATGGACCCAGTGAATTTAAAGTAACAACAACACTTTACTGGTTACAGTGTACATTCACTCTTCCTCGCACACATAGACACACATAGACACATCCACACTCATCCACACACCCACAACCTTCTCAACTAGGCTGTCAGGCACTAGCTAGAAGGGTGGAAACTAGCACGTCTGGATCTAAAAATGATTCAACAACTGCGCAGCCTTTGTTGTTGTTAGTTGCGAAGTCGTGTCTGACCCATTGCAACGCCATGGACAACGTTCCTCTAGGCCTTCCTGTCTTCTACCATCCTCTTAAGGGGCAGGCTTTAGGGCCCCCTTTTATCCCCAAATGTTTTTGCTTTGCTGATTAACTGGGATTGGCTGCTTTTCCATGTGCTAAAATCCAACTTCTTTGTTTGGTTCAGGTGATATATTTTCCTTTATTTCCTTAATGATTCCTGCATATCTACCTCCACAAAGAGATTTTTTTAGACATATTCCTGTGTTTATGTGCCTGCTTCATCTTTAATTGTGACAGCTTCACCTAGTCTCACACTGGCTTTTCAGAACTTCTAACAGTGCACTCATCCCTGCTATAGTAGAGTCCATCCACTTTGCTTCTAATCAACTTTTCTCCCTCCCCCCTTTTCCAGCATTATGGACTTCATAAGGGAATTGGGTATCAACATATTGTGTACAAAATATAATTTGAACCTAGGACTAAATTATATTTGTGCCACTTAAGGAAATCCACAAAATGGATTTGTATGACCATATATAAAGTGAGTCAGTATATGTTGTTCACCAAGTTGTTTTTTCAAAAGACAACTGGACTTTGGTTTTACTTGAAGACATTTCACTTATCATCTAAGAAGCTGCTTCCATTTCTGAGATTCTTGGATGAGAAGTGAAACATCTTCAAGGTAAAACAAAGTCCAATTGCTTTTTGAAAAAGCATGTTTGGCACATCCATAACCTAGATGACTGAAAATTTCCACAGACATATAAGCTGTGCAGTTATCAATCAACATTTTTTCATAGACAATTTGGATTTCTAATTTGGACAATGAAGTTACCTACTCATTCACTGGTTCATCCAGGGACTAGTATGATAGGCTTATATGATCTTGCTACAGAGCTGTCATCACCACTTTATCCATCTGTGGCTCCATCAAATGCTTCAGAAAAAGATGCTGTACTTTTATCTTTGATCTTCTTAATGTTATAAAATCATTTGAAGCAATTGAACATTAGACTGGTTTTTTTTTACATATAAGAATAGATCCCTTTTTCTGCATAATTTACTTTAGGATCATGTTCTGTGAATACTCTCTGAAATATCATTGCATGCACAATCATCACAATTTATTTGATGTCCATATGTAATGACTGATAATAGAAGCAATTATTGAGGGAAGGGGCTTCCCTTTGCTAAATATGTTCAAATACTTATTAAAGATGATTTTTTTTTGAAATATTTTAGTTAGTTCCAAATAATTTAGAGATGAACTATGAGAGTAGAGAGTAAATTAAATGCCCTTTCATTTCTAGGATTCTAGTTATATTTTTGATTTCAACATTTCACATTTAATCATATTTGTTGCTTAGCAAGAGCTTAGGATTTGATAGGTCTGTGAAATAGCATTTAATAATTATATAAGATAGAATCTATATAATCTAAGGTTAGAATCACAAGCCTAATTGTTTTCCCAGTACCAAGAATCACAGTCTGTTCTGAATCAAATGTCATCTGTAAAAGGTGTATCTCTTTTATAATAAGGTGTTGTTCTGAAGCCTTGTTTTTATGTGTTCTGTTATTGCAGCTTTCACTGAGTCACTATCAATTTTACCTTGACTTACATAGAATTTTATACTTATTCCAAGATACATTTCTTTTACAATTTTACAGAGATATCACCTTGCCTAAAGAACTGGTTTTTTTCCTTCTTTTCAACCAACTCATTCATATACAGGAATCATAGCTTAAAAAGCCTACAACTTTATTTTTATTTTTTTTAAAAAATATCCAGCTGCAGATTTGAAAGTGTCAATAATAAAGTATCACTTACATCAGATTCTGATGTCCAATAAAAGCTGATGGCAGCAAATGTAATGCAAACATAAAGAAAATGTATTATGTGTTAGATAAAGCTTATGCTCTCTACCTCATCACTCTTTGTCTGGAGCACCCTGATCTCCTTGATTGAACAAATCACTGTCTGTGTATTTAGGACACACTTAACTGGTTCATAGGAAACGTTAATGTGTCCTGCAATTAACTCAATTAGCTGCAAGGTTAAAGTGAGCTAAAGTTAAAGTGACCTCCTTTGGTCAGCTATGACATGTGAATCCTACAGAAGACCTATGGTGGTGCAATGATTAGAATGCAGTACTGCAAGCTAACTCACTGCTCACTCCAGGAGTTCGATTCTGAATGGCTCAAGGTTGACTCAGCCTTCCATCCTTCCGAGGTCAGTAAAATGAGGACCCAGATTGTTGAGGACAATATGCTGTCTCCATAAACCACTTAGAGAGGGCTGTAAAGCACTGTGAAGTGGAATATAAATCTGCTATTTCTATAACCCAGACAACTGTCCCAAATATGGGACAGTTAGTTAGTTAGTTAGTTAGTTAGTTAGTTAGTTAGTTAGTTAGTTAGTTAGTTAGTTAGTTAGTTAGTTAGTCTTCCAAGTGTTGGGACTAGAAAGACAAGTTTTCTTTCATGGAACACATTGCCTTCCATAGGGATAATCTGCAGGAGCCAATAAAACTTCTAGTATGATTGTGGGCTGCATTATCACAATGGAGAAACACAGAATTGATGGGTATCTGTCAGTATATTCTGCAAAAATGTCATTGGATTGGATATAGCCATCGCCCTGATCTTTTCATAAATCTCTATATCGAAAATTGAAAACTATGATGTGAAGTAAATTTCTTATTCTGCCTTGGAAGCAGCTACAGGTCATGTTTTTCTGATTTGACTTCAAACTCAGACTTTGGTTTCCATGAAATCAGTAATCAGATAGGGGTTTGAAGCATTGGAGAAGAGGATAAAGAATACATGAGAGTCTGCTGTTGCTGTATTGTAGCAATGAAGTCTCCAATAATTAATTAAGATACTCATTAGGTTGGATGAAAGTTTATCGTCATCCCCCCCAATCTTACTATAGAATAACTAACTTGATTCAATGTGTCAAATCAAATCAGATGCTTTCAAATTAATTTAAACATTAAGTAGAGTCCTATGCATATAGTCACATATATTTATGGTATCTAAGATTCCATTGAATTAATTGGAATCAATTTGATACATCAACTTATATGTTTGATACAAAGTAATGTTGAATGGAATCATGGCTGATTAGTATATTTCTAACACACAATGTATCATTCAGTCGTCCACCATTTAGGCACCTAGTTGTGTAAAATTTGTTCAAGAATTGTGAGTTTTTATTTTAAACGTCAATAAGGGTCTTCTGTACAATGTTAATCACTTTTATAGTCACTTTTCAGCCAGTAACATTTTAAGAATACTCCTTGAGTTTCAGGATGTAATAAGCAGCCATCAATATCAGTAATCTTGATAGGCTGCTCTTCCATTAATTTTGGTTCTCTTTTAAACCATCCAAACTGGTTGTCATTACTGCTACAGCAAAATTTTGTGTTGCATAAATAATTATTTCCTACTGGCAGCCTTGAATGTCCCTGCATTTACATGCAATGGATGCTCCTGATTTCTAATACTGAAAGAAATGAAGAATAACATTGTCATTATACAATTGCAGGGCTGCCTAGCTGCAAGATTGTTCTGTTTGCAGGATCCAATCTGGGTCAGTCACCGGAGGTTTTGTCTTCCAGAGCTTTCGGACTCGTGCTGGAGATCATCTTCTGGGAACTTCTCTCTTGCAAAGTGTATGCTGTTCTCTGTGTGGTATTTATAGTGCATGTTGTATGTGGCTTTTTAGATGTTGATTGGGGTGTGTTGATGATTGTTTTGTTTCTCCAAATGTCTACAGAATGTTATCATTAGTATTTATTTCCTATATTTTGGATAAAGTGGATTTTGAACGCTTTATATGATAATTTGATGCAGCATAAACCTTTTGGAGCCAAACTTAATCATGCAAAAAATATGTCCTGGGCATTTATGAACACACACATAGACATTTACATTTTTTACCATTTTTACATAGACATGTGCCTGGATAAACCAAACTGTTCTATTTTTGTGGTTGTTTCTTCCACTTTCATTCACTGAGATGTGTCTATTTTTCAAAGCCTATAAGATATGAGACACAATACAAATGCATGAACAGAGAAACCTGTAAGTTGTAACCTATGGGAGAATTTATACTAAATGACATCTCTTCAACAAATGTAAACAAAATGAAACATAATGATAGCTTTTCCCGCATTCAAACTCTCTTCTGTCCTTCCAGGAATAGGCTAAGCTAATTTACAGTCATCTCTTAGAAGTAAATTAATTCTTCATTTTGGTTTGAAGAAAATCACATAATGACTTGGAACCAACAATAAAAGCAACTTTGCCTCAGGTCTTTGGGAAGGTGAATTAACTGACTGCCATTCACGAGGAATGGATTTATTTGAGGCAGGAAAGCTGCTCACAAGCTGAAAAGGGTTGCCTGAAATTGGGGTGTTTGCTCCAATTATTACTGCTGAATCACAAAAAGAAATATTTACAGCAGCAAACCAAACAAAACACAAAAGAGAGAGAAAGGATTTTTTTTCATAAAAGGGGAGGTGGGAGACCTTCTTTCTCTTTATTTATGAAAAGTTAAGGGGCATAAAATGTAAAAAAATATATAAATAAAAAAATAAAAAGCCCAACAGATAATATATTCCTTTATTCTGCAGATTGTTGACTTTTTTCAACACTCTTTTTCACTCAGAAGATAATATATAAAATTGCTAATAGTCATGAATTGTAGGATGGAAAATTCTCTGATTGGGCTGGAATTTTAAAGTGAGTATAAAAGTCTGTATAATGATTGTATGTGTTCACTCTTTTGATGATGATGATGATGGTGGTGGTGGTGGTGGTGGTTCATAATACAGTCAGTCAGATGTTCAACTGGGTTTGGCATTTTTGTCTATCAAGTCCTTTCTGAGGACCTGGGATAGGTAGATATGGATATTATTATTCATAATTATTATTAGATTATTTTTATTATTAATTTTAATTCTTATTAGAGCTAGAATATTTCATTTTTATGTCCAACTAAAGCAGGGAAACAGTTTTGAGTATCCCCAGATTCTTCTGATTTCAGTTCACTATAGTTTCCAACTATGGGGTTATTATTTCCAAATGGGTTTCTTAAAAGAAATATGGATTTGTATAGGTTAATCAGAAAAAGTGCTACCAGTCTCCTTCTAATTTGTTTGCCAGTATGGACCAAGATAGCTCTCCTACTCTGCAAAAGAAGCAAAGCACAACAGATTACAGAAAATTATCTCATGGCTTCTTCCATCTGTATCTTTTTTCCCACCTTACATTCAGTTCACAATTGCTATGAGTAATATTATAGGCTTCCCAGTCTGTCATTACTGAATGTTTAGTCATTCTGGGATCTGGAATCCCACTATTTCCAGTTTTTAAAACAACCACGCTACTTTCGTCTCCATATCTCCATAAGCAGACACAATTTAAAGTCCTTTGTTTGATATGCAAAGTATTACATTGATTTGGAAAAGTTATTTCAGCCTATATACACCTGACCATTTCATAGACTTATGAGCAGAAGACTTATTTCTAGGTGTCCCTCCAAAAGGAAAAGTCAGGTGATTACTACAAGGAATGATTCTGGCAGAGAAACTAGTTTTGGATACTATTATTAAACTTACTTGCCTATGTTCAAATGGCCAATAAATCATGCCCTTGTTTTATTCTGTTCTTGTAGTTATATTTTCCTTGTTCTTTTAATGTTTTCCAGATCACCAATAACACTATTTTATAGTACATGTATAATTGAAAGGTGAAAAATAAGGACATATAAATAACAAACAAGTAAATCCAAACTATAGGAAGAATGGTTCTTTTGGAAAGGCCCATAACAATAGATATAAAGATAATAAACACACCATATAACAGCAGATAAATCTTACTTACGTATCAATGAAGTTTCAGCTAAAATTCCACTATTTTCACCTTTCATAACAAATTTGATATTGTCATCAATTTTCATTGTTTTTACAAGGCACTTCTGCTACATAGATTGCATAAGAACTATACTGTTGACTATTAAGCTGTTTAATTTGTGCTAAATAGAAAAAAATCCTTAGTTATTCATGCAAACCAAAGAAATAGCATGATAGAGTGCCTAAAGATTAGATAGTTTAGTCATAACAGTAGCTGCCTACCTGTACATCCTAAGGTAGTTTATAATATGCAGAGCTAAGAGTTCCCTTAAAACAATATAAAATTAACATAAGATCTAGTGAGGTCCTCATGAAATTCTTCCTGTTCAAATATCATTCATCATTTTTCCAAATGGCAAAAGATTGAAAACCAACCAAATTGTCTAACCAATTTGGTTTCTAGTCCAGGCCAATGTCCTGACACCTAATTCATCTCAGCCTGGGCCCTTTCTAATTGAACTCAGTTATCTTCCAAATAAATTTACCAAGAAATAGTACCTAGAGATTGGCCAGATTATTTAAGTTTCTTACAACTTTTCTGAACAAGAAATAATAATAAAAAATACATGCAAGCTACCTTTAGTTATAGATCATTAGCCGATTTTGAAGGAATAAAAAATTATTCTGATTTGTAATGTCTTGTTTTACATTCCAAGTTCAGCAAGTTGTCCAGAAAAGAAAAGGTCAAACCATTTATTAATCATAATATCTGACCAATTTTTGACTCCTGAGTTTCTGATCACTACATAATGATTGCAAACTTGTGATGGACATATCACAGCAAACCTCTGCTTCTGCTTTTGGGTAATTGCCTCTCTTATAAGCAGGAATGATCCATGATTACGAATGATGGAAATTTCCTATGTTCAGGCTCCTCAATTATAGTAGCAATTATCATGCAAATGATGTGATGTGAACTCTTCTTAAATGCCAATGATGTAGTGACTATTTAGTAGCCAGAGATAAAAGCTTTTCTGAGACAAAGATCACTTGCCAGTCTCTGCAAGCTCCAGCATCCTCAATTAAAAATTGTGCATTTAATTCTGTGTCATTACTGAAGAGTTAGAAAAGGGCCATATAGTGAAGCAAGTAGAGTTTGTTAACCCTTGGATTACTTCCAAGGGTATATTTTTGCTTTTGCTTCATGAATGCTTTTAAAATATTATTATTATTTGTTAAATTTATTTGCCACCTATCTCAACATGGGGCTAGTCCAGGTGGCTTACAACAATAAAAAGGAAGAAATGAAGAGTATAAACCGAACTGAAGCAAATAACAGAACAATAGTCAATGAAAAATAAAACGTCAAAAGTATCTTCAAAGAAAAACCAGTTGCATCTTGAAAAAGCACTTTTGGGACCTGGATGATTGAGAATCTTCATAGAACACATCAATATGATAACAAAAAGAGAGAAGGGTAAAGAGCAGAGAGCAAAGTGGGAGCGGAGTCTGTCATCAATCCAGCAGCCACCTCCAGCATGAATTCTCCTATCTCATCCCCAGGGCAACCAGCAGAACCAAATCTTTAGGCTTTAGTGAAAGGATTGGAGGGAGAGGCAGATATTACCTTAGGTGGTAAGATATTCCAAAGGGTGGGTGCTGCAACAAAGAAGGCTCTTCTTCTGAATCCTAATATTTGGAATTCTTTGACTAATAGTATCCAAAGTAGGCCCTCTCTGCTGGCATGAACAAGAGGAGCTTGTCCTAGTGTCAGCCCTGGAAGCCATAATTGCGAGACCTCTGCAGGCTGCCAGAGATTGGTATATAGGAGTTAGGAAGTGGGTTATTTCTCATACATTTAGAGTAGTTAGTAGTCAAAACAACATTCTTTTCAAGTGTGTCAAGACATCCTAACAGCACCTGGAAGAGAAGTGACAGGAGGAAAGAGGGAGTTGGCTTTGAGAGAGGATTGGAGAATGTGACCTTTGTTTATGGTCTGGAGGTGGATCTTTGATTTCTTTTGGATGTGGAAAAACCTGGGACTTCAGACTCAGGTTTATCCCAGATTGCCAACATGGTTTCTTTAATAAATTCTTACTTGGATAAATCCTTATCTGAGTGTGTTATTGGAACTTGGATGGAATGCTGACACCTAGCAGGACAAGGTGGTTCATCGGGTAGTCTGGACCTATGCTATTAAGGGCTTTAAAGGTCATAATCAACACCTTGAACTGCACTTAGAAGCAGATGGTAGCCAATGAAGTTTGCAGAGCAGAGATATAATATGAGCTATCATAGAGGCCACAAAACTGCTCTCACTGCCATACTTTGCACCAGCTGAAGTTTCCAAAATGGATTTCATGGGTAGCCCCATGTAGAGTGTATTACAATAGTCGAAATAAGAGAGGACCAGGACTTGAGTAACTTGAGTTCAGGAAATCACAATCCAGGAAGGGCCACACCAGAGCTATGTAAAAGCTCTCCTAGTCATGTCCATCACCTGCTCCTTGAGTAGGAGACATGACTCCAGGAGAACCCCTAGGTTGTGAATTGTGCCTGAATGGATAGAGCAGGAGTATCAAACTCGATTTCATTGAGGGCCGCATCAAGGTTGTGTTTGACCTCAGGAGGGCAGGGTGGGGATGGCCAGAGTGGGCATGGCCAGCTCGACATCACTTATGTCAGGGGCACCTGTAGTGGCCCGAGCATTCTCTCTTATGTCAGGGGCTCTGTAGCTCCATTTTTGGCTCCGTCAACTTCTGCAACCCTCTGCCAGCGAAAATGGAGCTCAGGAGCCCATGGCCCTCCTGAGCTTCATTTTCACTGGCAGAGGCATCATGGGCCAGTCCTTTCCTGTTTTCAGGGTGGCCCCGTGGGCCAGATCTAAGCAATCCGCAGACCCTATCCAGACCTGGGGCCTTGAGTTTGACACCCCTGGGATAGAGTAACCTCGTCAAAAGCTAAGGATGACAAATATTCAGATCCTGAGGATCCATACACCTAAAATCACTCAGTCTTTCCAAGGTGCAGATGAAAGGTTTGACACCCCTGGGGTAGAGCAACTCCGTCAAAAGCTAAGGATGACAAATACTCAGATTCTGAGGCTCCATACACCTAAAGCCACTCAGTCTTTCCAAAGTTCAGATGAAATCTGCTGTCAGCCAGATCTCTACAGTCTCCAGGCATTGCAGAAGGGCAAAAACAGCCTCACTCCAGTCAAGTATTTCATTGTCATGGGAACTTCCATTGGAAACTGTTCTGGTAAAAGTAATAAATAAAAATTGTTTACATTGCTAACAAAACATTGTATAAATTCAGAAGTCAACTCTCCATTCAGTAGGCCTCATTCTCTTACACATGCATTAATATGTATTACTTTACATCCTTTTATGTAAACTATTAATTCAAAAAGAGCTAAGATTACACAGTCCTGCAGTTACAAAGAAGACCAGCTGGTCATTAATTTATTCCATCCTATTCAGACAAGACTTTGATTGCCTTGTGGAAATGTTGTTGACCAATATAGATTGATTTGAGTGGAAGATTGTGGTATATGGAGGTGAATGCATGCTCTGATAGTTCTCCGGCCAGAATATTAGTATTTAAATGATTTCTATTCCTTTCTTTTGACATTTATAATCATAATTTTGCCTTCTAATAGTAGCAGAATGTCCAGCTGCTGTAAGAAAGCAATAAAAATCATTTATGAACAAAGGAAGTGAAACAGCTGAAGAAAAATGAAAAGATATTTCATGTCATTAAATAGCCATTAAGCTTTAGGAACAAAAAGAAAAAAGAATGAAGAGAGAAGAAGTCAGTTGTTGAATCTTAGAAGAGGAACCAAACTGAAGGATACAAAACAGGCATTCAAAACTCAGAAAACAAATTTCGAAATTATCATCTTATGAAGGATAAAAATGCATTCTAAAAACCTCTGTTATTGTCTGCAAAGTACATTGTAGAGCAAAGGAGCTACATTCACCAATACAGTAGTTTACAAAAAGTATCATCAAAAGTATCATCGTGGCAGTTCTGCCTTGGCACTCCTCCAAGCTTCTCTGAATGATTTTATCATATTAGTACATTTCTGAGGGTTTTTTGGGGGAGGTGATCCCCAAGATGACTGATTGAGAGCAAAAATCTAATCCTTTGTGGAAGCAACCCAAGATACTCTTTAAAAAAAAAACCCTAAGAAGTCTGAGTTAATTCTGATGGCAAAAAATTCAGCTGTCAAGTGTTTTTAAAACCAAAAAGAATTAAACAAATAGAAAAGAAGCATCAAATGCAGAGCAATCAAATGCAGAAACAAATGAAGTACTAAATGAAAACTTAGTTTATTGACAAATATTTGTCTTTTTTGGAAATTTCTTTAATTCATGTTCATAAGCTATCCAAAATAGCTTATGCTTTCTCTTGACTCTTCTTTTTGAGTTTACTATTATGTTGTATAAAATATCCTTTACTTAAAGCTTTGCTTGCATCCCAAATTGTTCTTAATCAGTATCTTTATATGTGTTATTTTCCAAAATTTCATTTAATTTATTTTTTACAATCCTCCATTATTGTCTCTTTTTATAGCAACACTTTATTTAGTTACCATCTAAAGAACTAGATTTCATTTTATAAACCAGACTCATGAATTTATGATTTATGGTTTGGATGATTAGACAGGACAGATTATGGAAAGAAGAGTTATGTTGCAATCATAATGTAGGAGGCAAATATACAATCGTACTTATAATGCTGTAAAGAAGCTTCACAGCCTCTTCCATGTATCTTTTTTCCTTTTTTCCCCCATTTTTCTTTCTTTTCCTTTCTTGCATTTTTAGGATATAGCCACCTATGGCATTAACTTGATGAGATCTGATTTGGGTGAAAAACAAGAGAGTTGAAATGTGGAGTCTTTAGTGCTTTTTGAGCTTGATTGTTTGCTTGCAGACATTTCATTACATGACTAAGTAACATCGGTGCAAGTGAGTGTTGGGTTTGCTTCCTGTTATATACATGAGACTGTTCAGCCAGTGCTGGCAGGGTATAATTTGAACTATACAACTGGGTTGCAGAAACAAGCAAGAAATTCTAAGCTGTCATCTCATGATCATTCATCTAGTCTCAGGGATAGCTTTGCCTCAAACTCTGTATCACAGAGCCAGAATGCTGTAATCCCAAGGAGTTAATTGCCTCCATGTGAAGCATGGGGATTTCTATAGGTATTCATGGTCCAACACATGTAGGTGGTCATACATTAGACTTCATAATCTCCAAGAAATTGATGTAAAGATGAAGATAATTCCTATAATCTCTTTGCAATACTTAGATGATGTCCTGTAGAGAATAAGGAGAAGAGAAGAAAGTTCTGTCAGCAGATAAACATTATAGAAGTCCAAATTATGGAATCTCACGTAGGCAAAATTCATACTTTCAAGATTCTATTATTATAGCCAATCTTAACAAAAGTAGTTTTAGGTTTATGTAAAATCTGTTTCTTGCTCTGCTCTACTTTTTAGAGTAACATGCCCTGATCCAGATCTGAATATCACCCCTGATTTCCAGAAATAGTTTGTGCCAGGTGGCTGATGGATTTTATTGGTTTCCAGAAGCATTCACAGAGTATCACAGCAATCTAGTGAACAGCTAAGCAATGGACAAGAATATATCTCTTTCTGCTGATCTGTTGCAGTTGATTTCCTTAGGACATTCAAGAAATGAAACAGTGGAAACAATAGCTAGAACACCAATGAAGAAGGCAAAAAGAGCATTCTTACTGAGCATGGCTACATGCTAAGTATAGGCCTACATTGTTGTGGTAATTAAGGCAGACTGTTGTCCAGCATTTTGCAGAGAAAATTCAACAAGATCTTTTAGCTGGTCATTGTAATCATTTCACACAGCACTTTGGCAAGAAAGTTGCTGAGATTGCCAGAATCTTTGATCCATATGGGAGGTGATTAGAACTTCATCTTGTTCTTGGGACTCTCTGTGGAGACAGTGATATCTAGATTATCATTCCCTTCTACAAACTGCAGCTGTGCCCTTCCTGAATCCAGAGTGTGGGATAGGTGACCATCAAGGAATATTTATTGGAGACAGGATTGTGCGCAGCTTGATTCCCTTTTTGAGCAGAATTGTTGAGACAGTAATGAAGGATTGACTATGTAGCACTCTAGATAAAGCAGATTATCTGGATTTATTTGGATACAATTAAAATCCAAGTATGAGATCAAGATGACATTAGTCACTCTTACTAATGACCTCTCTCATTATCTGGATTCCTTGAGGTGAAGACTGCGGACATACTTTAAATTCCAGGCTATAGGGGAGATCTATTGATATCTTACGCCAATGGTTGCAGGCTGTCAGG
The DNA here is from genome assembly GCA_032468155.1 of Oxyrhabdium leporinum. Taxonomy (NCBI): domain Eukaryota; kingdom Metazoa; phylum Chordata; class Lepidosauria; order Squamata; family Cyclocoridae; genus Oxyrhabdium; species Oxyrhabdium leporinum. The sequence goes on along the minus strand of JANHFL010003445.1, from coordinate 66,041 downwards.
GTCTAGATGGGGCAGAACAGGCTGAAGCCTATCAAAACAGAAGCATTATTTGTCAATTAAGAGAGTCCATCAATATCAGCATTATTTCTGCATAGGGAGACACTATCCCTAAAAGAAGAAATTCATTATATGGGGATCCTTGTGGATTCAGGGCTCCCCCTGGAGAGCAGCTGGATGCCCTGATTTAGAAGGGCTTTTGCCCACCTTCATCTAAGACACCAATTATAACTTGCAGAAAAGCACTTTGCCACAGCAACTCATGCTGATATTATCCTTCCAGACTACTGCAATGTGTGTTACATGGGGCTACCTTTATTAACTACCTAGAGGCTGCAATTAGTCCAAAATGCAGATATGATGTGTTAATAAGTTCTAATTGTTGGGAACATACAGTATTACTTCTATATTGTGGCCCTAATACTGGGTATGAATTCACTTCTGGATGCAACTGGGTGCCTTATAGCTTGGCACCTGGGTCCCTAGAAGACTCCCTGCTTAAAACTGGATCAGTCCAACCTCTTAGGAAATAAAGATAAGTGAATTAAAAAGGTACAGATTTTTGGCTGCCAGTGCCAATCTTTTGAAACAAACTACCTATAGATATCAGGTTGGTACCATCCCTGATTATATTTCAGAAAGATATTGAGGTCAAAACTGTTCTTTAGAAAATTTAAATTTAATTTAGAAAATTTAGAAAATTTAGAAAATTTAAATTTATAAAAGGGCCATCTTTTATTTTTGTTTTGTTTTTATTTCACTGTAATTAAGTTTTGTTTTATGTTTTTAAGCTTACTGTGGCTATTTTAAAATTGTTTTCTATTATGTAAACTGCCGAGAACCAAATTGATTGCAGCAGGATAGAAATGTAACAAATGGAAATTTTTAAAAAACCAATTTATTTTATGTTTCTCTCCTTTTTTTCCTAGAATATAGAGTGGTATGCTTCTCATTATTTCATAATGAAAGCTCTGTGAAATAATTATGTTTCTGAGACCGACAAAATTGTTCAAATTAGTCTACAAGCTTTATTATTCAGGATCTTAAATCTAAATTTCAAAACTCTAGTCACTTATCTACACCCAATATGGATAGAAGCCCTGTCTCCTAAGCAACACTTGGTAGACTTCTTTATTGGCTTTTAGAACAGTATTAAATTCCATAATTATTCCACTAGCATGTGTGACATTGTTTTTGTGGTTTGTTTAGACTTAATATAACTTCATCTAAATCTACACTTCCTTAACATCATCATAGCAATAAAAAAAGTATTCAGTACTATAAGCACTAGCGTTGTCTTTATCTTTATTACTGTATTTATGGCACTGAATTTGAATTGAAAAGCCTGAGTTCAAGTCCAACTCAAGCAGGAATCTCCATGAGTGGGCATGATCTAATCATTTTCTCTTAGTCCACCCTGTCTCCCAAGGTTATGTTGTGGGGAAATCATGACGTATCCCTGCCTTGACCTCTCTAAGAGAAGGCAGGACTTAAATGCAGTAAATGCAAACAATGTGCATTTGTAAATATAAAATAGTTCATTTTGTTAAACACTTGGGAGTTATTCTGATGATCTAATTCTGAAGAGCCGTGATGGCACAGCAGTTAGAATGCAGTATTGCAGGCTAATTCTGCCAACTGCCAACAATTTGATCCTGACTGGCTCAAGGTTAACTATGCCTTCCATCCTTCCAAGGTGGGTAAAATGAGGACCCAGATTGCTGGGGGCAATATGCTGACTCTGTAAACTGCTTAGAGAAGGCTGTAAAGCACTGTGAAGCGGTATATAAGTTTAAGTGCTATTGCTATATATAAGAAATGGAGACTCCAAGGACCCATTTAGAAACTTGAAACCCCGAGTAACAAGATTAGTACAGCAATAAGAACCAAACAATAAGATGAAAAAAACAATGGATGTTGCTGCTTGGGAAGAAAGGAGTCACTGGACAGAGTAACATCACTCTAAAAAGGGTGACTTGAAATGGCACTTTTTGTTCACTGCATCAAAAATGCTGTGAAAGAAAGTTATTAATCAAAGCTGGATGGTTTTCCTGCTGTTACACAGAATTGTTCTGAAGACTTCCTTGTTTAAAATGGTCTACTGTTGACAAATTTATGACCTTTATCAATCAAACTCTGCAGTTCCAGTGATTTCCAATCAAGATGCAATTGTAGAACATTTTACTTAAGCAGAACGCATTTTGTCAACAATGAAGATTTGTCAGAAGTGGGATAAGAAAGTGTATATCAAGAAAGTTTAGTACATTTGGACTACTAGTCTCTTACTTTGTTTTTTTTTTTTATTGAAAGAGTTTTATACAGAAAATTTTTCAGTTTTAACCCCATCCCCCATCC
>JANHFL010003445.1:25006-39729 GCA_032468155.1 Oxyrhabdium leporinum | reverse complement strand
GGGGGGGGGGGGGGGGGGGCGGGGGGAGCAGTGGGTGGGATGAGTGGTGAGCGGGCAGGCAGGGCCAGCCAGAGTTGATATTTACCAGTTCTCCGAACCAATCAAAATTTTCCCTACCAGTTCGCCGGAAACGGTACAAACCGGCTAGATTTCACTTCTGTTTATATTGCAAGAAATGGGAAGAATCAGAAACAGCTTTGGTGTAGCTTTGTGTGTGAGAGAGAGAGAGAAAGAGAGAGAGAGAGTAGACTCTCAGCTATTCTTGGTTACTGTAACCAATCAAAGTCCTTTGGGTAAATCCACAGTATTGCACATAATTTACATTCATGTTTTGCATCTTATACTTTCTCACTGACATCTCCGCTTTGAGATCAGAAAGGATTTCCATTACATACTACAAATAAGTTACCAGTCTGCTAATAACAGTGAACTAGACATGGCAGTGGTCTTGGTATAGGATACATTCTTATGCTCCCATTATCTCAATACTTATTCATTGCACTGAAAAGTAATAAGCAAAGAAGAAGAAAGGAGAACTGTGCCACAGAAAAAAGACAGAACTCAGATAATTAGATGACTTGGCCAACTTCTTTACTCTGAGTGGAAACAGCTCTCCATGTTCTCAGACAAAAACTTTCCCCATAATTTGCTATTAGTTTCTTTTAATTGGGAATGGCAATCAACTACTATTATAATCTCACTCAAAGTTGAGACTAAAAAATATATACTTGGGGGTGGTCTGACCAGTACAAAATAAAGTGTTTCAGTAACTTCCAACTATGTTGCACTTTACCCATTTTCTCATACATCCTCATGCATACAAAGCAGTCAGTATTCCATCAAAACACAAAATTTAAAAAAAAGGAAAAATCAAAATCAAAACATCTTCTCAAGCTGATTACTGATGGAACTGAATGTAAGTTTTTCTGCATGGGACTCCTAGATTCAATATGTTTCATTTGCTTGGAGTCAGCAAATTTCTAAAATGACTTGCATCAACAACTAATCATTAGCTTCTGCACAATCTATGCATAATATTCATCTCAGTGCTGATTGATAATGAATGGCCATAATATCGTTGATCACAGTCATAAGCACCATGCAATGTACTGTGTATATGACTTTACAGCTGGAATCGGTTGATCTTTCTTGTGTACTCGTTAGTCTTTGAGTGTTGATACTCACAGGAAAACAATGTTGATGTAGAATTTGTTTTGCCAATTATTTGCAGGGGCGGGGAGGATTTTATTAAAAGTCAGAAGAGAAGCAGAAAGGTTCTGGGATTCAAACCCCAGTAACATTCTTATGTTTTGAACTTCATTAAAATTTGTTAATTTTGTGATTAATTCCAGTCTTTTTATTTTGAGAGGATGCTAAATGATTGAAATGGAAGGGGTTGGTCTCACAGAGTCCTCTAATACTTAACACCATCTTTAAAAATCCAACAAACCCAAAAATCCAAATAAATGGTCTAGAATTGGTATTATGAAAGATTTGGGCACTTTTCCACTTTATTTTACCTTTAAAATTTAAAATTTAAAAATACTCAAAAGTAGCTATTTTGCTATTGAATTTCATTGAAATGATATTGCGATCTCAGGGTCACATTGACCCGGCTGCATATTTATTGCAAAGAAAAGTTTATGACAGGTTATTTAACCTTCTCTTACTCAGCATAGCCTCAATGTAATACTAAGATCATACAAGAGCAGAAGTTTTTTTTTTAAAAAATAACTTTTATTACTTTGAACTTTTGAATAACATGTGATAAGAATTTGGTGGATTTACTGAGTTTGAACCCAGACTTTTTAAATTGATTATCTCCAGGTGTGAAAAAAAAATGAACACAACTGACATAATCCACAAACACTTATAGTCTACCAAAATTAGTTCATTAGGTATAGATGAAAGCAAACATGTGGAATAATTCTATTGAATAATACATGTATTTTCTCTATTTTTCAAATTCACACAATAGGGACATAATTAGTCCTTTACCTAAAAAAAAAGAGAACTCACATAACCCTACCAATGTTGGGCATTCTAATTAACAATATAAGTGATAAGTGGTCCTAAACTGGTTTACTTATCTCTCAATTTTGAAGGGAAATGAAAGTATATCATCAGTTCTAGCAATCTGCTTTTATACTGTCAAATGGTTTTCTACTTACTATTTCTAATAAAAGTTTGGTTTGTAATCTATTGTTATTGCAGACCAATGTAGCATGAAATACAGTGGGAAAAGCTTATTTTCCATACACATACAATTTTCTTGTGTTGGAAGAAATATCCTTCTGGGTCCTGTTCCAAGTGGGGAAAAAGACACTGGAAACATGGTGACTGCTTGGAAAGGTGGTTTAATGGTGGACAGCAGGACCACATGGTTTTGATGAATAGGATCACATGCCTTGGAGATCTTGGGCTAAGAAAAAAGGGAAGAGATGCTGAGAGTCCCTTGCTTTTATACCCTCTCTGGCTTTGAACTTCCTGGGGCACAGGAAGAGTATCCTGATTGGTTGCTGTCAGAGGCTAGCTTTGTAGGTTGTCTGTGTGCTGAGTTTGGTTGAATCTTGCTGGTGATGCAATGAAGGGCAATCTGCCTAAAGGAGGTAGATCTTTGTTATGTAGAATAGACTGGCTCAGGCCTTAATGGCCCATTAACAAAGGGGGGTGGGGTAAGTTTCTGCCTCTCTCAGTTTCTACTTCGCTTTTAGGGGAAATATTCTGCCTTTTTAGTATATCCTAGAATATTTCATTTTTCTAGGAGAGGGGTGGGTTTTAACTTCCAACACTTGTTAATTCATTTTTTTTCTTCATAAACTGGTCATATCTAGCTGAATTGTAACAGAGTGCCAGAAATTCTAACTACACATTGTTTGATAATAGCAACAACATGCCTTTTATTACTATACAAAGAAGTGTGTTTTCTTGCCCTTAAATCAGCTTGTCTTAAATTGCAAACTGCAGCAGTTTAAGAGAAGCTGATTTAACTAGAAAGCTGCAAATTACTTTGTCGCCATTTTTTTTCCAGCATAGCTGCATGGGATAAAGTTACAGCCTATTTTTGTTTGTTTTGCTTTCTGAATGCTTTAATCCCCTCTCCAACTTTTACAATTTCTTCTGCAGAGTAAGCATCACAGCAATCAGAGTTTTAGTAGAAACCACTGTGTCCTTTAGGCATGATTGTTTAAAAATCAAGCACAATACATTTGAGAGAAGGGAGAGGCGAAAGTCTCTCATTGTAATTATATTTGAATGACTTGTCCAAGCAGACTTTATTTTAAAGGCAACGAGACTCTGGGTTTGGAATTCTAATAGCCACATAACATAAAAAATACTTACAAAGAGATATTTCAGAACAGATTTAAAATGTTCCTGTTCTAGTCCATAGCCTCCATTTGCTAGCTGCTATGGGTATAGAAACCTACTCTATTTGATTTGATTTGATTTGATTCTATACTCCATTCCATTCCCATTCCCATTCCCTCCCACTCCACTCCACTCCTAGTTAAATCCAGAGCTACATTATTAGCTTAGCATCTGATGTCCCCTCTCCATTTGAAGGAGAGAAAAAAAGACAAATGAGGTTAGGCAGCTAGATGGAGAAAAATACAATGTGTCTTATTATTGTGGAATTCCTTGTCATACTGAATTTTTCACAAAGCTGAGCCTGGATAAATAATTCTCAGGATAATTTGCTATGTTCACAAAGGTTTCTATAATTCATGGCAGAATGATGTGAATTTCAGTAATATCCTCTTCCACATTAGCTCCTACTGTGGCATTATCCTCCTTTGACAGGAGTTGGAACAACTCATTACTTTTGAGCTCATTTATATAGGAACAAGAAAATGTTAGTGTTTATATTAACACAAATTATTTTTCTCATACATAAGCTATTTGAAAATATCAACTAAACCTTGGTCTATAACTCATCAATAAGTCTTAAGTCTGAATCCAATCCTCATTAACAGTACCTAATAGTGATGGCTTGGGTATAGGAACTAAGGGTATTATAAAGACACACAATCAGGGACAAACTTCTTTTAAACTATTCCTATGCACCTAGCATGCAAACTTTCCTGCACTGAAATCAGTAACTTCAAAATTGGTTTGTGCATTTGGTAAAACACATTTCCTCTCTCCTCCCTCAAGTTGTATGAACCTTAACAAAGCTCTTCCCTCCACTTTTCCAGTTGCTATCAGATAATGTGACATGTGTGACCAAGATGGAAGTATACTCACCAGATGTTTCCATAATATAATATATGGAAGCATAATTACATATTCATTGTCCCAGATACATGCAGAATTCCCATATCAAAATCACTTCTTTGCACCCAAGTTGGAACTGTAAGGAGAAGATCTGGTATACAAATGTTGCCTTCCTCAGAATTGCTCCATATGCAAGACACTAAGCTGATAATTAAAACTTGATGAATCAGTCTCATTTCTGGGAACAATATTCTGTAACCAATATTTAATGCTAACTAAAGACCGAATAATACTATAATAAGCTATGGAACAGTCAAGTATTCACCAGACTTTTTCATCATATAAATAAGTAGAACAAAATCTTAAAATATAGCTATACTGCCTTGTTAAAAAAAAATCTACAATCTAAACATATGGATAGATCCCATTTTGAGGAACCTACGGGAACCTTTTCCCTCCAACATTTAGGATGAAAAAAAGTTCTCCCAAATCTTGGTGGAATAGAAATATATTCTCCAGCTAATTAAGTCTGAATTAAGGAAGGGTAGAGGATCATGCATATTTCCTTTTAACTTTCTTTCCTCCTCAAACAATTTTTGCAGTCCAGAACTGGGACACTTCTACATTACTCTCATTTCTACCCACCTAATCGTCATAAAACATTTTTGAGCCAATTCATAAATGCCTTCAACAATGTCTTTAAAAAAATCATGATGGTGGTCATGATTGAACAATCAAAATCCTACCCCTTTTCAATGTGTGTCATTTAAAACAGTAAATATTTTCAATTACACATTTATGGCTTCCTTCTTCCCATTTTTTAAACCTTCCATGGGGATGCCACCAAACATTCAGCTCCTAAGAGAAGAGGACACCAACTTCAAAACCATTCAACTCACAACTCAACTCAAACTAGTCCTGCAATGCTAAAATCCCTTCACTTCCAGTCCACAAAAAAGGAGAAAAAATACATGTTTATATTATTCTCCCTCACTCTTATGTTTTTAGATTCATGAGTGGTTGCTAATGTTTTTCAGTATAGTATGAGATGAGAAGTGAGATGAGGCAAGAGTTTCAGCAGAAAAATGACAAATTCTGCAGGCCTTAAAACAAAATAATCTCCATTAGTGCAATTTCAGACACATTACAGCTAAGGTGAAATTTTAAAAAAATAATTCATCAGCTGAATGCAGATATGACATACCTGGAACCGATTTGCAGGGTCTGAAATAGTGCAAATTTCTAGTTGGTCCTTCAGAGAAATGCCTCTTTGTCATTCACAATATTAATTCACCTCATGAAGCACATAAGCATACGGTTCTACTATAGTTCTAAATATAATAAATAAATTTAGGTAATTACTTATGAGTTAGCTGGGATAAATTTATTTGTAAATGGAATCAACTCTCTCTTTTAAATTTCTGCTGTGAAAGTGACTGCCTGTTATTGACCACGTTGTGGCTGTTCCTCAGACAAGGAGGAAGAATAAAAATGGGGGGTAGAGAAAACTATTTTAGCTGGAGTACTTAGTAATTAAATTTGAAATACTAAATAAAGAGTGAAATGCAAATTAAATGAAGTCTAAAATAAGTATAGAGAAGAGACAGAGAGAAAGAAACTGTTTTAAAACAGGCTATATTTAGGAGCTTGATTAGCAAACGGTTGAATAGTGCTTGGTATGCTCAGGCTTTTCAGTACTTTAGTTCAGTGTTTTTTTAAAAACTTGGTAACTGTAGAATCTGTGGCTTTCAACTGGCTTGGGAGTCCATACAGCTAGCTGGGGGATTGTGGGAATTGAAATCCACACATTGCTAAGTTTAAAAAAACAGCACTTTAATTTGTTTGAGACCTTGAGAAATAAGAAACATACTTTGCAGAAGGAAGACTGCCTTTTGGAAAAGCTGAGACCCCTTTGAGAATTAGCATGCACTTGTCAAAGGAGAGTCATAAAATGATGTCAGAAAGAATCAGACCTTTAAGCCTAGAAATATCTTTCTTGCTGTTGGGCAGTGTTTGGCAGAAAAAGAAATAAGAATCAATTGTAGAATGAAAAAGGATAGAAGAGTGCACATGCAAACTTCAAAAGCTTGAGGTAAGAGTACGGGAAAGCTCCAATCTGGAGATGGAAACTCTCCCTAGGGTTTAAAGAGAACATTCTAGATATTGTTTTCCTAAACCTTTCACATGTGGTTGATGGGTTAAGGATAGTCTGCTGATTAATGGTGCTTAGTATATAATTCGCCTTCACATGGAGAATATTTGAAATGTAGAACCATGTAAATATATTCATGCCAAGAGTTGGCAGCAATGTGAAGAAGTCAAGCTAATGATGCAGTCTGTCCCCACAGCCACCAATCAACTGCACAAGAAAACTCAGAAGTCTCAGAGCAAATAACCTTCTTAGGCAGTCGCACTAACACTAAGCCATTGATCCCCTCCCCAACTCTGATGGACTGATCCAAACATTATCATGGATTGTGGTGCTGAGCATTTACTGGCCGGATGCCCTTCCTGATGCCTACATGGAGTTCACAGCATTATAATGAATTGTATAATTTTCCAAATCTGTTGATTTATTAATTGCTGTTTGTTGTTAATGGTATGTTCTAAGGCAATGAAGAGAACTCTGATCACTGGGACAGAAAGCAGTTCAAACTCAACCTAATTGGGAGAAGGGATAATTGTCTCTGTTTCCCATAGTGAGTAAAGAGTCCAGATGACTCATTTTTCACATGCAAAAACTGATATGGAAAAAGAAAGTACTTGACGTGGTCTAATTAATAATTAAACTAGTATCTTATGGCATATTTTGTTCAATTTATTTATTTGAATAGCTACTTATATGGTAAACTTCATTTACTTTGATAATTCTAACACATAAACTTATTGACTTCATATTATTGACTTTAGCTAATTAAAAAGGATTGCTCCACTGTCCTATTTTGGAAACTTTTAAATATTCATAAAATACCTGTAATACAGTCCTATGGCTATATGAAGGAGAAGGCCTGAGAGCAATCACAGCATTTGAACTTATATTTTCATTGAAAATAAGTCTGCCATTGCAATAAGAACATTACTCTAAATCTATGGTGCAACTGCATTTGGAATATTGCTACAGTTTTAGTCGTCATCTCTCAAAAAGGATTATACACAGATAGAAAAAAATGCAGAAATGACAAAAAATATATTTCCTTTGAGGAAAGTTTATACACTTTGGGTTTTGTTTTGTTTTTTAGCTTGGAGCAAAACTAGGCAAAGAGAAAGATGGATATATGAAGTCATTCAGAATTTAGAAAACATTCTCTTAGCAAAAGATATATTTTTCTTCCTTTCCAATAACGTTAAAACTTGGTGTCATCTGTTGAAATAGGGGTTCAGCACTAATAAAAGGAAGCATTTTGTAGAAGCACTCCTTAGCAGGCCACAATGATTTGTGTGGATATAAATGTATTGATTTTATGTTGAAAATTGTTTTAATGGTTTAATAAGTGTAAGTTGACCAGACTCTAATAAGTAGGTGACATACAAATTATTGCAAATGTATAAACAAATTCATAATTGAACTTTGGAAGATGGTGCCATTTTATGTGCTGATGGTTTTCAGTTAGATAATTTAAAAGCCAGTTTCTGAACGATGGCTTTTGGCCTAATTTAGCAAGGTTATTTCTTATGTTCTTGATAATAATTTTTGAAACTATTTCATTTTCTCTATAGCAAAAATGTATGACCATAGAAGATAGCCTTTTCAAGCACTTTGCTCATTTGAAGATTTAACACAATTTTTCCCTACTGTAAATAAATTCATTTCCCTATTGAATGCCACTGCACTTTGGGGGCTGGAGTGGGGATCTGGAGGCTGTAAAACAGAGTTTGAGAATAAAAGATGCCCCATATGTGGGATGCTCCTGGATAGTCCAAAACTGTAACTTCAGTTTTGACCAGCAGTGATACATCTGTATCTGTAATCTGTAATTTTAAAAGTTTCGCTGGTAGGCATCCTGTGATAATCATAATTGTCTAAGAGATATATTTAAGTAGAACAATGGGAACTGTAGACTCTGAGCACAGCTTTCCATTGCATAGTTTGCCATGTGAATACATCAGAAAAGACAATTTTGAAGTTTTTTTTTATAATGTGTGAACTGACCTTGATTCTCACAGTATGAAGTTCAATGCAACAATATGCTGTGATTATTACTCACTAGTTGTCTGATTGTCAGGAGTCCTGCTTTTATAAGACAAAATTCTCTTGCTAGACTTCGTTAGAAATTGCTATCGGCAGCAGGAGTCACAGGCACTGTTCTTGGTTGCCATGACCACTATATTACTTATACATCAACTATATTTTCTACTTAGGAACAAGATAGTGAGGGGGAGAATTCATAAAGCAACATTTATCAGTGGTGCGATAGCTGAGCACCAGTCTTCATGTAAGTTTCTAGCCAAAATTTCCCAATTTATAATTCTGTAATCCAATTCTCTCTGGATTTATGTTGAACTTTGTTTCACGTAATTGCCAGTTGACTGCTAGCAATTCAGATGGATGTTAAGTGTTGGGGCTAACTTACTTTTGTCCACAATGGCCATAGCTGGTATGCCAAACTGAAAAAGATATTCCATATCACCTCATCCCAAGTAATATATCTTTCCTTACAGAAAGTGTGCAACCACTTCTAGGATAAATAAACGATCACTTATCCCCCAAATGTGGAAACTGCTCATTTGCAAGACCTCCCTCTGAACAGGATTCAGGGACGGTATTTTTCTCCTTTAGCTCACCACTTCTTTCTGATGTTGAGAGAGCAAGAGAGCATTTCTGTATTCAGATTCACACATATGCCCTTTGATACCAGTTGCTGGCCTTGGATTTCAAAATAGATTCCTGATACTAGTGCAGAAACTTTTTCACAACTATAAAATAGGATGAAAATTGATTCATAAATCAGCAAACCTCGTGGCCTTAGAGAACGAATGTAATTGCCTAAACTGAATCAGCTTTTGGTCTGCTTAGTTCAGTGCTATTTTTGTTATCTGTCAGCTTTTTCCCTCCTTCACTCTCCTGCTCATGGGAATTCCACACAAGCCTTCTTCATGCATGTGCATCAACCCGAGCGTTTCTCTTAGGATTTATTGATTTCTGGTGCCCTCATTGCAAAGAAAGGCCAAAATAGAAAGCAATGTAAGTGAAAGGAAAATCCAATTCACTAAAAACTCTACAACTGTTCCAATGAGAAGCATTTTTAATACCTTGTTAGAAAACTGTGTATCATTAAGAAAGCTTGGAGTCCTTCCAGTGTAGCAATATTGGGCCACATTGCTTTAGCAGTTCTATTATAAAAGCATGAAATAATTTTAGTATAAGAAAGTCCTTTACCCAGGGAAATATTCTGATTAGTAGGAAGTGAAGGGACTGAGAAAGTACAGTGATATTAGACTTCTAATACCCTGTCCCTCATGTTTTTGTGCTTGTGGACACTTTTCTTGAGTTTTCCTAGATACTGATGTCAAGCTGTAGATTCCTTGATTCACTTCCCCATTTTTAAAAACCTTGGAACAATATTCTGTAAGGGTTCCATCCACGTTCCAGTAATTTCATTCAGCACTCGGACACAATTAGATCCAAGCAAGAATTTATTAAAGAAACCATGTTGGTACATCTGGGAAAAACCTGAATCTGAAGGTTTTTCCCCACCCAAAAGAAATCAAAGATCCACCTCCAAACCATCATCGAATTCAACTTACTCTATCTTCTTGTCACTCCTCTTCCAGGTGCTGGTCAGGATGGCCTTGACTCTCTTGAAAATAATTTTGTTTTGTCTACCAACCTCTCTAAGTGTATGAGAAAGAACCCCCTCCCTGGTTCCCATGTGCTATTATGTGGCAGCCGCAGAGGCCTTGAAGTTTTGGCTTCCAAGGCTGACATATTGGCTTTTTCTGAGTCTCCTGGCACTCATAAATCTAAAATGACATCTGCTAGTTGGATTATAGTTAGTTAGTTAATTGATTTGTTTACCACTTTGGGATGGTCCAATTTATATATTTAAAATGACTTAGTATTTTCTCACCAATTCCTTTCCTATTTTGATCTGCATTTCTCTTCTGCACCATGTTACAGCTTCTGTCATTTTGAATCACTTTTTCCTTTTGAAAAAAAAAAGGAATTAAGCAGTTCATCGTTTTCCCTGTTGGCCATCATTCATCTATTATTATGAGAATGTAATATCATTATAACATAATTTATTCTTCATCATTATTATTTTGATGATGTTCTTTTGCTTCATTATATTGCACTAAGTTCTATGGCCTATTGTTAACAATGTATGGCACTTCAAATGCTATGTTAATATGATTTGACTCAGTCATAGTTAGTTGGCACAAAGCACCCCTTCAGCAGCTAGATTGACTTCAATTATCATTTTGTTGATTCATGGAATCAAATCAATTATGCTAACAATAAGAGAGATAAAAGTGTGTAGAATGATTAGATAGCATTTTAGAATGAAGAGTATATTCCACATTCATATCAATGAAGCCTCTCTCTGAACTGTGATACAAGAACAGAATGTGGTGATTGATTAGGATCATAAGAATAAAACAAGCATTTCTCCCTTCCTGTTCAGCTTGTTAATAATTACCCTTAAGATATTAAAAGTAGCATGGAAGCTGGCTAAATATGTTGTACAATTGTGATGACTAAGCAAGGTCTTGATATTGCTGCAAGACCTACTGCTTTATGTTGTCATTGGGGACCACCTGTTAAGCTGAGTTCACTTCTGAAAATTGCAACTAATAAGGCATGCTGCTTTGAGAAATACAGAGTGGACATTTTTAAAAAACACATTGAAGGAATGTAGAGGAGAGGGACAGGGGAAAAAAAAATCTCTTGTCAGCTTTCTCTTTCAAAATGTTACATTTTAGAGATCCTGTTCATCAAATCAAATCTATGTTTGAATTTGCTTTGTACTCACTGGCTAAATTCATCATACTTAACCTGGTCTCTGACTTATTTTCTCACCACAATATAATGAGCATAAACTAATGAAATGGAGGAAGTCTTGAATGATGAAACCATTCAATTCATTCAATGGGCTTTAAGATTTCACTAGTTTGTTTACATCAGCTACATTTCCATAGCATACATTTCCATTTCCAGCTTTCCATTCAGACTGTTCATAAGACACTCCCCTTGAAGTAGCAGGGAAGCCATTTTCTCATCTTTCTTTACCTAGCTCCTTCAAAACTATTACACGTTATGAAGGAAAAATGTAGTAGGTGTTACAGTGTAATAGAAAATATGTTATCTCTCTTTCTCCTGCCTTCCCATTCCCCATTTGCTTGTAAGGAATTGCAGATTTGTCCATGAATAAAAGGAAACTTCAATTTACAGGAAATCAACATACAATTCTGTAATGACTTTAATGCTTAAAGAAGGACTGAAATACGGTAATGTCACTCACTCCTTTCTTTGGGCCCAAGTGCCTTTCTATAAAAGTTTAGAGGGTGGGGAGCAAGGGAAGATAGGTAGGAAAAGAAGAAAAAGACCAGATTGTGACCAGGAGGACATAAATGATTTGTACTGACAACATCCCATATCAATAAGAAAAAAGAAGTTTGAAAAATAAGGACTTGAAGGACTCCAGAAAACAAGTTCAAAATATGAGGTGAGTTTTCTTTGAGACTTGTTACAAGAATTCTTCAGAAGTGTCTCTTGAGCAAGTTGGAGCATATGGCTAAAATAGTATAGCACGAAGGGGCAAACACCATAGTAATAGTATGTACAAAAGGTAATTTCAATTTGCCAATGTTGAACAATGTTGATGTTCAATAGCATAGGGGAACAGAAAAATAGAAAGGTAACACAAGATTCAAAAATTCAGTAAAAGACAAAAATATTCATTGAAATTCTTATATTTATTTATGAAAAAATGGATCACAAGTGTCCAAAAACCTACAGTCATTTGAAATGAGAAAATATCCTGACATTTAGTTTCTTATTTAATCCTCTAATTTACCTTGCATAGTTTCTATTGATAAAACCTATCACAGCCTCCACTGAAGAAAATGCTTGCCTTATTCATCTTTAAATAATTTTTGTTTTAAATTTGCCATTAAATGAGAACATCAACAGGATAATGCAATGCTTCTCGGCATTGTGGAATATGAGAATATGTTTGTTTTGTATTGTATTAAAATTAAAACTGTCACATTTTAAACATGTATGAACCAGACATAGAATAAATTAATACTGAATTCTCACCTTCAGACAGTTATTGTGACATTTTACAACCTTCCAGGAGGAAAGAATTTCAATAGAATAGCTTAAAATTCTTATGAAATTTTGATATTGCTATTTTCTATTAGATTTTGATGGCATTCATAAGCCTTCAAGATTTTTCCCCCCAGTTCTTTAGGTTTAGTATCATTCTTCTCTTTAAAAAAAGTAGAAATATACTAGAAGAGAGAAAGTAATAACAAAGGTTGTATATATATTTTTAAAAATCATAAATTTTCTGATCTTTGGGTTAGAGCCAAACTCTCTGCTTTAATTAAAGAAGCCTAGCTTTTTTAAAGGCTTCTACACAAGTCTAGAAGAAAAAAAGTTTTCATGAAAATTGGAAAAAGTTGGGTTTCTCTAATGAACAGCATTTTAATAAATACAATCTAAAATCATTCTTCTAGCTTGTTTTCATAGCTCTAATGAATACAAAGTAGAGAGCAATGAATACTGCATGTGTTTAAAATGATGACCCGTAATAAACATTGCATAAAATGTGAAGCTTTTAGGTAAAAAAAAAACTTTTCATAAATATATATTTTTTAAATTACCATCAACATCATCATCTGTTCCCCATGTCCAATATCTTACCCACCCCTTATCTGTATTAATGTTATTGTTTATCCTTCAAATATTTAACACCTGAAAATACTGTGGACAGCCAAGGAAGCAAAGAAATTGCTCATTTAACAAATCAAGAAATTGCTCATTTAACAAATCAAGAAATTGCTCATTTAACAAACAAATTCTCATTTAAATAAGCAGACTCAAATTATCCTACCTGGGGGCACATTACTGTATGCAATGACATATCTGGAGAAGACTATAATAGTGGAAAAGGTGCAAGGAATGAGAAAAAGATGACCAGCAGCAAGGTAGAAGGACTCAATTACAAAGTGACGAAGGAAGATCTGAAAGACCAGTTTAATGATTTTTTATATTTTTCATCAAATCATTTTCATAGTGGTCATAAAATCAATCATATTCAGAAAATATTTAATACATTAATTAATATTGTCACATGCATTTGGAAATAAAAATGTTTTGGAACTGACATGGGCAGTCATTGGTGCTTAGTCTCTTTACAATCTGGTCTCCTCCTGATTTACCAAGATTACAATACCCCATGATAAAAATTCCCACTGCTCATTTAGAATTTATACAGAATATCTGAAGCTGCCATATTAGGTAAGATTAGTATAATTAATACTTAGCTAGGTGGCCCATGATCTGATTTCATACAAGGCAGCCTCTATATTCGAATTATTCTGAGTTAAAATGTTAAGCTCTCACAGTTATAATGAAAAGTCAAAAAGTGATGTTATTGAATTCAAGTTACAAATCTTTCTTAGTTTTGGCACCTTCCATTCTTTTTTCTGTAAAAGTGTGGTTCTGTTCTTAAGATAAAACTCAATGTCCTTTAAGTCATTGACTTTGTGATGACCGTTTTAGTTGATATGTTTGACATTGTCTCTCTTTTAAAACAGATACATAACATGCACCATATTCCCTCTAAAGGACTCAGAGAAATAAACATGTCTTGTTGAAGATCTTTTCTTCATCTTTTTCAAAAAGCTAGCTAAGTCTTTTCTCTTCCCACCCCCATTTCTTTGAATTCCTAATGCAACAGCATCTGCTCTGTGTTCTTTTTTAATAAGGTGACTAGAATGTCATACATTATTCTAACTTACTCTCACCAGTCCCATATGTGGTGCTAGAATAATTTCTTTCAATTTATATCTAATGGCTCTGTGCAATCCAGTACTTCCATTATTAATTGCTATGTACAAGGTTTTAGAATTTATCAAGAGACTGCACAGCAACCTTATGCTCTGTGTTTTTAATTTGCTATGTTCCCTTGTGAACCTATTTTGGCTTGCCAGTATATCACAGTTCCAGCAAACGTGGGTATTATCTTGGCTTTATTCATTAATACGCTAATTTATTGTTATAGCACACAAAGGATTTGCTCTTAGAACTTGAGCAGCATAAGCACAGATGTCAGACATTATTTATTATTTATTTTATTTTATTTTATTTTATTTTATTTTATTTTATTTATATTGCCGCCTATTCGCCCATGGCGACTCAAGGCGGCTTACAGAATATGAAACATTTAAAACAATAAAAACTAACAATAAGAATCAAATAAATTAATAAGGTACACTATAACAAAATCACCCCTCAAGGGGGGGGGGGGGGGGGGGGGGGGGGGGGGGGGGGGGGGGGG
>JANHFL010003445.1:8995-21769 GCA_032468155.1 Oxyrhabdium leporinum | reverse complement strand
CACATTTACACTGTTATACAAGCTGTATACTCACTACTTTACATTGTAGCCAAGTGTCATTTCTTCACTGTTGTCACGTGAAAAGATATACTTAAATGTTTACAAAATGTGAGGAATGTACTCACTTCTGTGATATACTGTAAGTTTATTTGTTTCTAGATGTTCGCAGATCTGTTTTTTGATTATTTTTTCCAGTATCTTCCCAGGTATTGATATTAGGCTGATCGGTCTGTAGTTTCCTGGTTCTGGTTTGTTTGTTTTTTTCCTATTTTGAAGATGGTAACCACATCAGCTCTTTTCCAATCCTCCTATAGTTTAATAATGTTTATGTTTCACGATAGTCAAATCATTTCCTTTAGGAATCAAGGGAATAGAATCTTTTTTATTTCTAAATTAATCTGTCTTTTCCAATTATTCATGGTTAGAATTTCTGAAACTTGGCTTTCAATTCCAATCACTCCCGTGGGGCAGGTCTGATTAAAGACCAACTAAGGGAAGGAAAAGCCATTTATCTCTGCTGCCTTGAAGGGGGATGTTAAGAGCAGATTTCTCTATGTTCTCTTTACACTGGCTATGTCTGGCAACTATGGAAAGCTTGTGGTTAGTTATCTTTCCACTCCAGAAAACAGTGTATGTATTTCTAAATACATGTGTGTGTGTGTGTGTGTGTAGATATATATCTATATAGATCTACCTATCTCTCGATCTTTCATCTATCCATCAATCACCTATCTATAGTCATCTATCATCATTACTATCAATCATCTATCCATCTATCATCTATCAATCTATAGATCTGTCAATCATCTGTCAATCTATCATCTATTTATCATCACTAATTAATCTACCTACCTACCTAATCATCTAGAAATTGCAAACCACCTTACTTCCTCCGCTCCATCCGATAGCGGGACTGGTGATCGCGATTCCTCCTCCTACCCCTCCATTCGATCTAACTGACCTCCCGTTGCCGCGTCGCAAAGGCCATTCCAGGCGGAGCCCCCGGCCGCCTCCCCACCGTTGGGAAAGCGAAACGAGCGTCTTTTTTCCTTTTTCCTTTCTCGTCCGGACCGACGATGCAGGGGCGGTTTTGCGCGCCGCTCTCTTCCTTATTCCCGCTGCTTTTTCTGTTGATCGAAACACCGCCCAAGGGCCGGTCCTCTGTGATCCCTACGACCGGTAAGGCCGCCTCGCCTCTCAACCTGACAGCTCGACGCGCCTCGCCGGCGGCAGCCGTCAAAGGAGGCCCAACCGCTCCCTCCAGCCGCCACGGCTACGTGCGCCGCGCCGCTGGCCTTCCCCAGAGAACTACAACTCCCGAAAACCTCTCCTTACAAGAGCGCCTCGCGGTCGGCGTCCAAATCTCACTCTAGGTGCAACTCGGCAAGCGGGGCTTGGGGATCCCGTCCGTCTTTTAGGGACGTGGAGTGGGAGGTTGCTTCGTCTTCGAAAGTAGCTGATCATTGCAAACGTCCATAATGGCCTGGGCAGGGTGGCAGTGGGTGCCCTGGGGATTTGCTCAGAAATCCCGACCAAGAAGAAAGAGAGCAAAAAGAAATAGAAGCTCTGGCGGATGTGAAGGGATGTTTGCGGGCATATGGATGGGAATATGTGGGTGGGGAGACTAAATGGACAGAAAGGCATCTGAAATAAGGAACACACGCCCGGGTGGAGGTGTATTTCAAGGTACCTCTATTTTGAACGCATCAATCAGAATAGAGATGGAAGGCATCTTTTGAGGTCTTCTAGTCCAACCACCATCTCAAGCAGGAGACCCTACCATTTCAGACAGGTGGCTATCCAGCCTCTTCTTAAAAACCTCGAGTGATGAAGCACCTAGAATTTCTGATGGCAAACTGTACCACTGCTTAATTGATTGCACTGTTAGGAAGTTTCTCCTTAATCCCAGGTTGCTTCTCTCCTTGATTAGTTTCCATCCATTGTTTCTTGACCTGCCCTCTGGTGCTTTGGAAAACAAGATGACCCCTTCTTCTTTGTGGTAGCCCCTTAACTACTGGAATACTGCTATCAAGTCACCCCTCAACATCAGAACATCATCAACAACATCAGATGCGCCTCTGGTTTAAAATAAAGGCAGGCTGTGCCCATAGTACACAATCGTCTTAGTGCCTATTTCAAACGTGCTGCTGCTGGTCAAGGGATTTATGTGTGTGTATGGGGGGGGGAATCCTTAAAACATGCACTGTTAGAAGACTTTTTTGCCTCTTAGATTGCGGAACCAGGCCAGTTGTGGATGACATAGCAACAGGGACACGAATTGTTGGTGGACTTGATGCTCAGCTTGGTGGATGGCCATGGCAAGTTAGTCTTGAGCTTTATCGTTTCGGTAAAGGATTTGGTCATGTATGTGGTGGATCGTTAATTAATCACAACTCGGTGTTGACAGCTGCACACTGCATTAAAGAATGGACGTATGTATTCTCTTCCATTTTAAAACTACTCTTATCAGTATAGAAGAAAAAAAAGCTTGATTAGCTTGGTTAGCCTACAGTATTGACTGAATTTAGAAATATGTTTTTGAATCGATGTTGACCTCCTGAACTTGTAACAAAATATTAGTGTTACTAAAATATATGTTGCTGACATTAACTTTTATTATCCCAAACAAGTTCACAATGGGATTAAGTGAGAAATAGCTCTGCAGAGCACTACATTAAAATGCTTAGCTAAATGGGCAGCTTTTGCTTATGTGATTTTTAGTTAATTCTATCATATAATAGGTATGAACAAAAGCGATATCAATGCATGATAGTAAAACTACAGCTGAGTAAAGTGAAAATGGGTAGGGAAAGATAAAACAGCCTACAAAAATATTACTGAAAGAAATATAGTCTAGATTAGAGGAATTTAGAGGAAGGAAGCTGAAGCTAGATGAGCTGCAAACTGAAGTTAATAATAGAGCTGGAAGGGACCTTGGAGGTCTTCTAGTCTAACCCCCTGCTTAAGTTGAAGAGCAAGAAAGAAAGTAGCTTGAAGGAATAAAAAAATCTGTTAGGGAGTATCCAAACCAAAAGTAAGAAATCTCTGAAACAAAGTACCTGAGAGGGGAGGACTAGAATAAACTGGACCTGAGAAAAAAGAAAATTAGTCTGATCTAGGTAGCAGTTGAAAAGGAAGGTTGAGACTAGCATATTTTTATTTTTATCCCATCTTTATTATTTTTATAAGCCTCAAGGCAATGAATATACCTAATACATAGTCCTCGACTTGCGACCACAATTGAGCTCAAAATTTCTGTTGTTAAGTGAGACATTTGTGCCAGGGATAATCCATCTAGATAGAAAGGAATGAGAAATTACACCTTGGTGCTTCTCACTTAGGCCAACCTACAGGAGAAGCAAAAAGTAGAGGAGATGGTGCCCTGCTCTTCAGATGCTACATTTTAGGCAGAGGCATGAACTGTTACTATGAGGAGAAGTGTCAGGTCACCAAATGCAGGAGGAACATAGAGGCCCCACTTTTTTCAGCTTATGATTTATTTTAGATGCTATGCTTCAGAATCACTCAGATAGGGAGGTGAGGGAAGTATCCCAAAAAGGAGAAGGCAAATAGTCCCTGGATTAACCAAGATTTTTCAAAAATCAGATGTCTCACAGCTAAGAATCGGAAATAAACCCTTCCCCCTATGGATCTTAGCAGCAGAGGTCCTCAAGGAACTACCAATCTGACCTCATATTTCTCTTCCAAGCAAAGAGGATGGTGTCCATGTAGCATCTACTATCAAGAGCTCCCTCTAAAAGCCAATTTTTAATCTGTTTCTTTTACTTAGTCAGTTTTACTTTTATTTCCTTTTACTTTATTCTTATGTCTCTTTTCACGCCTGCATCATTATCCATTTTATCAGTCTTTTATTTTTATTCTTATTCCTCATTTTATTCTACTTCTGCTGGGGAGTCTAGGCTGATATTTTGAATTCATGATGGATAGGCTGTATAAATTTTATTTTTAACCACTGGGCAGAATGTCTTTTGTCTCTGTATCAACTATTCATCTGCCAATGCCAGAGAAGCATAACAACAACGAAAAGGACATTGAAACTAATTCAAGGAAAATACAAGAAATGCTCTGAAATGTAGAAGGATGCTAAAAATCTTAAATGATCTACTATAGAAAATTATGTACAGCAAGAAAGAGAGAGCAAGAGAGAGAGTGCAAGAGAATGGATGCAGACTTTAAGGTCACAACATAAGTATGGGAAAATTGGTGGAACAAATCTATAAAATTTAGCCCAAGTTACAATTTAAGAGAAAACTGATATGCTTTAGTGCTTACACATTGTATAGAATTCCCAAAATTAAACAAATACATCAATAATTGCCAAATTAGCAAAATTTAGTAATAAATGCTGGAAATGTTATAAGCGATATGAAGGGATGACTTACCATATAAAGTGGTCAAGTAAAAAAAAAATCCCAAGTGCTGTACATGGAAATACTATTCACGGTACTATGAACCACATTTTTTTTAGTTAGCCATAATTCCAAGACATTATAAAAAAAATATCACAATTTCCTAAGATACATTTTCACGACTGCAAAGATAAATCTGGCACAACACTAGAAAAGAGAGACCAGATTAAGAACTGAAACTTGGAGAATGTGCAGTAATGGCAAAATTAACAGCATACACAACAGTTTGGTAAGCAAAAATAGCTTTCAAATATATTCCATATGATGCAGCACGGCAGATGTAGACATCTAAAATGTTTTTTAAAAGGAAAAAGAATTTGACCAAGAAATCAAAAGACATGAAAATTTATAAATGTTACCGGTATATGTGACTCAGAGCAAAGAGAAAATTAGAAACTAAATATTTACCTATAATGTTTTAATTCTGTTCTTGTTTAATTCCTTTCTGATATCCTTAAATGCCAAAATAGTGGAGACTTGACAGTTCAGTTGTTAAAAAAAACTTCTAAAATTATTTTTAAATTGTAAAAATAATTTAATGTGTTCTGTTTTTGATGATTAATGTTCCATCAATGACATACTGAGACTGTTTACTCTCAGTGACAACTTTGTCCACTTATTGATACTATATCTCTGCACTAATGAATTGCTTGTTCATTTTCTCATTATCTAAAAAAGATTAACAAAAATATTTTTTTAAGGTAAGAAAAAGTGTGCAAGTTTCAGGGTCTAGGAAGCTACAATTCTACAGTCAGCTCACACTGATTTCTACAGAGGGCTTTATTCTGTTCTAGGACCGCTTCGTTTTGGAGAGCTGTGGTTGGATTGCATCATATTTCTAGACACCACGTCTATACCAGAAAGAGCCGGATCAGGGCTATCATTATACATCCCGATTTTAACAAGATTACCTATGAGAATGACATTGCCTTGTTCAAACTGATGGAGTCTATCAAATTCAATCAGTATATCCAGCCCATCTGTATACCCAATGTTCCTGTTGCTCTAAATAATGAGATGCCATGTTTTATAACTGGATGGGGACAGACAACAGAAAAAGGTGAATTTTTATTTTCCCCTTTCCATTGGTCTATTAAAAATGAGAAAGTTGGAGTGAAACCTGAATGTTCCTTTTTGGTGGTGGATGGAAATTGTCCATGAATGAGGTACCGCTCCCCTTTGATTTAAAGACAAGTTAGACATTCTTAGGATGGGTGGTCCGCTTCAGTCAGAGTACAGCTGAAACCATTAATTGGTGGGTGATATTTGCACAAAATGTGTCTTATTCCTAGCTGGAGATGCCCTGATGTTTGGCTGATCTGATCCACACGCCTCATATTCCCAATGAACTGAGACACAAACTAGAGAAATCCAGACGGGTCTTGTAGGTTAAATAGGGTAAGACTGGTACACTTTGCCCCTCTCTGCTTCTGCTCTGCATTGCCATGGGCCCAGATCTCCCATCATTTTCTTGTCCATCTTTGAAGTAGACTAAGTCCAGAAACAGGCCCAGCAGGGGTTCCAGGAATACTTTTTATTGTAGTGAAGCGGAACAGCAGAATATTGAAAGCCTGTTAAAGTTCCTTTCTGCCCCATTTTAAATTGAACAACATAAGGTGGGATTATTTGTAGTTTCCTCCTATCTACTCTTGCCCCTCTCACTCTCCTATAAAAATCTTTTTGTTTCCCTAATTTCTCTTTTTAGTTCCCTTAAAATACTCTTCCTTTGCTTTTTATTGTCAATCCCACTTATTTGGATTTTCATCTCCTTTTTTCCCACTTGTTCCACTTGTTTTGTCTGTCTCATTTTTTCATCTCCTTTTTCATTTGACTCCTCCTCTTCCTGGGCGTCTTGAAAGGTCAGTGTCTCTTGTATTGTATTTCCCAAGTCTTCATTTATAATCTCCAATCGTTTCAAGATTTCCTGACAATATCTTGTCCTTGCCTCTTTTGCGTTTTGGATTGTTGATGCCATCTCTTCCCGAATTCCACTCCATTCTTCTTGATGAGACATCTTGCTAAGTTTTGTAGCGTCCCTCTTTTATACAGTTCTCCAAGTATTTTCTTTATGTCTTTATATCTCAAGTTTAGTTTGTTGCTCCTCTGGTGAGCTTCTTGTATCTTCAAGCACGTCTTTAGATCCCTTTATCATTCCAATCTTGTATTATATTACTCAGGAGTCTTTTCAGTAATATTCCCTTCTATATTGTCACATTTAGCAAGCAAGATCTCAGCAATATGTTATTCTTCCTTTTGTCAGCAGGTGGCACTCTTTCATTAAATTCCAGTATAAGTCTTTTTCAAATTTCCCGATCATTTAGACTTTAAAAGCTAACATCAGCTTTAAATAAATAGTCCAGACTTTTCAAAGTTAATGCCCAACACAGAACTTATCCAGCTTAAACTCCAGCTTTCCTTGTTTTAACAAATTTCTGTCCTTTATGCCTTCCTCTGTTCCTTCAAGTTTATATATTTTTTTATTTTTTCCAGTGTGCCAAAGTCGCAGCTAATTCAGTAATTGTGGCTCCTTTTACAGATTCTTTTGGGATTTCACATGAGATAAAATGTTCATTCTCACCCAGTTCCAGACACTGTTCACCTACTTTGCTCCAGCACAGTCTTAAGTGTTCTGGTTGTCTCTGACTTCATGGTGGCCATTTTGGCTGCCGCTGTTCCTTATCTTCAGATGAGGGGGATTTTCCTAGTCAGGGAGGAGAGATGCAGCTCTCCTCGACCTGCAAGGTACTCTCCTTTACTTCACCAACCCTACAGCTATGGCTCCTCTCGGAAGCCTCCGACAAAGAAAGCTCGGGGAAGGGCCATGGACTTCTCAGTCCTCACTCCTGACACTTTCTGTTGTTGTTTTTTTTGCTAATGATATGCCCTGTCAATACACTGTATTCAAAATGTTTATGAATAAAAAAAAAAATGGTTTCATTAGCAGAGGTGTGAAAATTTACAACAGGGAAACAAACAGTCCACAGCCAAGCTATAATTGTAGCTAATTTTAATAAAAATATAATGAAATAGTCACTATTGAGAAATAAGTTTTAATATATATTTTTATACACATAGTTAAACAATAATTACATTGTTGCAATATAATATAATAAAAAGTGGGTGTGTTCTGGATCCCACCAGCTAAGGAACAATGACTGGTGGATCCCAGAAGATAACACCCAACCTATGGAATATTCTCCCTCTGGAGATTAGGTTGGCCCCAACCCTGCTGGCCTTTTATAAGGCCCTGAAGATCTGTTCTATCTCTAGGCCTGGGACCCTGGGTATATGAGAGGCTCCATCTCTAGGTGGATGACTTCAGTTGATTAATTGATTAAATAAATAAATACAATTAAGGTTACGCCATTCAATCTGAGATCACATGCATCTAAGGTAAAGGTTCTTGTGCTTTGGTTTTCATTGTACCTGAGTACTGAAGCATCATAACCTTGTTTCTCCCATCCCATTTCCATTCCTGTAGAGTTGTGGTCTCCAAACTTGGCAACCTTAAGACTTGTGGACTTCAATTCCCAGAATGCCTCAGCCAGCCATGCTGTAGAACAGGGGTGTCAAAGTCAGGCCATCATGGTGCTGTCATGTGATGTATCTGGACTTTTTTTCCCTTTTGCTAAATCAGGTGTGGCCGTGGCCAGCGCGTGATGCATCCAGACCCCAGGCCAGGAGTTTGACAGCCCTGTTGTAGAGCACCCAGCATTACTTTTAAGAATCCTAGCATAGCAAGCTAAAATATATTCAATTATTGTGTGTGCTTGACAACAGTAGAAATGGAAGAAAAAAAATAAACATATGGAGAGACATCCAACACACTTAAACAGTGCATTCTATCATATAGATGGTCACAAAGCAACACACAATTATAAAAACTATAAATCACAATATGACCCCAGTTCTGAACTTCATAATTTTAGGTCTCTCTTAAAATGTCACAGCTAGCAATTCAACCCTGTACTTCATAGTATATAATCCTTCATGATTCCTAGTGGAACAGTGAGCAACTAAAAGAACAAAGAATTCATGACTGGTCACCTATAACCTTGATGGAGAATAGAAAGAGAAATCAGTTCTGTAAACTAAGTGGTTTATGGCATGGAAAATAAAATATTTGGAAAAAATAAATCTCAAAAGAGAACTGAAACAAAACATTGGGTACAGACAGCTGCTGCTGAATATATTTCACTGCATTCCTCATCAACATGGTTTTGTGTCATCGCCTTTGCCCAATTTGTTACCGTTTGGTGGCTATGGATGCATTCAATCTTCATTGGACAGATTTGTGGTTTTGTATGTCCCTTTAGCTCTTTTTTCTTTAAAGTGTTTTATGGTGCCACAAATATTAGAGATTTCCTGAAGCACTTGATACTTACATTTTGTGCCAAAGAGGCCTGTCTGGGCTTCATAAGGACTGGCACTTACAAAAATGAGGTTATATTTAGTATATTGACACAATGGTAGAGATATTTCTTTGTGGAACTCAAGGTTAATGAACATTTTCTTCTGTTCTCCCACAAAAATTAAGTGTTTAAATTTCTAGGCATTCCATACCTTTCTTCAAGATCTGTACATGATTCAACCATGTATCTCAAAATCAAAAGCATACAAATACTAAAGGAAGAGAGAGAACTGCAGTCACAGGAGGTCTGGGCTATTCCTCACTGCAGTTTTGGTCCAGGCCTTCAGCAACTTGATGTGCCCGAGCAGCATCCATAGCAAAGAAAGGGAAAAGCCATGAGGGATAATCATCCATCCCCCCTGTCACACTATCCTCTCCTTTACACCTCCTAAGTTAAGCATTGTCTCAAGCAGCAGCAAAAACACCGACACCAGCTGTCTCTTCTTCTTCTAACCAGTTGACTTGCCTAGAAATGGAGAAAGGTTATGTCAAGTCATGTGATAGAAATGGAGTCCTTGCAGGCCTTGATAGCTTCCCAGTGCTCACTCCTAGCTGGTCTCTATCTATTATACTGAGTCCCTTAGGATGCTCATGCCTATTATTTGGGTGCAGTGGAAAAAGCAGTTGTGACTTTCTTCTTGCATACCAACTGATTGCCATGACCTGTGGTCTGTCACCACTGGGCATTTGAGAGGTTTTTTTTGAAATCTACACATATGTTCAGCTCATAAGCAATACAGAAGCTTTCAGCAAATCTTTAAAATGAAGCAGAAGGCTTTTTTTTTAAATCTGATGCCAGGTTAACTCAAGAAGACCTCTTTGGATTGAATTCATCTTCAGGTTGTCAATGAATGTGTTTCTTCCTACTTCATGAATGCTGGCTGCTCTGAAGAGGAATGGAAAACTATTGAAGCATTGTCTAGGGAATATGCAGATGTTCTTCATATTACGATTATTTCTATTCTTGATAAATATGACTTAAAAATAATATTTACTTCTGTTGTTGAATCTTCTGAAGAGCTTTCTTTGAAGTATCTATAATTGAAAACTCTGAAAACTGGCTGTTTCTTTATAAAGGGACAAGGAAGCCATTTGTCCTGTTATAAATTATCTTTTTCTTAAGTATATCTTTCTCTCTAATTTCAGTTTAGCATATATATCATACTGACCAAATGAGATAAAATATGCTTTTTTGAAATACATGTTTTTGTTTGCATTCACTTTTCCTAAATATGCTTTTTATATGCAACAATGGTGAATGTATACATTTGGGAATATGAAATTAATGCTGAGAAATATTGCTGAAACCCTATCAATTATGGCGAATAAAAAATATTAAAATTACCTAGCTTTTAAAGTTGCACTGTACTCTAAATCATTTCTTTTGTATTCTTTTAGTTTTAAAAGGAAAAAGAAGTAGCAGCAATTAATGCTTCTGAACCTACTACATTTTTTCACTTGATAGTATGTATTGCATAAGAGTTATCCTTTCCTTTTAATGCATAGGTGAGCATTTTAAAAGTTATGCTGAATTTATTACTGAAACCATTTTTGGTAATGGTTCCCACTTCTTAGATCTTATTAGCTTGTGCAGGCTTCATATAATCTCTTTTTCAATCTACTTTAAGTAGCCTAGATACAATATGCACATGGCCTATTATTGGAAATGAGATGCTTTTGCTCCCCATTCTACAGAAGTTAGAGAAGGAATTAGAGATTGACAACTTGTTACTTATAACAATATTTAAGTGACATTCAAACATGTAAAGATCGACACTACCACCACCATCACACGCTGGGACAAAATACTGAAGGCAGTTTTTGGTTGTTGAATTATATGTGTATCTGTGATACATTACTTCAATTAGCATAAGGCACTATGTACAAGGCAGTATCACTGTCTATCCATAGTGCTTAAGAGTAAAGTATTCTAAATTCACAGCATTCTGTTATACCTATACCTATTATCATCACTGGTTTGGTCTAGTTAAGACATCATTCTAGAAAGCCTGAGTTTAAGTCCTGCCTTAGCTGTCACAGCCCAAAGCATCTCACAGGCTTGTTGTGGGAAAATAGGAGAAGGAAGGTGTGTTGAGTAGCCGTTGAGTTATTAGTAAAAACAATTATTTATTTTATTTAGTGTATGGCATTGTTACGTTAGCCAGGAAACTACAATGCTAATGCAAGTAGTAGTTTGGCTGCCTGTTTACCAGCTCTGTTTGGTATACGCTTGTTTGCTTCCAAAAGTGTGCCACAAGAGGGCAAGCTAGCTTTGCATCAGAAAAAAAGACGATGGCTCTTCCTGCAGTTCATCTGAGGTCTTCTCCTTCCACTGAAGCTGCCTGGCAAATGGACATCACAACTGGAAGGGTTTAGTGCTAGCATTCTAATCACCACACGTGGTACTTATTTATCTACTCACGTAGAACATGCTTTCAAACTGGTGATGGGAGCTCATTTTGCCACATAGTGCTAGGACTCAAACCACTGGAGCAACAACCATCTCCAGCCTCTTTGCGTCACTGAGCCACCACACCCCTCTGTAAAAAGAATAAAGGTAAGATATGAATAAATAAACAAACAAATAAATAAATAATATATAGGGATATTTTGCCAGTTAGAAAATAAATTTATGCATTTTATCTAAGAGGTTAGAAGTAACACTTGCAACTTCAGTAACCAAGATATGATTGCTGACTCTGGTAGTTTTAAACATTCATGCCGCTTCAAATTATTGTTTACACATACATTGCAAATAACACCATTGTATACAATAGTTCCGTGCAGTATTATACAGTATTAATAGAAACTACCATTATTCCATCTGTTTGTTTTTGTGTTGTTTTCCATTTTTGGGTTACATTACAATAAAAATGATGATACTGTAAAATATAGATCATGTAAAATATTAAATCAAATTAGTCTCTGACTGAATAGGTTTAAAGGGCTTATGATAATATTAGAGTAGAATTTTATTAAATCCATGAATACTACAGTGCAGAGTTAGATAAGTGTAGAGGATAAATTATAAGATCTAAAAATTCAGTCCAAGGCTAAAATGCTAGCTGGGAATTCTGGACCTGTGATCTATACAAAGACAACTACATTTTTAGGAAACCTGAACTATAACTTGGGAGATCCAAGTTAACTTCCTTTCTGTTCTTTGAAAGACTGATGATGGAGTTTCATTAGTAGCTTGAGTTTTTTGGGGCAAAATTGTCAAGTATGTAAATAGACAGTGACCCTTCAAACTGAGTTTGAGTACCCAAAAGCAAGTTTACCAGTACCAAAGGAAAATGTGGTAAGAGAAGTTGCCAGAGTTAAATCCAGTGAGGATTTAAATTGAGAAGTAGCCTTCAGGGAACTAGTATAAAACTGTGTAATATTTTAGTCCTTTGTGTTGTATCTGGGAAGTTTCACCTTAGCTATGCTTACTAAGGAGAAGGTAGTCAGCTTGCCAATGTTGCATCTGTGAACTGGGACTTTATAGTCTCCCTTGTGGAGTCTCTCTTTCTACATACAAAGAAATAAAGGTATATGAAATGAATTTATATTAAGTTAAATCAAAGTGCATTTAGATGAAATTGTTCATATTAACCTATTTCTCCTGAGGTTATACTGTAAGCTGTAATCATGGGAGTATGTCTGATTGAAACGAAATGAAATATACTTCTGATTGGGCATATATCAGATTGTGCTGTTGATCACTTGTAAACAATGCAGTAAAAATGATGCTTTTTGAAAATGCAGAAATGATGGCTTATTCATTGTCCATCAGTCCAAAATTCTAGAGAATCCATATTACATGTGGCATAAATGAAAAATAACAAAGAAGGAACAAAAGAAAAGAGTTAATTTAATGATCCATTTTGTAAGGATATTAACTAAAGGTGGATATGAATTTTATGCTGTAGAATTCTCTCTTATACACAT
>JANHFL010003444.1:141563-154561 GCA_032468155.1 Oxyrhabdium leporinum | reverse complement strand
TCTTTTATACTTTTATTGTATTTAAAAATTCTAAATAAATGTAAGGTTTGTTAGTCTAGTATAGTGTGGTCTAATCACAGAAGGATACAAGTAGTCCTTGATGTACAACAGTTCATTTAGTGACCATTCAAAGTTACAACGGCACTGAAAAAAATAACCATTTTCCACACTCGCAACCATTGCAGCATTCCTATGGTCATGTGATCAAAATTGAGCTGCTTGGCAACTGACTCATATTTATGACTGGTCATGTGATCACATTTTGTAACCTTCTGAGAAGCAGAATCAATGGAAAGCCAGATTCACTGAACAATTGTGTTACTAAATTAATAACTGCAGTGAGTCATTTAACAACTGAGGCAAAAAAGATCATAAAAGTCACTTAACAAATGTCTCAGCAATGGAAATTTTGGGCTCAGTTGTGGTTGTAAGTCGAGGACTACCTGTACTGCAGAAATAAAATCTAAGCCTATGCTTTGCAGATTGAAATAGGACATTTGATGATACTATGAGGAGTAGTAGATTGTACTGTTAAATTGGCTTGGTTTATTGTTTTAATTATTATTTAATAATTAGGATGTTATCCAGTGATGAGTTGTGCAGTAATCTGGAAGGAAAAGTGTGTGCACACAGCTGTTATTAACTCAAATTTGGCTTTAAGGGGTTGACTGATGCTACATGGGTGCCTACTTGCACTCCAAATCACCTTTTTTCTTTCAAATGCCCTGATACTGGATGTGTTTTATATTTACTTGGTTTAATTCATAGCTCCTAAAAAAGGCATCTATCTATCTCTTTTTGGGTTAATCAATAAAATATGTTCACATGTCCTCCATTTCTTGTGCCCCTTCCCCAACTTTTTATCCTGCAAATCTTTTCCCTCTGTCATATATTTAAGAGCCTTGGTGGCGCAGTGGTTAGAGTGCTGTATTGCAGGCCACTTCTGCTGAGTATCGGCTGCCTGCAATTTGGCAGTTTGAATCCCACCAGGCTCAAGGTTGACTTGGCCTTCCATCCTTCCAAGGTGGGTAAAATGAGGACCCAGATTTACTCTATAAAAACTGCTTAGAGAGGGCTGTAAAGCGGTATATAAGTCTAAGTGCTATTGCTGTCATTCTGGAGAGCAGTAGCCATAGAATCAGTAGTCTTCTCATTTGTTTTGGTTTATGGGTAGAGCTACCTACAGTTAGAAGAGCACTGATGTTTGACTCTGTGGGTGATCCCAAATTCTATCAGCAAAGAGTTGTTGTTGTTGTTTTCCTTTCCTCAAGCTGAACCGAGCTTACTCCCTTGAAACACCTGGAAATGTCTGGAGACATTACCAGTTACCATGTACATCTTAACTATTAAATAAGTGTTTTGGTTTCTTCAGTATAGTACAGAATTTCATTAACCTTCTACGTAGATTGAGTGTGAACATAGAAATAGGGTCACTGGAAAATTCACTATCAAGACCGTTCAGAACACAAGTTGACTGATCCAGGAATAAAGACAATGACATTTGTGCCAATCAAAAGGCTATTTTTCATAAGAACTATCTGCAGTGAAAATGTTGGCATTTAATAATACCTCAGCCAATACTTCATTTATATACAATAGAGGAAAAAGTCATTTTATGAATCACAAAAAAACAAAATGATAGTAACTTGCCGGTGAATCAAGCACTATTTTCAACTGTCATATATTAGGATTTAGGATTTGCCAAGTGTACAGTGGTTAAGAAGGTGAAAATAACCAGCATTTTTTTTCTGTTTTATATAAAGGATTTTGTCATGACTAACGTTAACATTAGCTGCATCAAGTAGCACAGAATGTCAAGTAGCTCTTATTCATATTGGACATTTATAGTCAAACCCCAGAGGACTTCATAAAGATTTATATCACTTTTAGAAGGGGGGAAAATTGAGAAGAGTTATTCAGAAAGCAAGATTATAATAAAAAAGAATGGCTTATTTCTCTAACATGAAATATCTTTTAATATTTCACGGTATTGAAAAAACTGTGAAGTTGTGTGAATGAAATTTGCTATCAATTTAATAATAGTGGTAGTAATTATGGTTTGTCTCACAGTCAACCAAATGTTTGGAATGGATTTGGCATTTTTAGCTACCTATCGAGTCCTTCCAAGGACCTGGGATAGGCAAATATTAATGTTTGATATACTAGAAGTATTGATGCAGGATGTAAGCTGTTCCAAGTAAAGCTGCCTTTTGCAATTGATTGATGGTGAATTTGTCAATGCTGATGGTGTTCAAATGGTGCTCCAGTTTTGGGTTTACACCCATGTGCCTATTATTAGTAGTAATACCTTTGCTTTCTTTTGCCCCAGTCATTCTATTTTTATTTGCAGATCTTTGTATTTTGTTCTCTTCTCCAGTTCTTTCTCTTCTCTTCTGCTGTCTCTGGATACTGCCACGACAGTGTCACGTCCACAATCCAAACTTTTTTGTCTGTCTTATCAAGAGTTGTAAAGTCTGGGATGTTATGTGTCAGGTGCCTGGCTGTTTGAATACTAAACTCCCAGAGCACTTCAGCTTCTTTATTTTCTATTTCCTCTATTTTACAGTCCCACCAGTTCTTCCTTGTAGACAAATGATATTTCTTGCAGGTCTTAAATGCATCATTGTTGCTACTTTTGTTGTTTGTAGTCAGTCTGTGCGATCTTCTTGCAACAGCTATCCAAGTGATCCATTGTTTCTTCAGCTTCTTTGCAGAGGTGGCATTTGTTGTCTGTTACTGTTATTATGGTTCATCATATAGTCAGCCAGATTTGGCATATTAAATACAGTTATTGAGACCTTCGCAACAACAATAGATAGATATTGTACTTCACTAAATTCATGGGATTATGATAGTTGTAGTACAGAATAACTAACGTGAAACTATCTGCTCATACTTTCAAATAATCTCCTTAGCCACTATTACTTTCATAATGGAATTAAGATAAATATTTGTTAGCAGATTAATTATTGAAATTAACCTATGTTTACAGTTGCAGGCTCAAATAGCTGCAGACTAAATTTAAAATAATTATCCAGCGGATAAACTTTCTGATATAAATTAACATGCATTTTATATCCAGGTGTTCTAATTTGTAGAATCTTCCAGTCTGTTTTTATAACCAAAATTCACTTTTAGAGTATCCTGTTATGAAAATATTTTAAAGTCAGGATCCACCACAGAAAGAGGTGGATTGCATAGTCTTTATGCAGAAGGCCCTTGCAATAAGAACTCGTATAACCAGAATGCATAAAACGAAGCAAGCACGACAGTACACTGTAAATATTTAATAGGAGTTGATCCTGGAGACCTCTCTAAGGCAAGGTTTTAACCCCAAGAACATTGAAATAGGAAATAATTTGGAGGAAATTATCGCAGTGTATTGTGTGATCATTAATGTGTCTCTTTTTGCTGTTTTTTGGGGGGTTTTTTTTGTCCCAGAAAGAAGACACAGCTCCTCCAGCAAACCACCTCTGACACCTCCTTCCTCTTCAGTATTCTCCTTGTATTCATCTCTGTCTTCAAAAAGCAAAGGTAGCAGCGGAGGAGGGAGCAATCGCTCATCCAGTGGTGGAGGGGCAGGTGTATCGTCCTCATCCAGTTCAAAATTATTGAAATCACCCAAAGACAAGCTGCCAATTGGTGGAAACAATAGGCCAATGCATCCAATGCATAGCAAAGGTCTCCATGACAAAATGTGAGTTATTTATTGATTTTTACCTGCCTTTGTTCTGAAAATAGAAAAGCTTAGCACCGAAGCAAGTACTCTGTTTCTAACTGTGCCGTGTCCATTTTTAAACACAGTATTTTATTTTGGTCCTTGGTTACTTTCCAACCATAAACTAGGATTTGGGAGAAATGCCATGAAACTCTCCTCTGTACAACCCTTCCTCTTTTTTCCCCCTGATCAGTAACGTCGTATAGCTACCGTAGCTGTACACATGCAGTAAGAATTAATAGGAACTATTAAACCAAGGCAGACACTGGATTTGCAAGTCATTTTTAAATGAAGCAATGGCTAACCCTAAAATCGGTGCAGACAGAACATAACAGCACGATTAATGCTGAGAAAGAAAGGAAAGGAAAAATCACTTAGGAGGAGGAAGAAATAGAGGGATTTCTTCCTCAAATAATAGGTCTGCATCATTGGTCTGTGATCCAGAACATAGTGTCCAAAAATAAGAAAACTAAGATCAGGTAACAAGTTGTAGATCTGGATCGAGGCTGGAATTGTTGTTTATAAGGTTAAAAACGACATAATTAACCAGAGCTGCGCAGTGATCATGCCAGCTTGCTTTCTGACTCCGATCCAGCGCTCCAGAAATAACTTCTTGTCAGTTCGGAGACCGTCTGTCATGATACATTCCCACTTCCAGAAAAAAGGAAAATGAAATGCCAGTGTTCCTGAAAGGATTTTCCGTGGTAATGAAAAAGGAAAGCCTCTTCAGACACATAACGAGTCTTTCTGTCTTCTGTTCTGAGCCTAGCCAATGCCGTACAGCAAGGTTTCTCTTTACACATACGCACCCTTTCTCAGAAAGTCAATTTCTGAGAATTTCTCTAGAGGAAGAAGAAGGATATGGAAGGACATTGAATAATGTCAGACTTGCCCTGGGTTGCATAGAAAAATAAGCACTTAGAAATTATGTTACTTTTTGAACAGAAGATAACAAAATCTTTGGAAGCGACCATGCCCTGTCTTATTTCTTAAAATCCCTCCATATCCCAGACCCATCTTGTTTCTGCAGTGAAGTCTTGTGTTTAAATGAGAAATTGGGATGTACTGAATATTAAATCATGTCTAAATAAGGGAGGCTTAACTGTGCAACCATTACATGTGGCTTTGCCTTATATTTCCTTTTCACTAGCATGACTCCATCTGTCAAAGTGGAAAAAATACATCCAAAGTTAGATGGTGCATTACTGAAGCCTGCTGTTGGTCCAACCTGTTCTACTACTGTGAGCTCCTCAATAAAGACTGGCCTTAATCCCTCAATACCAAAGCCACCCTTGCCTTCCCCTGGACAGATACTGAATGGTAAAAGTCTTCTCTCTGTGCCTCCATATGCAGAAAAGAAACAAGACGAGAGTACAAATAATAGGAAATTTTTACACAAAAGACTGTCAGGTAATTCTTACAATGAACGTCAAATGTAGAATATTAAAATAAAAAAGGCATGTGAATTTTTACAATAAAGGTAAAAGTAAAATGTATGCTTCTGAAGTTATCCTGCAGTCTAGAAATGATGCGGAAAAATTAATCATTACCGTCTTTGAGTAACCAGAATCCAGAGTGCCATGTGAAGTGAAATGCATGCGTGCTGTTCATTTCGCCTTTTTTAATAACTGCTCCTTCCCCATTGTGAATCCTTCTGATAGCTGTTGACACACTTTTGAAAAGAAAAATCAGCCCTACATATTCTGTGCTCGCGCTTACAGGATCCTGGCCAATAGTATAAAGTATGTATTTAATCATAATAACGGTGCAAAGGGTAAAGCATTAATATTGGCAGTTAAGGTAACTAAATTGGTAGTTAAAGAAGCACCCATGGATTCTTTGAATGTTATGATATGAGCTTTGAGTTGATTTTACGTCTCAAGGGGCAGCTCTGTTGAAAATCTCAACAAATTTGTAATCTGTCCATGAATTCTGCAATGCTATTTAGTCTCCTATATAATAGGGGCAGTATATTTATAATAGCAAATAGCACAACTGCACAGAAAAGCACAGTGTATTTTCAGATATTGCCCCACTTGAATTCATGTTCAATATTTTTGGAATTATAATGATTAACCCTCATCTTAACCACTAACATTTGGCGTATGTACCTGTACAAAGGTATATTAACCCATGCGTATTCAGTTCAGCACTACAATCTTTAAAGACATTCTTACATGCTTAGCTGAACTTAGAATATTTTTGTGGCAACAGTAGCACTGTTGCAACATGAGGCAACTTTTACAAACGCTAACTCTCAATTGCTGTTTTTTATTCTCTTTTTTTCTGAGAAGAATATCTAGTAACTGAGAGTCTTCAGGCAATTTTTAATCTTCTTAAATTCTGTTACAGACTTAATTGGGTTTTCTAACCCC
The DNA here is from genome assembly GCA_032468155.1 of Oxyrhabdium leporinum. Lineage (NCBI taxonomy): Eukaryota > Metazoa > Chordata > Lepidosauria > Squamata > Cyclocoridae > Oxyrhabdium > Oxyrhabdium leporinum. The sequence goes on along the minus strand of JANHFL010003444.1, from coordinate 148,468 downwards.
CCCCCCCCCCCCAAAAAAATCAATGTTACTGATAGCTACATGGTAACATACATGAAAATTGAAAGCAATTTGGGGTTTAATTATACAGTGGCACAAACCGATGTGGTCCAAATATGACCCTTTTACCTTGCCTTTAATAGAGAGAGAATTTGATCCTGATATCTACTGCGGAGTCATTGACACAGAAACCAAGAAACCCTGTACCAGGTCGTTAACATGCAAGGTAAGATGCCTACATTGGACCTCCAAAGTAATTTAGCGTATTTGAACAATCTGCAAAAACAACCTGAAAAACTTCAGTATAGGCTGACTCAGTGCTTTCAAAAATGTAACATCCTTGTGAAAATATATTTGAATAATGCAGATGCTACTATAAGATTGCTTAGCATATTGTAAAAAGTTATGACCAGTGTCACAAGTTTCAGTTCCCGAAACTGAAACCAATCATTTAGCAAGAACAAAAAGAACTTATATGGGGCGTGTATACAGAGAATTCTTATAAAAATAAATTCATAAAATAACACAAAACATAGAAAATAGGCATTTTGAGTAATACCAATGAAAAATACATGTAAGAATTAGCCTGGAGTTCATTCATACTTCTCCCATCCATTGCTAGACCAGTACTTCATTCTTTATATTGATTTTTTTTTAACTTTTCTTACCTTGAATTATAAGTAGAACTAGGTATTCCACATGTGCTATCTCATAATTGTTATGTATGCTAAAAGTAATTCATAAATCACAACACCCATTAATTATATGGACAACTGTTCAATTTAAATAGTATTGAAAAGTGTTTCTCAACCTTGGCAAAATTAAGATGGATGGACTTCAACTCCCAGAATTCCCCAGCTAGTCAGAAATAATATCTGTTTCTTGGACAGAATTAATTATGTTTAACACATATCGTTAGAGAGCCAGTTTGAAGTGGTTAAAGCAGCAGGCTACAAACCTGGAGACTTCTAGTCATTTCTTAGGCACAAAGCCAGCTGGGTGACCTTTGGCCATTCCCCCCCCCCTCCATTGGGAAGGAAGCAATGCCAAAACGTTTCTGATAAGTGAGAAAACTGCAAGAATTTGTCTAGGCAGTTGCCTGGCATTAACACTGACTCAAAGGCACAAAAAAGAAAAAAATTGCATACCATACAATATTTCTGCTTGATCAGGTTCTAAATTTAGAAATTGTGTAGTCACAATTTAGATTTATGGGGACATGAGCAGATGTGAGCTCTTTGAACACTCTTATACTGAATATAACTGCCACATGTAATGAATTTGATTTATCATGAAATAAGAAACACAGTATGATTATAATTTACTAAGTTAATGCTATTTTTAAATGCTATGATATTTTCATAAGAAAGTCAGGCAAGACAGACTTAGATCTATTACAGTAGGACATGCTATATATAATAGATATTTCCTATCTTTTTCTTCCATAATTTTTCCCCCTTTTAGCACTCGCCCCAAACTCGAGGTTGATCTAGATGACTTTGTAAAAATTACATGCTATATAAAGAGACATACTTGATCCTGTATAGTACTATAAAAAAGCTAGGTTGTTTGCTTAGTCAAAGTTAATGTGAAATAGTGATTAAGGCATTGGACTACAACAGGAGGATCCAAATTCAAGTCCGCTGTCAGTTTTAAAAACACACTGACTTTGGGCCGATCATTATCCTACAACATTGCTACATGGGGACAAATGAAAGAAATTCCTTAAGATTCCCTGATGTGCCATGAGCTTTATTTTCCTAAAATAAAGAATCCATCCATTTGAGAGAGCCAGTTTGGCCCGGTGATTAAGGCACCAGGCTAGAAACAGGGAGACCATGAATTCTAGTCCTGCCTTAGCTATAAAAGCTAGCTGGGGGACTTTGAGACAGTCCAATTCACCTCACAGGGTGGTGGTTACAGGAAAAGGAAGAGGAAGGTGTGTTGGATATGAGGGATACAAATAAATAAATAAATAAATAAATTGTGGGCCCTTGTTCTTTATTAGTAGATTGCTGAAGAGTCTAATCCTTTCTGCGCACTCAATCTCTCATGTCTGTGCCTAATTTCTACAATCCTTTTACAGCCTGAATTAATTTAATATTTCGTACTTTCTAGACACATTCCCTAACTCAGCGAAGAGCTGTGCAGGGTCGGAGGAAACGATTTGATTTATTACTAGCTGAGCACAAAAGCAAAACCAGGGAAAAAGAATTACTCCGCCATTTGGATCATCATCAGCAGATGCCCCTTCTCAGGGAACCACATCCCTCACCTTCAAGGACTTCCCAGGAGCTGCACCAAAATCCTCATGGAGTTATTCCTACAGAATCAAAGCCTTTAGTACCTAATAAACCCAAACCTCACACCCCCAGTCTTCCAAGGTAAGTGTCCTGAACAGGTTGGGATGAGTGTCCTGTGACTTCCCCCACAAAAATACCGTCCCAGTGGTGTGTGGATGGTACCTCGTGAGGATGGGTGCCTTGTCCTGAATAAATTCTATAAATTAGTGATGTGCTGAATTATTTCCATACAAATCGTTTGCCACTTTTACCATCGGTTCTCTTCAGTCAGTGACACTACTACATGCTTTTGTGTGGCACTTGCCTAGATACTTGGTATTACCTTCACTTCTACAATTAGCACAATAATAAATTAACAACGATAAATGATAATATGTTTTCAAGCTAATGATACTGGCCAATCAACTGTAAGCAAAGGCTGCACACCTACCCCATCTAGAGCTTCTGAAAGAAAGATGCATAAAATATAGTGAGGGATGTAAAAACAAAAATATTTCTCTGATCTTCCTGGTTCTTTCTTTTTGCTGTGTCTGTAATAGTTGATCCTTTTAGTTTTTCTATGATGCACAAGTAATTTCACAGTTGGCTTGAATATGCTTGTGAGATGGGAGTATGGAAGTAGACTCCCATTACTTTTACACTATAAACAATTGGCCTTGTGTAAAAATAAATTACTGGAAAAACCATTGAGCCACAATAACTATCCCTGACCTTTATTGTTCAGAGCAAGGTGTTATTCTGCCATGATTTTTCATCACTGCTGTTTTATTCTTACTTTGCTATTAGTAGTTAGTCTCATAGTGACTGTAATGGCCAACACGGTCATATTAAGTTCATGACCCTTACTATAATCTAGGAATCCTAGAATTGTAGAGTTGGAAAGGACCACAAGGATCATCTAGTTCAACCCTTGAATAATTAATTAAAGCATCCAGGAGAGATAGCTCTTCTCCTGCCTAAAATCCCCAAAGATGAATGGAAAAACCCATGGGTAGACTGCTTCGTTGTTGCTCAGATCTTACGATTAGATCTACCAGATCTACATTGCCTTAAAGTCACATGGTTTGTTTTTTTTTAAAAAAAAACAACTCCTGGCCACTGCCTGGACAAGTCACTACAGCTTTCTTGCAGACAGGGTTTTAGAAGTGGTTTGTCATTGTTGCTTTATGGAGTTGAGGACGAGTGATTGGTCCAAGGTCACTCCGCTGATTTTATTCCTAAGGCAGGACTAGAACTTAGAGTTTCTAGCCTGGTGCCTTAACCGTTACAGCAAACTGATTCTCAGGCAATTTTCCAAAGCGCCAGAAGGCAAGATAACGAAAGAACGGATGTAAACTAATTCAAGGAGAGAAAGGACCTAGAACTAAGGAAAAAATTCCTAACGGCGAGAACAATTAACCGGTGGAACAGCTTGCCTTCGGAGGCTGTGAATGCTCCACCACTTTTAAGACAAGTCTGGACAGCTGCTTCTCTGGAATGTTATAGGATTTCCTGCTAACGGGGCTGGACTAGAAGACCTCCAGGATCTCTTCCAACTCTGTTATTCTGTTGTTACGTTAATGCCTTCATCTCTTTTTTTTTCTCCTGGCATTTATATTGGATTAGTGTATCATTTCACTGGGCCTTTCAATTTCATTTTGTATTCATAAAACCTCAGTATGGCAATTATTTTATGTATAAGTTTGCAAAGGAGTTTGCAAATGTTCCGATGGACTCTCTGGTACTGATGTTGTGCAAGCTTGCAAGTATCGTTTTCTAGTATTACCTTTATTCAACAATTCTTCTTGTCTGAAGGCCTCCAGGCTGTCCTGGGCAGCACAGTGGGAATGCCCCCAGTGAGTCGCCCTCACTCCATGAATCTCCACATGCTCCCTTGCCTGCAGCTGAGCCAACATCTCGGTTATCCAGTGATGAGGGAGAATGTGATGAAAAAGAAGAGCCTGTTGAAAAACTGGATTGTCTTTACTCGGATCATCATCCTCAAGCGGCTGCTGTATGTTCCAGTCAATACTTTCCTGTCTTATATTTAAAAGCTGTCTTATTAGTTGCCTTGTTGGAGGTGGTGGAAATGCATATAAGGCTTTGCTGCAGATGACAGATACTGGAGTCAGTCGTGATTGGTGGAATACGCATTAGATTATTCTGGGGTTTAATCAATTATTATGATGGCAAAATAGAAGAAGGTCTTCACTGGAGATCCAGTGTTCTAAAACAGTGTTTTTCAACCTTGGCCACTTGAAGGTGAGCGGACTTCAGCTTTCGTAATTCCTCAGCCTCCGATGCTGTCTGGGGAATTCTGGGAGTTAGTTGAAGTCCACATAGCTTCAAGTGGCCAAGGTTGAGAAAGAAGACTTACTACATAAGAAATCCTATGAGCTGTGAGTTGAGGTGGCGCACATCTAAGATCCTCTAGGTGGATGTTTATTTGTAACTTAATTGCAGGTATTAAGTTTCATTTTGACTTGATTTTATTTGCTAAAGCATTGTTTGTTGGTTAAATACACCTTGCCGTTAGTAAAATAAAAATGCTATTCTTGTTCTCCTTGACTTCCCAGTTTTGCACATTTGGTAGTCGACAAATCGGAAGAGGTTACTACGTGTTTGATAAGCGGTGGAACCATATCCGATGTGCACTTAATGTCATGGTGGACAAACATCTTAATTCACAGATGTGGAAGTGAGTTGACACTAAAGAGTCTCTCATGTATTTCACTGTTAATGTTTTTTTTATTTGCATGCAAAGACCAAAGAAGTGAAAAAAGTTTTCTCAGCCTTAATAGCAATTTCTAAATAAGTAGAAATTATTTTTCTGGAACTGGGATGAATATTATGATAATTTCAAAGAACAACAGATGTTAAACGTATAGAATGTCCGGTGGGAAATAGCAAGAAATTCCCTTTAAAATACTGCTACAGACTTTGATCATTTCTTGGAAATTAAACTAGTTTTGGAGGCGAAAGAGAAAAGGCTACAGAGACAAAACAATTGAGTCCTCTTTGATTAAAATTTTGTTTAGATATTCACTGTTTCATTTGCAGCATAAAAGTTATCTTATTCATCTTTACAGGTACTGGATAGCAGGAAGCATACTATAGTAGTTGTCAGATGGCAGATCTAACATGTAGCCCTCTTAATATAGAAATTCTACGGCCCAAGAGCCTAGAATTATTTCTCTGCCTTCTCTTTTGATTCACCCAAGTGTACAGTTTTCCTATAGCAACTCTTTCCCAGAGTCCACCAGGCTTAAATCGAGAAAAAAAATGAACCTTCCTTCCCTTTATTCAAAATTCAGCGCCTGGTTTTTTTTAAAGCAAGCGTCTATCCTAAGAAGAAAAAAAAACTTAATGAATTTAGGTTTAAAGTATTTTTTTCAGAGTTCTAGTTTACACCCACATGTGCCTGCAGATGGAAGTTGGGTTATGCAAGCGTCTTCGCTGTGTCTTCTGAGTCATGTTCAGTTGACCTTTGAAAACAGGCAAAATAATGTGGTCTTTGAAGCGTATCCTTTGATTTTTCTTTTTTCTGCTCTCCAGGAAGATTCCTCCCGCGACAAGCAACTCAGCATCCATCCGTGCTCCCCACCGGACAAGTGCCACGCCCGCGTCACAGTACGGTGCCAGCACGGCCAGTTCCGCGTTCCCCACCACCGCCGTGTCCCCTCCAGTGCTCGTGTCTCCCTCTTGTTTATCTCTTAGTGGCAAATCAGTACCTTCCCACGGGACGACGCTCAATGCCAACCCTGCTAGTTTTGGTGCCGCAGAACCCGCCTGCAGTATGCAATCGAGACAAGGGTCTACATCCCTTTCAACACCTCCAGTGCTTTCCTCCATACCTTCACCTCTGTCCAGCAAACCTCAGAAATTTAAATCCAGCAAGTCTTTTAAGCCCAAGGAAATTTCTGCTAGCAGCGCCAACTGTAACAGTAACAGTAACAGTAGCAACAGCGGCAGCGGCAGCTCAGGAAAGAAGCGTAAGAACAGTTCCGCGCTGCCGGCAGCTTCTTCTCATTCCACGGAGCCCTTTAGGAAAAACTGCGTCGTGAACTCTGGAAACGCCGGGGTTTCGTTTCACTCGCCTGCGATGTCTTCGTCCCACAGCGTTGGCCTCAACTGCGTGACGAGTAGAGCGAGCTCGCTTAGCCTCAAGCACGACCAATCAGGGAGGGGGCCTCCGACCGGGAGCCCCGCAGAATCGATAAAACGAATGAGCGTGATGGTGAACAGCGGCGATTCTACCCTCTCGCTGGGACCGTTCATTCACCAGTCCAGCGAGCTGACGGTAAACTCGCACGGCGGGTTTTCGCACTCACATCCTTCCCTCGATAAACTCATAGGAAAAAAAAGGAAGGGCGGCCCTGGTTCAAGTAGCCTCAGCAGCAGCAGCAGCAGCAGCAGCAGCAAAGCAAGCAAGATTGCCAAATTGCCACCGGTGAACAACCTTCACACAAAACACACCGGTGCAATCCCAGGGACACAAGGATTGATGAACAATTCTATTCTTCATCAGGTATGAAATCTTAACTTGGGTCCGACTTAACGACAGGCAGATGCATCGTGGTGCCGTTCTAAAACATGGCTTCTATCTGAAAGCAGAAAGCTTAATTT
>JANHFL010003444.1:120166-130592 GCA_032468155.1 Oxyrhabdium leporinum | reverse complement strand
ACTCCCAGAATTCCTCACCCAGCAAAGCTGGCTGAGGAATTCTGGGAGTTAAAGTCCACAGGTCTTAAAGTTGCTAAGGTTGGAGACCCCTGATCTAGGTAATCTCAGCTCCCATGATCAGGTGGGTTAGTCTCACACAAATCCCTTTCTCTAACAAGTAAGTTTTCTTTAGAGCAGGGCTGTCAAACCCGTGGCCGAGTTTCTTAGAAAGTAAACACTATAAAACGATGAAATAAATACATAGCCTAGGAGATATTAAAAATAATATCTAAAACCAGTATCCCAGTCAAAATCTAACGTGGTTTTGAAAAATAATAATAATAATAATCCAATAGTATTTAAATAAAGGCAGTCATCTGCTATTTTCTAAAGGCCATAGTTGAAGCAGAAGCCAATCACCTCTTTGTAAGATGAGTTTCAATTTGGGTTATGGGAAACTTCTCAGTTTTCTAAAAGAATGACTTTTGAGCTTGAGTTTCACATGCCCACCCACCCCGTTTAGCAAAGGGGGGAAAAAAAGCCATGATACGTCACGGGACGATGCCGTGACATCGTGAGTTTGACACCCCTGCTCTTAAGATACTAGATTAGAAGTAGTATCTTCTGACTCAGAGCCCCTCAGGGCTATGGTTAATACTGAAAGATTATTCACCCTTTGCAACCTTCTCTACATGGTAACATGATTCTAATAGCACTTTTTCATTTTATACAGCAGTGAAAAACTTCCCTTCAATGAACACAAAACACAGATCAAATCACCACAGCCATTATGTCTTTACAGCGGCCCTTTCAAACTCAAAAGTCAGTGGAAAACTATTCTTTTAGAAAACTGAGATGTTTCCCATAACCCAAATTGAAGCTCGTCTTACAAAGAGGTGATTGGCTTCTGCTTCAACTATGGCCTTTAGGAAATAACAGATGACTGCCTTTATTTAAATGCTATTGGATGATTATTATTATTACTTTTCAAAACCACATTAGATTTTGACTGGGATACTGGTTTTAGATATTATTTTTAATATCTCCTAGGCTATGTATGTATTTCATTGTTTTATAGCATTTACTTTCTAACATGTTTAGAAAATAGTTAATGCAGGGATGCATGATTTGGGGCCAACTGCTTGGGATTTTTCTTTTTTGCCCCCAAATTAAGGAAAACCACTTTATTCCCACTCATAAAGCATAACTCCCCCCACCCCCCATAAGCTTTCTGCAGTTGGGAAGCAAAGCCTGGGTAGATCTATCAAGCGCTACTCACCACTGAGTGAAATAGAAATTTAAATAATTCACTGGAGACCTTAAAAAGAAGTTTCCTCTTCTTAAATCTAACTGGCCACAATGAGCATAGACTCAACTAGCTTTCATAAAGATACTTTTCAAAATCTCCTAAACATTCCTAGGTTACCCTCTCCTCTGGCTGAGGCCCAATCCTTACTTTTAATTTTGGTTTTTTTTTTCATGGTCGTGTTCCATTATCATAACCAATGGCACTATATTTATTTATCACATGTTGGAACTTCTTGTTCCTGGCCTCCATGAAAACGTACATCACATGAAGAAATGTCCTGCCATCAAAAATGGAACAGGTTTTTCTTCTCTTCTATAACTTAATCATTCAGCCTTCTGGCACTTAGGGACTGAACGGCTCCATCAATCACCTTGGACAGAATCCAAGCACTGAAAGTAACCGTGGCATCTTTCATTAGGAACCTCTTCAACTAAATTACATTAAACCTAACTATTCAGAATGTTAAAAGAAATGGATCTGCTATCTTCCATTTCAATGTGGATGTGTCACAAAATGCAGATTTGAATATTTTTAAATGATACTTACTGATCTATGAACTCTACGCAGACTCCAAAAGCATCTGCCATGTAACCAAGTGTGAGTGACCGATAAGATTCTAGAAGCTGACTGTAGGCGTGGATTCTCATTTCCCGAACATAGTAACGATAATGTGGTGCAAACAGCCAATCTTTCTTCATCTCTTGTTCTACGCTGGCTGAAATGGAGAGACCGCATGTAAAGGTGGCAATGGTTTACAGAAGTAGTTGCCTGTCACAGCCCCACTGGAGCCAGTTCAGGAGAGGAGCAGTCGGAACTGGGACCGTCCGACAGGAATGGCACGGCTCTCTTGGCATGCTCGGAGTGGCCAGGGGCTGAGGATGATGCTGTCCCAGGCCCCTCAGGCATTGGGGTAGGTGGCCGACTAGATGGAGAGCTACCTGCCTGCACAGACACAGGAGAGGATCGGCTGCTGACAGGCAGCAGTTGCTGATAGGCAGCAGTTCTCCTCTGAGAAGGAACAGCTGCCTACTCCACTCAATCCAAGGGCATGAAGACCAGAGCGTAGGCATGCCCCAAAAAGGAATGCAAGGCTACTCGGGAGGAGGAAGCCCTACCCCTCCTCACAAGGAACACCTGGAGGGGAGTAACTTAAGGAGAAGTCATAGGGAGTTAGTCTTTGCCAAGAACAATTGTTTGCTTTGGCTTCCGCTCAGGCCTGTTGCTGTTTTGCCTTGCTTTGCTTCGAAGATTGCGCTTCGCCTTTTGTTTGGGACCTGGATCTTCTCTTGCTGACTGCTTTCGGCCTCTGCTTTGCTGTGCCCTCGGAACTGCTTCTTGCCTTGAATCTTTTCTTTGCCCCGAGGACTGTCATTGTCTTGTGCCTAGACTGGACTTGGAACGCTGGATCTTGCCCTGTGAATGTGCTCTTACTTCATTTGTACTACAGGGGCTGTTGTTTGGGGGGGGACTGAGGGTGGCTGCCTTCAAGGCAGCATTGGGAGTAGAGCCTTACCGGTCGCTGGAGGGCTGTTTGCTGGACCATTTGTTGAGATAAATAAAGGATTCTCTACAGGCCTGCCTTGCCTTGACCACGTGGCCCTCAAATGTAACCCCCCCAAGGATCATTTTGCATAGGAGAAGTGCATCTTTGCATGCTCAGACTGAAGGTTAGTAATATAACACCTGCAACGTCACTGGTGCCTGCTGACCTTTAAACTTTTAGAAAATATTAAATGATTTAAAAAAAAAAAAACACCACCCCACAATGATTTCTCTATTGTTGCATGAGATCCGGGACACATTGTAGCTGTTTGAATTTTCTAGATAAAACTTCCTGAAAAGTCTGCTGTCCTCTGATTTTTCAAAAGGATGCATCTATAGCGGATACAGAAAGTCTACACACCCCTGTTAAAACACCAGGTTTTTTTGAGATGGAAAAAAAATCAATTCCCCCCCGCCCCCACTTTAATATAACATAAAAACTCTACCATTCATTAAATTGAAAAACAAATAGAAATATTTTAGGGGGGGGGAGAATAAAAATCTTACAAAAACGTGGTTGTGTGCACACGTATTCTTTTATAAGCAGGGATGTGGTTGTGCTCAGAATTAACCAATTACTGTCAAACTGATGCTAAATAATAGTACTCACCTTAACACACATCAGTTAAAGTGACTCTGATCAAGCCCTATATAAAGTTCAGCTGGTCTAGTCGGATTTTTCTGATATTTACCAAGTTGCCTCTTACAGCAAAAGCCATGGTCTGCAAAGAGCTTACAAAGCATTAAGGGGATGGTGTTGTTGGGATGTCAGGAGAAGGGTACAAAATAATTTCCAAGGCATTGGATATATCATGGAATACAGTGAAGACGGTCAGCAATAAGTGCAGAAAATATGGGACAAAAGCCACATTACAAAAGAACTGGATGCGCCCCCCTCCTCAAAAAGAAAAGAAGAAGAAGAAGAAAGAAGAAAACTGGTCCAAGAGGCTGCCAAGAGGCCTACAGCAACATTAAAGGAGCTGCAGGAATTTCTGGCAAGTACTGGTTGTGTACTACATGTGACAACAATCTCTTGTGTTCTTCATATATCTGGACTATGGGGTAGGGTGGCAAAACAGACGCCTTTTCATACGAAGAAAAACATCCAAGCCCAGTTACATTTCACATCAAGTCATGCATGTGGGGAAAATGCGCTACGGTCTGACAAGACCAAGGTTGAACTTCTTGGCCATAATTCCAAAAAGTATGTTTGACCCAAAAACAATATGGTGTATCATCAAAAGTACACCACGCCCATAGTGACACAGGGTGGTAGCAGTATTATGCTTTGGGGCTGCTTTTCTTCAGCTGGAACTAGGGCCTTAGACAAGGGGGGGGGGAATTACAAATAATTCCAAATATCAGTTTTAACAATACCTCCAGGCCTCAGCTAAAATGCTAAAGATGAAGAGGAATTTCACCTTTCAACATAATGACCCAAAGCACTTGATCTGATTTTTTTTTCCCCATCTCAAAAACCTGGCATTTTAACAGGGGAGTGTAGGCCTTCGATACCCACTGCATATCTATTCTAGAAGTACCCCCCCCATCTGAAAAATGATGTCAAATCTCACTTGCATTACTCCCATTCTGCTGAACTCCTGCCATCTTTGTTTGCCCTGCCTATTGGCCTGTAAAGCTGAGGGTGGCCACATCTGCAAACAGCTTCCATTTATTTTTGTAAGGGACTTCACATTCACTTCTGCCACTCACCCACAACTGAGAATGCTTCACGCAGTTTTGGACCACCGGCCTTCAAAGATGAGACACGAGCATCAGAGCAATGCAACCTGTTACTCGATAGCATTAAGGATTCACCCCTTTAGGAATTCACGGAAAAACAAAAAGCTAAACCATTTCTTACCCAACGACTGGAAGAAAACTGAATACCGACATTCATAGAGGGAAAAAAGATATTGCCGCACTTTGGGTAAACTGTGCAGCACTTCCAGAATCTCAGCTCCTTTGATAACCTAAAGTAGGTCAAAGAAGAAAAAAAAGGAGTAGAAATCAGAGCCACAAGGAAACGCAGGCTCCAGGGCTTCTCTACACTACTAAACAGTTTGCCTTACCTTCTCTCTCAGATCCGGCCTTTCTAATGCGATCATGCTGACATAAACTGTGTAGGTTACAAAGGTTTTGTAATCCATAAGTTCGTAAGATGTAAATGTCGAAACAGTATCCAGGAAAAGTTCGGCTGCTTGCTTGAAGTCCCGAATGGCCACACAGTAAAGGCCTTGGTAGACCTTCAGCCGATTCCGCCGATCCCAGTCTCCTCCTTCTTCTATAAGACTTTCAGAGAAAAGAGAAATATACCTTTTAACAATCAGCGTCACCTTTGGGACAACCGTGACCTGGATGACTGAGAATCTCTACAGACATCTGAAATACAGCAAAGTTAATCCCCGACTTGTGACAGTTCATTTAACGTCCAAAGTTACAATGGTACTGAAAAAAAGGTGACTGGTGAGTGGTTTTCCCACCATTGCAGCATTCCCCATGATCACCTGATCAAAATTCAGAGGCTTGGCAACTGACTCATATTTATGATGGTGTTGAAGGGTCTTTGGGGGGGGGGGGTATCACGTGAACACCTTTTGCAGCCATCTAAGAAGCCAGGTCAACAGGGAAGCCAGATTCACTTAACAACCTCATTACTAACTTAACTGTACCGATTCACTTAACAAATGTGGCAAGAAAGGTAATAAAACGGGGCAAAACTCATTTAGCAATGGAAATTTGGGGCTCCATTGTGGTTTTTTTCAGTGCCGTTGTAAGTTTGAATGGTCACTAAATGAACTGTTGTAAGTTGAGGACTACCAGTAAATAGACAAATCACAAATACAATTCTGCTGCACAAGAAATGATACCTATCTAATCTCTGTGTTCCGGCACATAACTGTTTTGCTTCTGCTCAGAGTGAAGGTACACATTCATTCAGTAACAGGTTCCCAGCTGAAACACTTCTTTCTACAGGCTGCGCACCTGGGCTTTTAGCAAAGGGAATAAAGCAACCTATTTCTGCTTCACCTGCCAACCAAAGGACAACTATATAAGCTATACTGGCCCGTCACACAAGCCATCAGTGTTAAAAGTAGTTTTTCAAAGCCGTTTCCAGAATAAAAATAGTCCTTAATTTACAACCAATTGCTTAGTGACTGAAGTTACAACAGACACTCCCCCCCTCCCCCCCAAAAAGGGGAATAACCTGGATTCAAAATTCTGGAGTCCGCTGCCACCTCATCCCGTCACATGATCACATTTTGGACACTCAGCAACCAGTGTGCATTTATGGCCTTTTGCAGTATCCCATGGCCACATGACCTCGATTGACATCCCCCCCCCAAAAAAAACCCTACTGTCTACTTCTGGTTTCCAGCAAAAAAAAATGGTTTATAGTGAACAATGGGTTCGCTTAATGCCTGCGGTGTTCACTTAACAACTGTTGCAAAAACAAAAAAAAAGTCATAAAATTGGAGGAGATCATGTGGTGACCTGCATTATGATCATCACAAATGATGACCAAAATTTTGGGCTCAATTATGATCGTTAAGTCAAAGACGACCTGTAGGAAAAAAATGGGGTAAAAGCATTATTAATGCAAAAGTATCACTGTCCGAAGAGTAGAACAGTTTATGAATATTTTAAAATAACCTAATTACGTATGAGCAACTTGTATATGTCTGCTAGCCGTTATATTATGTTCAATTAAAAATGAGCAAAATATAACAAACCCATAAAATAGCATTCCTCAGAAACAAAGTGTATTTCAGTTTTTAAAAGTAAAGCTACCCTTCCTAATCATCACATACTAGATTTCAGTTTTCCCCCTAATCTAGATTTTTAAATACGATTGCATTTTCCAGCTTTTCTGACATTTTTCATTGATTTAACATTTCTGAATGTCAGCCTTTGGGTGACACAAAGTCCCATTCACTTGCAATCATACTACCGGACGTTTATGTTGAAATGCCCTAGATAAGTTTCTCCAGATTCTCTCATTCTAGCAGGAAAGGTACCTTTTGGCCTTTTCAGTGTTCCGTGTAATGAGGTCATTGTCCATATAAAACAATCCAATTCGCAGCAAGTAGAAGACAATATCCAGACGATGTCCTAGAGCAACAGTTTTGTCATAAGTCTTCCGAAAGGCAGTTAGAGCAGCTTCCTAAAGAAAACACGGTCAGGACAGACAAGATAGATGTGCATGACCACATACAGCAATAGCACATAGACTTATATACCGCTTCACAGTGCTTTTATAGCCCTCTCTAAGCAGTTTACAGAGTCAGCAGATTGCCCCCAACAATCTGGCTCCTCATTTTACCGACCTCAGAAGGATGGAAAGCTTAGTCAACCTGGAGTCGGTGAGAATCGAACTGCTGGCCGTGTGCAGAGTCAGCCTGCAATACTGCATTTTAACCACTGCGCCACCACGGCTCAAATACAACTTGCCCTTGGGATATCAAACATGTTTTATACTACTGCAGAGGTATCAGTCACTGCTTTAACTGTAATTAATCAACACTATCACCTTAAACTAAACTAAAAAGAACGACTTTCCAATTCAATCTTTATGCTTATGTTTTGAGTAAAGGTCAGACTTCCGGTACTTCATTTCACTAGAATTATCCCCCATCAATTTCAGAAAACCCAAGGGAAGGTACAGAGTTACACAACAAAAATTATTACCTGTTGCCCTTAATTCTAAAATCAGGCAAAAATTTCCTTTTCTAGAGCGTACAGTAACAGAGCAACAGGCAAGCAGAGTGGACTTGAAAGTTAAGAAGCTTCAGTGGCTAGGACAAGAAAACAAGTGGGTTTTGAGCCCCGTCCAAAGTCAAGTGCCAGCTTCGTATGCCAACTAGACTGTGATCCAGGAACTGTGGCATCCACTTCTGCAACCCCGGACACATCACACAATTACAGAATAGGAAGAACTACTTAGGCCACAGAGTGCAATCCCTTCCTCAGTGCAGAAATCCAGCTTAAAGCACCCCAGACAGATCATTCTCTTTCCATTCGTTTCCCATTGAAATAGCATTAACAGTCTCTCTTTCTTCACCCACAGAAATGAGGATAAAAAAAAACAGACAGAAAAAAATCTATACATAGCTATCATTAAGCTTTATATATTACTGCATTTCCACCTTGCTCGATACCAGAAGGTCTCCAAATTCTTCCAAATCTGATGTTTAAAATAAGAATCTAGTTAAAATGAAGAAAATATATATGTATTTTGGCCCTAGTTAGCTAAAATATCAATATTAGGTTAGCAGCCAATCCCCCACACAAGAGTGTTAACAACTGTTTTCTCTGAAGCAAAGCTCTTGGCAAAGAGGTAGGGAATCTATAGCCTTTCAGAATAACTCAGCAATCCAGTGAGAATCTGTGGAAAGATATTTCTGACACACATTTTCATTGAGCTTCCTATATAAACCAAAGGCCTTTTTATTGTGTTTTTATAGCATATTGTTGTCACCCCCGTATATAATAGCAGCTTCTGAAAGCATTAAAAACAAGTTGTTTGATGTTAGATATAGCCAGACTGGATGGGGTCCCCAGATACTAATAAGTAATACTAACAAATTGTAATTTTTTTAATGTGGCTAAAGAAAATCATGAAACTTGGTTTGGAGACTAATCCTACTAACTTCATTTTAATTAAATGCAAAACAAATCAAATGTAGGTTTTGTTCTAGTCTACTTGTTTTTGGAATGTGGCCCAAGCATAGCATTCAAAAGCCTGTGTGGCCCTCACTTTCAAGGCAGTTCATGCTTAATACTCGTTTTCAATATGGACATCACTAAAGGAAACTCCAGGTTTAAATCCTTCGGCAATTTGTGAAAACGTCCCTTACCTTGTCCCCAATTCGGCAGAGATACTCAGCTTTGGCCATCATGGCATCGCGGATTTCACTTTCTCCCAGGTTCTTCTCCGCATCTTCCAATTCATCCTCCAGGCGTTTCAACTCGTCCTCATTTGCTTTCTTCATCTTATTCAACAAATCTGTATCCACTGGCCAGTCAAGGGATTTGCAGAGGCTTTCATAATAGGGGGCCATATCTGAAAAAAGAATCACCAGAAACGATATGATAAAAATCGTATCTTCAATGAGTACTAGAGGAACCCAAAAACATAAAAGGAAATTAATTAAATAAACATTTTATCAGGCTATGGTTATCATAAAAGGACCAGTGAAAAGCCCCGATTAGATTGAAATGCTGCAAATCTTTGTTTAGGTGATTGCGACTGGAGACTCCATAGGCTTGCTTTTTCCAAATGAAAAAAAAGTACTCCCTGGAGGTACATCTAACAACTTAAAGTTTTTCTATTACATTTTACTGCATGTGTAAAGTAGGGAGGCACCCTCAAAAATTCAAAAGATTTCTTCTGAATAAATATGCAAAGTTTATGTCACATGCATGATATTTCTCAGAATAGACTTTTTATATCCAAGTGATCACATGCACAAGAGGACACTTCATGAAGGAGTCTCTGTGGATTTTACTCAGCTAGTCGTTGCCAACTGTAGGAGGCAGTGCTCATCTCCGTTTCAAGGCCATTGAGCCAGCTCTGTCCAAAGAAATTTCTGTGGTCATCCTTCCTACCGAAGTGGTACCTATTCGTCTACTCACATGTGCATGCTTTCAAAATGCTAGGTTGGCAGGAGCTGTGTGAGGATGGGAGCTCGCTCTGTCATGTGGCGCTTGGGTCTTGAACCCGGGCTGCCAGCTTTCAAGCCCAATATCTTCACTGCTGAGCCAGAGCGGTGCCCCAATTCATGAAGAAACTTAGCTAAATAATAATACTTAGAGCAAAGGAATAAATACACAATAGAGTTTCCTTAAGAGGGAAGTGTGGAACAGCATACAACTAAGACAGAAACCAATAATCTCAAAGATAACAGAGGAGATAATTATATGAACCACTTGCTGCAATATATAAATCTGAGCAACAGGCATTCAACAGTTATATAGAGAGTGAGGAAATTAATGTAATAAATAACCAGTGCTGATATATATATAGTGCCAAAAGCTAGTCAGAAGGGCGACTGACATATAAGCGTCCATAAATGTTCTTTTGCTTTGAAGAAAAACCATGAGGTGTGGAATAAAATTGGATCTAAAAGACAAAGGTAACATTCAAAATGATAACTGGAAATGTGTTGAAAACAAAATAACACATTTATGATAAACGCATTTGGGGGGCGGGGGGGAACCCAAGTGCTCAAGCATAGCGTGAGAGATCTACCTGCCCTGCTCCTTTCATTTGCAAAAAAATGGTCTGGGAATTACACACACCTGAATACAAGCCAAATACCTATCCACGGCGCGACATGGCCGCTAAAACAATCAATTACATTTCTTTAGCAGAAATATATTTTCCCAACCCTGGAAATCAGCCATTCTACTTTGGCCTGCACACACACACACACACACCCTCCAGTATCATATCCAGTTCTGAGCATTGCATTTGCAGAAAGACTCAGAGAATCCAAGCGCAGAGAAAAAAAAAATCAAGATTATGAGGGGGGGACCGGAAACCTAAGTCAGAAAAAGACTTGAGGCAACATGGAGGAAAAGCAGGGGGTGGGT
>JANHFL010003444.1:73481-84685 GCA_032468155.1 Oxyrhabdium leporinum | reverse complement strand
TTTGATGACTTGTGGACTTCAACTCCCAGAATTGCTGAGTTAGCCATGCTGAACCATGCTGGCTCAGGAATTCTGGGACTTGAAGTCCACAAGTCATAAAAAAAGGGCCATGGTTCCCCACCTCTGCATTAGTGAATCATTTTGTGGTTGGACCACAGATTGTGCATTTCAGGCTTTCATATGAACCTGAGAAGCAGAAAATGAGAGAAAGTATACGGCAATACCTATTGATGCCATCTTGTGCATGGCAGCATAATTAGATGAAGTTCCAAAGAGTTCAATGTGGAACATATTCCTAAGAAAGTCCATGTAGGTGTGCGTCTTTAAGCCTATAGATCAGGCTTCCTAGACTAAGTGAGGAGATGCCATATATATACAGGTAGTCTTGGCTGACAACCACTCATTCAGTGACCGTTCAAAATTACAACAGCACTGAAAAAGTGGCTTATGGTCATTTTTCACACTTATAGCCGTTGCAGCATCCCCGTGGTCACCTGGCCAAAATTCAGAGGGTTGGCAACTGACTCATATTGATGACGGTTGCAGTACCTTGGGGTCATGTGATCCCCTCTTGCGATCTTCTGACAAGCAAAGTCAATGGGGAAGCCAGATTCATTCAACAATCATGTTATTAGCAACTGCAGTGATTCATTAACACCTGCGGTAAGCAAGGCCGTAAAATGGGACAAAACTCACTTAACGCCTCTCTTGCTTAGCAAGGGGATTTTGGCGCTCAGTTGTGGTCAAAAGTCAAGGGCTACCCATCGGGGAGCATGACTGGATGGAATGTATATAGGTGTAACAAGGAGAGCTAAAAGAAACCAATTCCGGAGGACTGGGGTTTCTGAACTTCAGTAAAAATACATCCCAAGAGCGATGCCTGAAAAGGGGTAGTATGTGTCGACAAAGAAGGAACACACTGCACTCCGCAACTGATCATCTTGTGTTCCATATGTTGCAGCCTTCATTTCTTGACAATTTCACAGAGAAGCCTATGAAAAATACATTGCTTCATAATACACCAGTTGTCAGCTTGGCTCACAGCAAAACATAAAAACAATCCCTATGGCAGAAAGCTCCTAGTTAGTGATGGCGGAGAACATAAATTGGAGGAAAGTAATTAAGGGAAAGCATCCATAGAAAAAAAAGGAAGCAAGATCTTCAAAGCGTGGCTATTATCAGGCAATGAAGGGCCCCATTTCATTTCCTGTTCTTCATCCAAAAGTTGCCGGGTGGATGATGTTGTTACAGAAGGATAGCAATCTCTTTTGCTGTGTCTGTGGGGTGGCTGGAGGAGTCTTGCTTGTGATCCAGGAGGTACAGCATAGCTACCAAGACCAACAGCCATTCATAACCTGATCCTCCATGACTCTCCCTTTTTAAGACCATCTATATGAGTGACCACCCAACACGGAAGTTTAAAGGAGTATAAAAGTTTCCCCTGTCCAGTTGTGTCTGACTCTTGGGTGTGGTGCTCATCTCCATTTCCTAGCCCAGGGAGCCAGCATTGTCTGAAGACACTTCTGTGGTCATGTGGCCAGCATGACTATATGCCAAGGCACACAGAATGTTGTTACTTTCCCACTGAAGTGGTACCTATTGATCTATTCTGCAGTGCTGTTTAAAGAAGCGCTTCTTCTTACCATTTCTGAATTTTCTTGCTTTTAACTTTCATTGATGGCCCAAGATATCTATGGAGATTCTCAGTCATCCAGGTCATGGTTGTCCCAAAGGTGCTAAATTCCTTGAATGTCCAATCACACTTAGCCAATAAAGAATTCTGTTCTGTTCTGTTCTGTTCTGTTCTACTCTATTCTACTCTCCACTCCACTCCACTCCATTCCATTATTCTTTGTTTCTCCTTGAAGACATTTTGCTTCTCATCCAAGAAGCATCAGTCAGAACTGAAGAAGCTTCTTGGATGAAAAGGGAAACATCTTGAAGGAAAAACAAAGCCCAGTTGCCTCTTGAAAAAAAATCACCTTTGGGATGGCCCAAGATGTGTTACTGGGTGTCACAGATCAAAACTTTGCTCATGCTGTTGGTCTTCGTCTATTCTTGCATTACATCTTCCCTTATTCACCTTCACTCCAAATTAAAAATCTCCACAGCCTGGAGTTTTATCTTTCAAGGGAAGAGCTTGATCTGCCTAATGATTTTGGTAGCCTTCTCTGCCCATCTCCCAACTTTACACTATTCCCCCATCTGTTTTCTCTGCAGGGCTTTTATAAGAGAATTGTATTTGCGTAAAGCCAAGCTGACAAATGGTATTTTATAAAGCGATGTACTGGCGATTTATTTTCACTTGCATTCCTGATGTTATTTCCAAATGTGGAGATTACTTTTTCTTTTGATTTTCAGCAGCGTTCATACATTGGATTGACGTTTTCCTTTTATGACTTCGAGATTCTTTCTTGCCAGCTCAAGGGATAATTTCTGGCTTCATCCTTACTGACAGTCTGAAAAATACAAAGTACTTTTACTGCTTTTTTAAATAAAATCACACTGGCAGAATTAAAAGTGTTTGTGTGTAGGGTGTGTGTGTGTGTAGGGGTGTGTGTATTTGTGTCCTATCCATTCCAATGACAACTATCAATATGCAGATATGTACATTCAAATAAATGTTGTATCAAGAGAATTCATTTTTAAATTTGTCTCACAGTTTAGTTTTCTTCACTTTAATCTTAACAGGTGGCAATAAAGGTAATCCTCAACTTACAACCATTCATTTAGTGACCGCTCAAAGTTACAACGGCACTGAAAAAAGTAGCATGACCATTTTTCACACTGATGACCATTGCAGTATCTCCACGGTCATGTGATTTAAAAGCTTGAGAGCTGACTCACATTTATGACGGTCGCAGTGTCCCAGAGTCACCTTTTGTGACCTTCTGACAAGCAAAGTCAATGGGGAAACCAGTTTCACTTAACAACCCTGTCATTAATTTAAGAACTGCAATGATTCACTTCACAAATGTGGCGAGAAAAGTCATAAAAATGGGGCAAAACTCACTCAATCCATTTCTCACTTAGAAACTTAAATTTTGGGCTCAGTTGTGGTCACAAGTTGAGGACTACCTGCAGTTAGTTGACTTTTGCTGAACTTGAAAAAGCCAAGTATGGCTATCTTTGCCTTCTTTTGAGATGATGATGATGGCGATGAAGATGCATTGACCTCCCACTCTACTGTTTCCCACCCATGTAAAATCCAGGGAACTGAGTAATCTCAAAAACCATCTTGGAAGAAGGGATGCTCATGCTATGGGTCACTTCTCTATTATTACCAAGAAAAATACACAGACATATCCCTGAAATCAAGGTAAATTCAATAGAGACTTTCCTTGCCTTGAATTTGTTGTTCTCCCCTTAGAGGAAAAAGAAATCGAGCAACATCCATGGGTGGATATGAAAATGCAAGATCTATTTTTTCAGTTGGGTGGGGGGGAATGAATTACTGAGTAGGGAGTTGGTATTGTATAGGAAGGGCTCAGTGTAATGTATATACACAATGCTGGATAGAAGGGGCCTAACAGCTTGCTGTCCTTGCTCTTGGGCGAAGAATAAGGAACGTAATTCACATGCATCTGCTTGTTTCCTTGATCCCAAACCAGAAATGAATTTGGTAAGTAATAAAATATTCAAAACATATTTTACAAACCAAGACTGAGGGTTGTGTGTGAATGCAGCAATATTGCTTGTCTTATTATAGAAGCTTTTAAAATGGATAGAGAGAGGGAAAGGATGAGGTAGAATATAGGAATATCTCTGTTCTCTGTAGCTAGTAACTGGACAAAAGCCTCTCCATTATCACAGATTCCAAGTCAGCTTTCAAAGGAATTAAAAAGCTTTATCATTCTACAAATCTTTCTCATGTGCTGCTAATGACTTATGGATGAGCTACCCAGTACAAAGTCTTTTATTGTAGATACACTTTTAAAAATAGTAGGATCTAAAAGCCAAGAGCAGTAGCTACCCACTATGGTGTTTTGTTTCCAATATGATACTTCGATGTAATTATTTAATGCAATTTTTACTCCAAAGGGTCAAAGGGGCCTGAAATTAGTTTTACTTGGGTATCTGTAATTTCAGTAACTACAGAATACTGTACAAATATCAACAGTCATTAAAAAGCTCTGGCCACAGCAAGAAAAGGTTGAGTGATTTCCATCATAAAAATTGTGGAGAAAATCAATCCCTGCTTAGAAAAGGGAACAAATAAATTACAATTTCTTTTTCCTAAGCAAGTCTTTTTTCTGGAGACAGATTCCCTCCGGACCAGAATGTTGACTCTCCTGCAATGGATTGGATATTGTAGCTGTTGTTGGGAACTTTTGCTTTGTTTATGATGGTTTCCATTTAAATGTTTCACTGCTTTTTGTTGTGTTCTGAGCCTTGCTGGATTTCGTGGCATATCATCATTTTAGCCATTGTCTATCCACTGCAGGATGAAGGCCTCTTCCGCAGGCTTCCAACCAATACGGTCCTGAGCTTTCTTTTGCTAATTGGGCCTGCAATACTTGGTGATGCCATCAATCCATCTTATTTTACGTCTCTTTTGTGGACGCTTTTTATCAATGGGATCCATTCTATGACTGCCTTGGTCCACCTCCCATTAATTCTTCTTCTATGTGACCAGCCCATTTCCATTTAAATTCTTTTACTCTCTTGATAATATCATATACTTTCGTTTGTTCTCCAATCCAGGTGCAGATCTTTCTATCTTGTCTTGTAATGCCAAGCATGTATTTTTCCATGGCTCTTTGTGCCACTCTTAGCTTTTGAAATACATTGTGAGGTTAGTGTTCATGTTTCACTGGCATATGTTAGAGTAGGTAGCACACACTGATCGAAAACTGTTATCTTCAAGCATAAGGGGAGGTTGTTTTTGAAAATTATGCTTAGCTTGCTGAATGCCTGCCAACCACATTTAACATACCATTCAATTTCCTTTATTATATCACCTCCCATTGAGATCTGTTGGCCAAGATATATGTTGTGGTCTACTACATCTAGTTCTTCTCCAGATATAATTTGTTTTCTTTCTTTGGTGATTTTGTTAAAAACAGCCTGGCTCTTTTTCAGGTTTATTTTTAAGCCAAATAGTTTCCCTGCATTGTGCAGGTCTTGTAGCTCTTCTCGGTCTTGTGAGAACATAGGCATCTCAAGTATAGTTGTACATCTCTTTTATGATTTCGACTTTAAGATCATTAAGGCAAATTGTTGCTATTGTTTTTTCATATATTGATTGTAGTAAGTTTATGCAAGCAGTGTCTATGCCTTGGTTGAGCAATGTCTTCATTATTGCTTTCTGGAATACTGAGTCAAATGCCTTTTCATAGTCAATGAAAGCCATGCACAGAGGCATGGTGTACTCGTAGTGCCTTTCAATAACTTACTGAACAACCTGGATATGATCCATTGTCCTGTAGCCACTTCTGAACCCTTCCTGCTCCTTTGGCTGTGCATCATTTAATGTTCTCAATATTCTTTTTGCTATTATCTTAGTGAAAAACTTGTAGATGACTGAAAGAAGGCTTATTGGGTGATAGTTCTTTCAATCATCTTGGGTCCCTTTCTTGTGCATAAGAATCACTTCAGCATTTTTCCATGCATCGGGTAGTTTTTCTTCTTTAAGGCATCTCAAGTATTGTTTTGCTAGTATCTTGTGTAAACTGTGACCACCAGCTTTCAGCATTTCAACTGTAACACAATCATTTCCTGAAGCTTTGCCATTTTTCATTGATTGTATGGCACTTGATACTTTTTCCACTAGGATATCTGGCATTTCCTCTTTCATAGGTGTTGATACGTTTAAGTGATCTTGATCTTTATATAGCTCTGAATAGAATTTTCCAATTATTTCTAACATTTCCGGTCTTGTTCTACACACAGAGCCATCTTCCCATTTTAATGCAAAAGCCTTCTTTCTTGTATTTATAAGCTTACATTTTGATCTATTAATCTTTTTGTTTTATTCAATTGCCTTTTTCACAAGCTTCACGTTAAACTGACGTGTTTCTTCTTGGATATGTTTTCTTATGGTCTTAAGTTCAACATACTCCAGTTTATTAGTAAAACTTCCAGTATTCTTCATTGTCCATCATTTTTTCATTAAATCAATAGTTTCATCAGATATTTTTGACTATATAAAGTGTTCTTCCGGTGGTGCTATAGATGCAACAATTCAAGGATGTTTTTGACTATTTGTTCATTTTGGTGTGTAATGTTCATTTCTTCCAAATGTTGCAATAGAGTAAAGCGATTTGATAAATTAATCTCAAAATCACTGTTCTCTGCGGCATATGAATAATAAGTGCATAAATAAATGCATCCAAACTTTATTGTGGATTTAGGCTAGTATCAAATAAAATAACCATTATAAGCAGTGATAGACATCCATATATTTTAATCTGGGTATATCAAAATTACTCAGGCTTTTTCCTTAGAAGTCATCTTGCTACCACTCATCTTTACAAACAGCACACAAAATTTTGCAACCAATAGGTGATTTTAGAGTTTCAACTTGCTAACAGGGCATTTGTGAGAGCCAATTTGGTGTCATAGTTAAGGCATCAGGCTAGAAATCAGGAGACTGTAAGATCTAATCCTACCTTAGGCATGAAGGCAGCTGAGTGATTTTGGGCCACTCATTTTCTCTCAGCCCTAGGAAGGAAGCAATGGCAAAACATTCCTGAAAATCTTGCCAAGAAAACTGCAGGGATTTGTCCAGGCAGTGGCCAGGAATCAACTGGAAAGCACACACAAAAAGGCTGTTCATTTAAATAAAAGCCATTTGAATACTCAGGAAAAAAAGGTTGCTAACAATGAGGGATGACTGCTAAGCATTCCTTCCATGGAATAAAACAGAAAAAGAGGTATGCTCTTTTGAATGGACAATTTATTTACAGAGGAGAGGACTTGCATACCTAATTCAAATGAATCAGCCTGGTGACCTGATGGGATTTTTCCTTCTGTGATGGATTCCTGTGTGTCTGGGCAGTAATGCTTAAGTAGCACATAGCAATTTAATAACTTGCCAACACCATCCCCCTTTCCATGTGTTCCCATTAGTTGGACAGGGTCAAGTTACTGGTTCAGAAAATCAAATTCTGATTGGCACATTGGCAGGGATCATACCATCAGTTTTAGTTAACAGAATTCTTCTGCCTCATTGACTCTATTTGCAAAGTTATGTCCCTGAGTAGGAAGCACAACTAAAACCTTTAGCAATAAGCCGGATTCAATATCACCCTGGCATTAGGTGGTCAAGACAGTCATTAAAGCCAAATAGAGTGATGACGAAAGTGTATTTGTGTCATCCCAAACAATGACAGATACTTGTTGCCCTTTATCTTCATTTTAGTTAATGTTTTAGTTTATTACTTTTAGGGCTGAGACAGACCTCCAAAACCCATATAACCCAATAATATGAAACTATATAGGAAATGGGTTGGTTAACAATAGTCACTATTAACCTTTAGAAAGTTGAGGAAGATCATATTTTTTCCACTATACCTTCAAGAACAAGTGTTGTTCTATTTTTATTTTATTTTCTAATTAATGTAATTTAAATTATTTATTATTGCTAACTTCAATAATCCAATTTATGGCACTGCTTTTAATATTTCTTTTTATTGTGGAGTTTGAAGGATTTTCTTAAGTTCTGGTCAAGTGCCTTGAATCTATTAATTTAGTAACATGCTATGTTATATCGTAAATAAATTGATACATCAAATATTGTAGGCTTTGTTATAAAACTGGCTTATAAGAAAGTGCAAAGGAAAATTTTAAATATGAATTCCTGGAGGTTGTTTCCCCCACCCACTTAACCCTTTAAAACTTTCTTGTTAAAGAAATGTAATCTTTTCCTGCTATTATATATTTGATAGCACTGCTCTTTAACTTCTATTTTAGTATAATAATTAGCTTACAGGATAATTCCAAAAACACTGGGGAATTCTGAAAGCTTGGTATTTTGGCCAATCAGCCATCAATAAAGATAAACCACATTTACACACTATTTAGAAGAAATAATAAAAAGCTAAGAGGGAAACAAAAAGACCAGAATATATCTGGCACAGCAGCCTATCCCTAGATAAGCAGGAATTAAATCAAGACAAACATTCAAGCATAAAACAATACCTACATCAAGGAACTACCAACCAGAAAACCACATGACAACCAATACTGACACGGCAAGCTACCATATATAAACAGGGAGGAAACCCCACACTCACTACCACTGATGATGTTACCTAGCCAGCCAATGAAAATCCACACACACACAACCATGTTCAAACAGCACCCAGGCCTGCCTAGCTTACAGTATTCTTTACACTTATGATAAGAAACTTTGAAAATGATCTTCAGTATCATCATTTGTTCACATTGTCCTCTTCTATACAGTTGACTTGGATAGGATCAAATATCTCCAAAGATTAGCAGGCTAGACCCAGTGTATCCATACATAAATAAAGGCATCTCAGACTCTCAAAGCTACCAACAGCTAAGTGTCCATTAACATGAAAAGACCCCAAAAAAAGTAAAGTTGATTTTAAATGTTGGAGCATTACTATATAAGGCTTTGATTGTTTTGCACTGCTGTAGGTAATTAGCTGTGATGTTAAAGCTTTTTGTTTCTTGCTTTTTTTGCAATACAGCTCCTACACTAGCCGAGTCGTGTTTGGGAGTCATCTGCCAAGTCTAGCTGAGAGTCAGGTTACAGAAAAAATGTATACATATTTATGATTTATTGCCTACTTGGGTGTGAAGCTTGATAGGATGTGCTAATCACATGTTGTTGACAATATGCCAAATGACATAAACAAATCTGGGTTTAATTCTGAGGGCTTGCTACTCAAAATATAGGATCTTATCGAAGACCGCTGACTGAATTTCTCCAATCATGCAATTTTAATTATCTCTTGCCTGTGGCATTAGCAAACCATGATGTTGCATTTATGAGTTATTTAGACTTTTAGTTTTTGTGTTTCATAATACATTTCAATCTTATTTTATTAAATCAATAAAGGTTTTTTTGATACGATGCCAAATCCATTCTTGCTGCAACTTCATTAATAGTATATTGAGTTAAGAACAAAGTTTTCCAACTTCTGAATATGCCAGCAAACATGTTTGCTCTGGAACAATTCTGAACGGAACCAGCAGAGAACAATCACTAATAAAGAGTGAGACATGCCACACAGAGAGATCTTATGAAATGGAACTCCAGTTGCTTCTGTGCAATTCCTGTTTACAGAAATATGAAAAAAAACAGAGTGCAAAGATGAATAGAGATAACTAAATTCAATGCATCATCTTTCAGATGCACTGGAAACGGACACTTTTAAGAGCTATATAATCCCATCACATGTGGGGGCATCATATTCAGAAATTTTCGACTGGTTGGGCTGTCCTGAGAAATAAGACACACTTATTCAAGTCCTATTTACTCCACATGTATTTTCTTTACAGAACTGTTTTACAACACTGCAGATACGTCTCCCCTCTGAAGCAATCTCCAATAGTGGGTACAGTTGGGGGGGGGGAGAACCCTGACCAAAACTTGCCAAATTTTTATGTTTTGAAAAAGGTAATCTGGAGGTACGAGCATTCAAAACTTGCTCAAATGGCATTATTTTGTTCATTTATTTCTGATTTTGTTAGCATCAGTTGGAAGTGAGCAAAAATATTTTAGTGACTTACAAAGACAATTGCCCTTACTGAATGATTGGTTTATTATTAAAAGGCTTGGAATTACAAGAGATCATGATCTGATCTTTGGAATAAGGCCATGGGGTGACTTAATGAAGGAAGTTGGCTATATTTGATGCTACTTTTTGTTCCCTGTGGGTTCTGGAAAAAACAGCAGCATAAAATTTGCCACATGGATCAGTTTGAACAGTTGTAATCCAACAAATCTAGAAGGTAGCAGATTGGGGAAAACTGATTTTGTGGGTCCCACATAATCATTTCAAGAGACTACTCTTTAGCAAGTAGTTGGTAGACTGACAGAGGAACTCTCTCTCAGAATATCAACCATTTAAAAATATCAGCTTTTTCTCTCTATATCCAGCCATCCTAGACCACAGGTAATGTGAATACTAGGAATAAAAGCAGAAACACTATGACTGCGCATGTTTGGAATAAATCCCTTATCTTAGTGTCTCAGCACCATGTTTAATTGTTGATGCATTACATTGTAATTGCAGGCCTATTGAGCAAATAGGTAAGCTTGCAAGTCAGAGCATAAGGGATATCTCAACCTCTGGCTGTTTTGCTGGAAGGTTTGAAAAAGCAGGACTCTTTGGCTGTACCCGCTGCCTTCCAGAAGGTATTAGCATTAACTGTGCATTAGCTTTCTAGCAAGCTTTGAGATGGAATGTGTTGAAAGAACTGGACTCTCCCTTTTTACTCAGCATCCTTAATGGGCTTGAAGAGTACCAGGTTTAGGCTATGACTTGACTTGTGCAGGATGTACTCTGTTTCAAACTTCACCTGCAGAAGCCCCTCAATCAGTGGGTTTGTATCCGTGGTGAATTTGGAAAGATGCATAAACCCATAGATGATTTCTTGCTCCTGGTGTTATTCAGAATAGCTTTATTTAATGTGTCTTGCATACCTGAAATCATCCAATTGGATGCTAGAACAGAAGCAGGATAAGAATTGGCAGCAGGGACAACGCTATGCTTTTATAATTTTCTGCCAGTTCAAGGATCGAAAGCAGTTTAACTGAGCTTTGGACTTTCTGGATCTCTGAACTGCCTGTTTTTCTGTTTTTCATTCCCTTCTATGCAGTAGATATTTGTAGGCTGGAAGATAGACCTGTTTTTTTTGTTTTGCTTCTGACATTGGCAGAATTTCTTTTTTAAAAAAAATCATCTTCTAAAAACCAACCAAAAAATCTGGTTTGAGTTCACTAATGTGAGTAGCAGTATGATAGATAGCTGTTCATTACAACACCCAAGAATGAGATTAAATGGGAGGAGTTGTTAAACATTAGTCATCAATGATGTTATGAATAGCAGCATGTCCAGAAATGTATGTTAATGGTATTTAGACCAGAATAAAAATACAATCCATCAGTATATTTCTGTGTGTCAGTCATTCCATCTTAAGGAACATTAGAAATTTATTTTATTTATTTATTTATTTTTACATTTATATACCGCCCCATTCCGAAGACTCGGGGCGGTTTACAGCTT
>JANHFL010003444.1:49515-62417 GCA_032468155.1 Oxyrhabdium leporinum | reverse complement strand
CCCAAGTTCTGCCACTCCTTCCCCTCCATTATGGTTTTAAACTAAGCTTCTTTGTTTTGGTGGGTACTGTGACATTTGGTACTGAATGAGATGAAAATTGCAACAAGAGCAGTCTCTTCTAAGGGGAGCACTGATGCCAAATTTCAGACAGTAGATGCTGCAAAATATTCATCAGGAGTATTTTTGCTCTATTTTCCATGTGGTGGAACAGATTTTGGAGAGTTGAATGCACACACATAAACACAAGGACCGAAGAACAAGAATATTAAAAAAAAAATATCCTTCCTTGAAATTGCTTTTCTGTTTAAACTGTATCAGGTACAAAAAGATAAAAGCTTGCAACAGGAGAGGAATAAGGCATAACTCATACTCAGTGAGAAGGGCAAAGTGAGTGACAGAAGGCAAAATAAATTTGTAATAAAAATCGCAATGCAGCAACTGAAAATAGTTAACATTCAGCCTCGCAGGTCTGCTGAGAATGAGCGGCATCCAGCAAAATATATCTTTACAAACAAATTATACACCATACCCATAATTCTGGGACCATCAAATTCTCTGAACTGAAAGGATATCTTTCAATCAATCATCTCTCCAGGTCTCTGTGCCCTTCCTTCCACTGGGCACTATTGTACACAGGAAAACAAAACCAAAAAGAAAAAGAAGTGTGAGGTGCTTGCTGCTCTCTGAGCATGGGCATTTTCTTGCAGACGTTTCATTACCCAACTAGGTAACATCATCAGTGCTAGCACATAGTTCAACCCTGAGCTACAAATATTGTGTTTTTGAAAGAAATGAGATCTGGAGTTTTTAGGGATCGAAAGCTGAACTGGGTTGCCGACCCACCATATTTACTCATCCCAAAATATCTGCCCAACTTGTGCCACTTCCCATCTGGATTCAGGATTCATCAAAATCTGATGCTTTTTGACCTTTTCAATTAACTACGTAATAGGAAAAGTAATCTCACGCCTCGTTTTTAAATAATGTGCTGCGAATATGCAGGATGACAAATAGAAGAGCTTTTTTTTAAAAAGCAAATAAGAAATGTACGTCTAATAATCTTCTTGCTTGTGCTGGCTTTTCAGATGCTTTTTACAGCTTGTCTTCAGCAAAGCTGGTCTAAAATGTAGAGTGTCAAAGTAATCTTGAGAATCACCCAGAGAGGTGACTGTGACCTCAACTGTTTTGACGTACGAATGTTTAGCTAGCATTATGCTTCCAAAAGAACGATCGTTTAAATGTGGCAACAATAACGTTCCCGTTTCCTGTACGAAGGAAGTTATTAAAGAAAATGCCGTTCAGGGGCAAACCTTTGCCCATATTTGGGTCAGGCGAGTACACAGCTTGTGGGAAAAGAAAGATGCAAAACCAGGCCAGGTAACCACAAAGCAAAGTGTAGCAGGCTTGTTTAGTTCTATCATCCATTGTGTCAGAAGTAGTTAATCATAGATGAACAGCAAACATTAATAGTTTTCTCACGTCTGTGATGATGAATGTCTCACCCCTGTGAAAACAACAGTGTGGCTTAACCCCTTGTGTTCCAGCTTAGTATTGTCAGCCAGCCCTAACCTTTTTTTGCATTCAGGCATCTTCTCTGGCAACAATCAAAGGCAGACGCTTCAAGGCTAAGCTATTCTTCAGAAGTTTTCCTATAATTAAAATTTAAATGAGAAAGAGAGGGGGTGCCTCGAGAAGTGGTGTTGCTCTGCATGTGTCCCGTCCCCTGGCTGTCAGTTGCAGCCCCCCACTTCTCCCCCCCTCCTCCCACAAATGGTAAGGACATTTTCTGAGGCAAGGAGCTTCCTGGATTCTTGAAGCTTCCCATAGCATTGAGAATCCTTATTTACGGTACGATTGGACAGTCCAGTAACCCCGCTGGCACTGATGATATTACCTAGTTTGGTAAGGAAAGGTCTGCAAGAGGACAACCAAGCTCAGAAAGCCCCAAGGATCCCCTAATCCCAATTTCATCCCTCCCAAATTCTAGTTTGCTTCATCACCAGGCCATGATTTTTTTAGACAGTCTTATCCTACTGTTTTTTACGCTTCAAAAACCAAGGGAGGAAACCAAAGGAGAACTATTCATTGTGCCAACAAGCCGGGGCTCCTCTGAATTTCTCTGCTGTGAAAAGATTCCAGACAGAAGCAGGGTCCCAAACTATGCAAGGAACTTTCTGAAATGGAAATGTTGACCTTCATCTCACAGAGCTGTTATAAGATTCCTTGATGTACATGCTGCTCATAGACTTTAATCTGTATAGACTTTAATCATGAGAGGAGATTTGTTCAGCAAAAATCCAACTCTTTCTCTTAAGAGATAAACTATACAAGAAGTAAAATATAAAATTGCTCTCCTTTTTTTTTAATTATGGAAAATGCCTGGTGGCCATTGCATGGGGTAACTTAATCCTTCTCCATAACTTTGGAGAAGTTTATGGGTTAATTTTAAAACAGGGTTTTAAAGGAATTTTTGGGTGTGAACCGCCTCGAGTCCTTGGAATGGGGCGGTATATAAATCTAATAAATGAAATGAAATGAACTTCTTTCCATAGTCCCCTTCTTCTGCTTATTTTATTTAAAAAAAAATTCTAGTATTTTTTAAACCACCTCTTCATCCTTCTAGGGATCCAATGTATGGATTTTTCTAATCAAAAGAGCCGTGGGAAGCATTTGGTTTCCCCCACTCTATATATGGCAGTCCGTATTTGGATCAGGCTATCATGAGGCTATTCTGTATAATATGCATGGCAGAGCTGTCCTTTCATTTGATTCGTTTTACTCAGATATTCTTTCTTTTCATTTTTGTGCTGATCTTTATCATCATTGGGATATTAGAAATTCCATTACTCCCAACATGTTGAGTTTCCTTCACCACATCCAAATAACACTGTATCTTTAGGTTGCGATGTTCCAGAAAATCATGGAAATTATTCCATTTATCAATTCCAATTCACCTACTGCTATGTCACTCTATGAATGTAAGAATGGAATATGTTTCAGCCTCAGGTATGAACTAAGAAGCCAGGCAAAGATAACATACTTTGTCTTAAAAGACAATAGATATCGCTATTGCTTTTGTTTGTCACCGTTTCATTAGGACACTTTTAAATCAATTTAAAATAACTTTAATAGAACTGATTGATTAAGAGATGCAATTGAAGCCCTTACCTGATGCTGGAGGTTGTTAGGATCTGGATGGGGAGAAACAGGTCTAGGTTAATCCCAACAAGACAGAGTGGCTGTTGTAAACCCTCTGTTTCCAGAAGATTTCCAACTTTGATTCTGGATGGATTCTGATCTGCTATTGAGAACAGATATACAATCTGAAAGTCTTCATGGACTCACTTCTCTTCCTGGAACATCAGAACAAGTCTATGCACAGTTCACATAGCTTATATTCTTATGTAGCAGTTGTGATTGTTTCTAGACAGGGAAGCTTTACTGATGATCCTTCAAGCCCTTGTCATCTCATGTTTAAAGGACTATAATCCACTGTATCTGGAACTACCCTTGAAAATCATTCAGAAGCTACCGTTGGTCTAAAATGGAGCTGTACTTTCTTTTCTAGAGGTGGCTTTTGGTATTCTAAATATAGTTGGCATTGATTTCTTTGAAGTTATTGGCACAATTGTAGGTCATTCAAAAGACAGATACTGTGTCATAAAAAGAAAGTAATACATTGAACGTATGTAATATAAATCACTCTGTATTCTCTCTGTCTATAGAGTGTATTGAACAGGTTAAGAACTTGGCAAACCTTATTTGATTTAGAAATAAAACAGATTCAGTACAACCAACAATGCTACATGAGTAACGCCATAGAAAAAGAGTCATCTGGAAACAGAGCAAACCAGAAGCAAGAGTCACTTGGGAACAAGACACAAAAAACACAGCAGACTGTATTATATCCATACGACAATCAGCATAAACTTCCCCAGTGCTAGTTGGTTGCTAGGTTACATATGTGCAGAACTTCTAAAATTAAGCTTGCATCTTGGATGACCCCTGCTATTAGCTTGCTCCTGGATGTGGTCTGCTGTTGTACACATGAAAGAGAAATAGAGTATTTTCAAGGGGTGGTGGTGGTGGTGTTGGGTCCATGTGGTGTGCATAGCAGGGAATTGTTTTAGAGGTACACGCAAAAAATATTGTATGGTTCCTTACTCTTGAGTGAAATGGTGCCACCGAAAAGGGGGATTGGTGTGATGTGAGGGTGATCTGCTCTAGAATCTTCTCAGTTACTTTGAAGAAAATTGGTCTAGTCTAGCTTAGTCCCAAAGGTGCTTTTTCAGGAGACAACTGGACTTTCTTGTGGTTTTTTGTTTGTTTGTTTTGAAGACATTTTGCTTCTCACCTTTGGGACACCTTTGCAACAACCATGACCTGGATGACTGAGAATCTCTACAGAATTCTAGATTAGTATTGCCTCTAGCTCCAAACAGGGGCTTTCCAGTTCTAATTTTTGCATCCTATTTAAAAATGCTAATTATTAAAACTGGAATATTTTGAATACTTGTTCTCACATTATATTCATGCATCAGAGTGAACCATTTGTTTTGACTAAGATTTTGCTGAATAGGAACAATAGAAAACAGATGTTAGGAGAAGACCTAGTAGTTTATCAAGCCTGCCCTTTTAAAAAATTTTTTGACAGATTGATAAAACATGTCTTTATCCCAAGGATGTTTAAACTCAGTTACTGATGATTGACCTACTATCTCGGTTGGAAGTTGGTTCCCAGATTCTACTATTCTTTAAGTGACGTAATATTTTTCAACGTTACTTTTGAACTTCCCTCCTGTCAGTTTGAGGTTATGCCCTTGTGTTCTTGATTTTTTGCTTTTCTGGGAATTGAAGCCCACAGGTCTTAAAGTTGCCAAGGTTGGACACCCCTGCTATATAACCATTTGAGGTACTGTAACTCTTCCAAAATAAGATACCTTCTCCAGTAATTCTATTGGAAAAGATGTCCAATCTTCCAATTATGTCTATGGAGATTCTCAGTCATCGTGGTCATGTTTGGTCCCAAAGGTGCTTTTTTTTTCAAGAGGCAACTGGAATTTCTGGTTTCTCTTTGAAGACGTTTTGCTTCTCATCCAAAAAGCTTCTTCAACTCTGACTCCTTCCAAACAGCTGATCATTTGCATTCTTTTAGAGAGTTGTTGAGGTCACCTGGAGGTTTATCTATGTTGTCAGCGTCACCTGAGTGGTGCAAATTGATGTGGAGCCTTCTTGGAATTATTGAAAGAACTGTGTTGTAGACTTAAGTTCTATCTTGGACAATCTTCCAATTATTTACATTTTCTATCTATTAAAGACCTACATACCTCAAGAATATATAAAAACAGTCAAAAAGTTGAATTAAGTTTCTATACCTAAATATTTATTGCTGTGTAGTTTATTGTCCCAGCAAGTGCAAACTGCCAATATTACTTTGTTGTTCTTTTCTCACATAAAATGATGTGAGTGTATATCACCACGTATGACTGATCCTGAATTATGAATCCAGGCATAGACATGGATGGCACTTTCCTTGAATTCATTTTTTCCCCAAAATTCTTATTGTTTTCTAGATCATCATGAAATTTTGAGTAACTGAAGAGAGTCATCTTAATATCATTTCTAAATGGAAAGTGTTACAGAAAAGATAGTTTAAGTTTGTTGTCCAAAGATTGAAGATACCTTCTACACACACACATTGTTTTTCTTGCCTCAAGGATGCTGTCTCAAAAGGCAAGAAGCTTCTTCAGTTCTGAATGGTGGAGGATGGAAAGATTTATACTTCTTTCAATCACCTGGTTGCTAGCATTCTTTCTGAGAGTTGTTGAGGCCACTTGAAGGTTTTCAGGGTCACCTGAATAGTGCAAATGGGTGTAGAGCCTTCTTGGAACTGCTGAAAAGACTGCATTGTAAACAGGAGATAGGGGGCATTGTATTCTTCCCCTTCTCTTGAGAGAGGGTTGTTTGATCTCTCAGAAAGAGTGTTAACAACCAGATGACTGCAAGGAATATAAATCCTTCCATCCTACACCATTCAGTCAGAACTGAAGAAGCTTCTTGGATGAGAAGAGAAACACCTTCAAGGAAAAACAAAGAAAGTCCAGTTGCCTTGTGAAAAAGCACCTTTGGGACAATCATGACCCGAATGACTGAGAATCTCTATAGATGTTGTATTTCTTGCTTCTGGAAAGAATTATAGCTACTTTCTGTGGTTAATTCCCATCACAAGGAGCAAGTATTAATCACATACTTAACTAAACAGAAGGATGGCATATACTTAATCAGCTTGGAGACAAGAATCAGTAGCTCTATCCAAGTCTTAGGATTAACCACATTGTGCAAATATTGATTACGTGACATCACGTTTGCTGTTTACTCCTAGCAACCACAATAAATATTTTTTTCTCCATGAAGATCTATCCCTAACCTGGCCCTTCAGGTGTAAATGTGTTTAATAAATCCTGAAATATAGAAGGGCAACAGAGATAAAAATGCTGTCATCCTATGAAATTACTGGGGCTGAATGTTGATTTGGAGTAGAATTCATCCTTAGTTACTGATTGAGTGTTTGGATACCTCTGACACTTCACTATTGTTTGGCATGTTTTAGTAATTGCAAATCTGGATTCAATTATCTTTGCACGCTATTGCATCTCCCCCCCCCCCTGAAAACAGCTTGTCCTCTCTTCCAGAAACCACACCCAGATGATTGGATTTCTTAACTGTGACAGAGTTTTAAGGAGTGTGAAGCAGGTACAGAATCAAGCTAAGGAATACAACTATGGGCCTGTGTGTGAATTTCCAGTCTAGACTGGTACATGCTAGATATAGTGACTTAACAGAAATAATTGAACACTGAGACCGGATTGAGGAGAGTGCATTGCTATGCATTTTTATATCTTATAATGTGTTCTCTTCACCATGAAAACCTCTGATGATGTTACTCCATGTACAAACAAATTAATCTTACCTTATAATTTAACATTTATTGTCTTTAAATTGATTTTCTTTTAGGTACATTTTTGTTATTTTTTTCAGAATTTATGCAAATCTTGAGGGTTCTTTAAATGAATTGATGAATCTCAAAGTGATTGTTAGAAGTATGTGTTTAGACACAAATACTGATATCTTCTTGACTGCTGGCATTATTCTGGACAATACATTTCCCTGAAAATAAGATCTATCCCAAAAATAAGACCTGGCATATTTTTATGTGTGTGTGTCTAATATAAGCCCATCTGGTTGCTTGCAGTGCCTCGGCCATGAGATGAGGTGGGATAGTGGAGCTGCCTCATGTGCCATGTACCGGCTTACCTCAGGGCCCCCAGAGCCAGGCCAACCACACCCCGACACCTGCCTCACAGCGGCAGCACCAGCAACCACTTGCAGCAGGAGCTCATGTGGCCGCCGGCCCACTTCTGCTTCCTTGTGTCTGTAACAGAGCAGGAGGTTGAGCAGCGTGGCAGCGCCACAGGCACAAAGCATGGCAGGTGTTTGGGCTTGGGTGGCCTGGCTGCAGGGCCCCTGAAGTAAATCAGTGCGGGGTGTGTAAGCAGCTCCACCCACCACCCCGCTTTGTGGTGGTGGCACTGGCACACCAGAAGCAAGCAGAAGTGGGCCTCCTGTATGTGAAAAAAAATAATACACCCCCCAAAATAAACCCTAGTGCTTATTTTGGGACCCAGAAGAAAATAAGACCCAGTCTTATTTTTGGGGAAACACTAGTACTAATGCAGGATGAGTTTAGCTGATATTAGCAGTTAAAAAGCTTTAACAAAACTTCAGGGAAATATGTTGATTCATAAGCAAGTCTAGTTCAGAACAACTGATTAATTTTCAGATAATCAGTAAATTGTGATTTGTTCCCATCCAGTAATTTTTCAACCTCTTCTATTGTTGATCCATTCATGGATAAAGTGAAGATGTAACCTCACTGACAAATTCACAGCAGGGATTTGGAGGGGATTTGTTGTCTCATTCTTGACTAACAATTCATTACAAGCTTTGTATGTCTCTCATATTATAGGAACAAATAAAAGGTCATCTCTAAATGGACAGATCAGCTACATCAGTGCACATGTCGGAATATTGCCAAGACCATGTAAGGAACAATGTACTTTTGGATACACAAAACTTAATCATATCACAAAAAACATACAATCCATTAATGAGACATGGCATTCTGCTAGGCATGTTTATAAGTTCTTTTGTCAGCGTTACATCCAAGTTCCAATAATTTATTCAGCACTCAGACCAAGGTTTATCCAAGTAAGAATTTATTAAGGAAACCATGTTGGCACATCTAGGAAAAACCTGAATCTGAAGGCCCAGGTTTTTCCACACCCAAAATAATTCAAAGATCCACCTCCAAACCATCATCAAAGGTCACATTCCCCAATCCTCTTCTGAAGCCAACTTCCTCTCTCATCTTGTCACTCCTCCTCCAGGTGCTGGTCAGGATGGCCTTGACACAGTTGAAAAGAATTTTGTTTTGACTATTAACTCCTCTAAGCGTATGAGAAAGAACCCCCTCCCTGATTCCCATGTGCTAATATGTGACAGCCACAATTATGGCTTCCAAGGCTGACACCTTTACTATCACAGTTCTGATGCTGTTATTTGATCCTATGGGACAGATCTGTGGAGATTCTTAATCGTCCAGGCCATTATTGTCCCAAAGGTGCTTTTTCCAAAAGGCAATTGGACTTCCTTGTTGCTGTTGTTTTCTTTGAAAACATTTCGCTTCTCATCCGAGAAGTTTCTTCAGTTCAAAGAACAAACCCAATGATTGTCACTGACCTGTTGGTTTTCTCTATTCCTTGGGCATAGAATTCTTATTTTACAATGCCATACCAGACAAGGAATTAAAAACAATGGTCAGTAATTAATTCAGGAAGTGGGAACATGTAAACTGGACCATTTCAAGCTAAAACATATAAAGAAGGGTGGGTTGCTGGAACTGGATATGTCTGGTCTTACGAAAAGAAGGACTTGGGGTGACATGTTAGCACTGTTCCAATATCTAAGGGGCTGCCACAAAGGAGAGGGGGGTCAATCTATTTTCCAAAGCACCTGAGGGCAGGACATGAAGCAATGGGTGGAAACTAATCAAGGAGCGAAGCAACTTGGAACTAAGGAGAAATTTCCTGACAGTTAGAACAATTAATCAGTGGAACAACTTGCCTCCAGAAGTTGTAAATGTTCCAATACTAGAAGTTTTTAAGAAGAGATTGGATAACCATTTGTCTGAAATGGTATAGGGTTTCCTGACTAAGCAGGGAGTTGGACTAGAAGACCTCCAATGTGCCTTCCAACTCTGTTATTCTATTCTATAGTAATATATTTTGTTGATGGCTATCAAGATGTACCTAGGTTCAAGGATTAGATGTGAAAAAAAAGAATCAATAGGACATTATTTTATTTGTCGGGAATGAATGAACCATTTGGTTTAATAAGAGCATTCTATTCTTTTCTCATTTCTCTTTGGTCGGAGCAAGTTGTCATTTCCCTCTCTCCCCTACAAAAATCACAGAATGCTGCAATTTTGCCCTGCAACAGAAACATGGAAAAGTTACCTCTAACATTGTCTGGTAAGGTTTCTTCAGATCCATTATGTGAAGGTTTCCAACAACAGGCAAAGGTCTGGGTCCTGGTGGAAAAACTTTGGAGCTCTTCTTCCAGGGGTTGCCCATTTTGAAAAGGAGCATAATCAGAAGTGTAGATAAAAACAGTATTGAAATAAAAACAATCCAATCCATTTCTTTTTAATTGGCAAGTTCTTTTGTGGTTCTAATAAAAGGTTTGCCACACAATACGATCAAGGATAGCGTCTGCCAACTGAAAAGGTCCAAATAGGATAGAAGCATTAGATTCTTGATTCAAGCTGAAAGCTAAGATTAGTTGAAGGAATGGACCCCTTAATGTTAGAAAGGCCGACCGAATATTTCACAGTCATCCACTAATGATTAAACTATAGTTAATAAGATATTTGGAGACATACCAGAATTTCCCTGGCATTCCTCCATTGAACTCTTTACAGGTATGGAACTGTGAACACATTGAGGTTTCTCCTCACCAGTTAAGTCCAAAAAAGGGGATGAGGGGAAAAATGCTCTTTTACTTGAGCCATTTGAGAGTCATGTCCTCTGCATTTATCTTTCTCTGATTTTTTCCTATACTCTCATGCTTTATGTCTGGCTGTATATTTTCAGACCAACTTCAGAGTTATCCAGTAATGACTCAGTTTTGCTTCTTATATGTTTAAAAGGTAGTTGGTTATGCAAAAAAGATCCCTTGGCCTACACAAGAGATTGCCAGTCTAGTGTCTGCTGAGAGGAAGATATCTGTGGATTTCAATGGTGGCCCAACTTACTCGCTCTCCATAGATTTAGACTTCAATTTCCATAATCTCCTAAGCAGAATTAGCATAGATGTATCAGATGTGGGTGGTAGAGGAAACTGTCCAGTTACACATATTTACAAACATTCTTTAACATAAAAATGGCGGCCAATTGCAATTCTTTTTTTCATTGGAATGAAGGCAAAATGTGGTTTTTAGGCTCGTGCCTCGGCATGCATATTTTCCAATGAGACAGACCAAGACTGGCAGATCATTTAATTACAGTTTATTAGAATATTCTGATAAAAGGGATTCCTTTCATTCAAAGAGGGAACCCAGATCCTTAGTTTACATTCCATTTTATAGCTAACGCATCAAAGAAAATGCAAGAGAAAAGTTGATTGGACAGGATAAAAGGAACCCCTGCTTTGCACAGTAAATCAGCTACAGCTGCAGTATGTAGTCAAACATGTATTACATGTATGTACAATTAAATGAGGTCTGATGACAGAAGGGGCATACATTTTAAGATGTTACTAAGGAAAAAGCTTGTTTGGAGTTCACGAAGAGACAGACCGGAGGTCAATTAGCACTAACAAGCTTTCTCTTATTAGAAGACATTCTGGTAAGTACCTAAAATGCAACTTAAATTGTATAAATTAATATTCAGATGACCACTGGATATTATTTTTAGTTTATTTTGTATCTTAAGTACTTTTCTGGGTTGCATTTTATTCTATAAAACAGGCAGAAAAAACTAAGTGTGCAACAAGCATTATTCAAACATGCACAGAAAATAACTCTAACAGTTTGATGTTTTAACAGAAACAACAAACTCCATATCTCATCAGGAGCTTAAACATCGACATAATGAAGAGCCAAGGCTGAGCAAAGATTACAGTTCTGCTGTTGCAAAATGCTTTATTACTGCCTAACCAAACATTGTTAGCAGACAATTAATATACTCTCAGCCGTTACTGCTGTAAAGAAGTTTTGTCTAGGAAAAGATTTATAAAATTTATAAAATGTGTAATAGTCATCTTTGGAGATTGGGAATGCAAGCAAGGAAGAGCAAATTCATCTTTGGAAAGCAGCTGATTTTCCCTATCTATAGATGTTTGCATGCATGGGTTTCTTTTGAACTACTGCACTGATAATAAAACTGAAATAGTTTAGAGATGCCAGGTTCTTATTTATAAATAATTTTAATTCTCTCCTTCTTTAGTCCAGCTATCTATGACTAACTCGGCTAGAGGAGCTCTTTATCTCTCGGATATATATATATATTTAATTGAATATTTTTTGGGTATACATCGCATCTGAGAACACATATGAACAGATGTAAATGTAAGGAATCTCATGTATATAAAATTGGAAGCCTAAGTAAAAATAAGTGAAAGGGGAATGGGGGGAATGAAAGGAAAAAATAAAATACAACAAAAACAAGAAAGCAAGGAAAAAGAAAAACAGAAAGTAGTAAAATATTCTGAAATTTCAATAGTTTTTCCAATATAAAAATACGTCTTTGAAGTTCCAAAATGATATTTGCACATTGCCCATTGAAAATGAGTTTCATGTCTCATTCCTTAATGACATTTGCGAGATCCCTATGAAATCATGATGACAGCAAAACACCAAGGAGAAACCAATACATGTGGAGATGGCGTCAGGCAAAGTGTATCCCAGCCATTATAAAATGACAAGACTTAACTGCATTCTGCATTCTGCATTCAGTGAATAAAAGGATTAGGATTGTAAAATCCTTTACAAAAGGATTGTAAATGGTATTTTTTAAAATTTGCAAAAAAATATTTTGCTGCCTGACATCAGTCTGGTAATCAAATGGAACTCTATCCTCTTCCCCATAGCAATCTATGGTTGGAAAGTTGGAACTTGAAAAAGCAAGTCAGGAAGAAAACCCACTTGTTTGAGCTGTGGTGCTGGAGAAGGCTCCTATGTGTTCCTTGGACAGCAAAGGTAGCTAACAGGTAAGTACCGGAGCACATAAAGCAGTGCAAATATGGGTGGACTCTCCTTGGCTGCAGGATGTTTTCTGCCCTGTGTCCCTTCACAGGCGCAGGGCAGAAAACATCCTGAAGCCAAGAAGGCTCCACACATATTTGCATTACTCACTACAGTCACCCTAAGGACACTGATAAACCTCCAGTTGGCCTCAATGACTCTCTAAAAGGATGCAAATTGCCAACTCTCTGCAAGGAATATAAATCCTTCAATTCTGCACCATCCAGGCAGAGCTGAAGAAGCTTTTTGGATGAGAAGTGAAACATCTTCAAATTATAACAAGAAAGTTCAGTTGCCTCTTGAAAAAAACACCTTTGGGACAGAGGTTCCATAAGAGTATCATCTCAAGAAAAAATAGTTTGGCTGAGCTCCCATTCTGACAATTTTGTATATTTTTATGTCAATCACCGTGTTCTATATATCATATTTTAATACAAATAAGCTATTAATAATAATCTCTATTACATTTAACAAATCTGCACTTCTTCATATTAAATTTGTAATTTAATTATACCATCATTCAAATTTTAATTTTTCTTCT